>CM046455.1:47502472-47515763 GCA_025506515.1 Flaveria trinervia | reverse complement strand
GGAGGAAGCTGAAGAGATTACAATCTGTATCTCTGAGAAATCTTGTCAAAAGCTTTCAAGAAACTGAGAAACAAATGAAGAAAATGATAGTGCTTGATACAGATAACCCTCAGTGTCTTGAAATAACAAAAAGAACAAGAATGTTAAAGCCTCAGGAGATAAAACAAATGTCAAGATTTGATGATGCTCATGCTCATAGAAAAGAATTGATAGAAATGATTGATGATCCAGAGAGACAAACTTATAAACCATCAACTGAACAAAGGCATATTCTTGATAGTTCAAGAACAACCGGAGACTTGGTAAGAAATATATTGCAAAAAGGACAATCAGTTGCTGAACTGTTGAATGCTATGATGGCTCCAGATTTTACCAACCAAGTAAAGATCATTGCATGGAAGTATGATGAAGTGTTTGATGCATTTTTGATGAAGAGAGTAAATGTTGTATGTGATGTTTATCATTTTTACTCCAGTATCATAAAACTTCCTGTGCAAGATTTAAAAGAGCTGAATAGATTACCTCTGATCAATCCTTCTGATTCAAAGCGTGGGAAGATGTTTGTGGAATTATTAAGAAGAGGATTGGATAGAACAAGTAATTTCTTAACACAAGATGTGATCAAGAGGACAAGAGTATTTTGTTAGTCTGAAGAACAACAAGAAGCTTAAGCGAGTCCAATCAGAAGAAGAACATTCTTTGATAGAATTTTGTGATAAATATTTTGAAAAAGTTACAACTCCTGGACTGAAAGTGATTGAAGGTAATCAAAACTCAAAGCCAATTCTCAGATGGTTTCATAACACTGAGACATTTGAGCTGAAGTTAGTCCGAAATCTAGAAAGATGGGATGAGGACATGATTACTTTATTTGGAGTTTTTGAACTAAAACTGTTACATCCAAGTTATATTTCATTTTTGTCAGTTCAAAATTTGAGAAAGTATATCCTGAAGTGGTTGAGCAAGACAGAAATATTTCATTTCTATTATCAATGTGATGAATGTTGCCATGGAAAGAATATCTTTGAGAAAAGCTCTTGCATATGCCAACATTGTCAAGAAAGATATTAAAGATATTGAATTCATGAGAATATCAAGGAAAGGGGTATTAGAAGTGTACTCAAAGGAAATTAACAAACCTATTGAGTTATATGCTAACATTGATATTTCATGTCTTTCAAAAGATACATTGGAGAGAATGGACAAGATGGAGATTAAAACAAATGAAGTTAAACCAGAACAATGCATTCTTGCAAGTAAATTCAAGTCTGCTATATCAAAAGCTTTGAAAGAGTTAGATATGTACAAACAGAAGCTGATGTTCAAACTCAAAGAAGAACCAGAAGATTATTTTGAATGATGAAGTCAAGACCGAAGATAAAATTGAAGATAAAGTTAGCAGTCAAAGCTTGAAGAGTTTGAAGACTGAAGACCATGTCAATCTTAGGGGGAGTATTGTTAAGTGCTCTAAGAAAGATTAACATGTTGTCTTTATTTGTCTTTTGATAGTTTGTAATAGTATAGGGACTATTTGTGTAATTTGTTATTTCCTTTACTTTTTGTTTTCAGTATAAATAGCTTAGATTTGCAGGTAGATAAAAATGAATACACAAGATATTCGAATCTGCTTTCATACTTGTAATTGTCTTAGCTTCATATTAATGAAAAGTTGAATTTATTGATATCTTGTTTTCATTTGATTACTTTGTGTGAATTTCATTGAATTGTGTTACAAATTATCATAGATTTATTCATTTGATCCTATCAAACACCAACAACAACACTAACAACAACACCACCACCACCAACACAACAACAGCAATACCACCAACAATAAAAACAAAAACAACAACGATGACAACAACAACAGTAACGACGACGACAACAACGGGACAGCAACAACAACGACAACAACGACAACAACAACAACAACAACGTAAACAACAAAAACAACAACAACCACAATAACAACAACAACAACGACAACAACAACACAACACCAACAACACCAACGACAACAACAACAACGACAACAACAACACAATGACAACAATAACAACAACAACGACAACAACAACAACACCAACACCACCACCACCACCAACAACAACAACAACAATAATAGCAATAACAACAACAACAACAACAACAACAACAACAAAAAACAACAAGAACATCAAGAACAATAACAACAATCGCAACAACAACAACAACAAAAACATCAACAACCACAACAATGACAACAACAACAACAACAACAACAACAACGACAACAACAACAACACAACAACGACAACAACAACAACACCACAACAACAACAACAACGCAACAACAACAACCACAACAACTACAACGACACAACAACACCACCACCAACAACAACAACAATGACAACAATAACAACAACAACGACAACGACAACGACAACACTAACAACAACAACAACAACAACAACAACAACAAGAACAATGACAACAATAACAACAACAATGACAACAACAACACCAACAACAACCACAACACCATAAACAACAACAACAACAAAAGCAACAACGACATCATCACCAACAACAATAACAACAACAACAAAACAATAGCCACAACAACAACAATAACAACAACAACAACAATGACAATAACAACTACAACAACAGAAACAAGAACAACAACATCAACAACAACAACAACAACAACAACGAAAACAACAAAAACAACAACAGACCAACAACAACATAATCATCATAATCAACAACAACAACAATATAACCACAACAACAACGACCACAACATAACAACACGCCACAACAATAACAACAACGACAACAACAACAACTACAACACCAACAACATCAACAACAACTACCACAACACCAACAACACCACCAAAGCAACACAACACAACAACACACAACAATAACAACAACAAAAACAACACAAACAACTACAACAATAACAACAACAACAACATAAAAACAACAAACACAACACATAAACAACAACAACAACATAAACAACAACAACAACATAAACACCAACAACAACAACAACGACAACTACGACCACAACAACAACAACAACGTAAACAACACACAACAAAAGCGACAATTGACCACACAACATGATAACAACAACAACAACAACAAAAGAAAAACAACAACCAATAGAACAACAACGACAACGAAAACAACCACATGTTTGGATTCTGTGTGCCCAAGACACTTAGAATATTGATGTGTTAGTACGTTATGATCCAAGTCGGGTTATACCCAATAACAAGTTTGGCAAACACCAATTAAATATTTAATTGATGATGTGATCATGCAATTAAATATTTACACCAATTTAGAAAATGGGTTTTCTAAATAAGTTGCATGTGAGTGGGAACAACTTATTAGGATAATTTGTTCAAACAATATTATTTGAAGTGTTGTTTAAATTAGTTAAATGACATCAAATAATAGTGGGAATTACAACTTATAAATTAAATGGTTAATTGTATAAGTATGTAAATACATATATATATATTGTACATACAATTATTATATGTCTAGTTCACAAGACATGTTAATGTGTGATAATCAAATTAAGGGTTTTTAAAACCAAAATTTCGGCCCCCCTCCCTTGGTTCCCCATTGGACCAAACTTGCTTTGGACACCCACACACACTTAATTCTTGTCTTGAACACTCCACAAGAAGTACCACACAATTTACATGCAATAGGCTGAAATCTCTCTCTCTCTCTCAACCTCACGGTTCTAACAAGAAAAAGGAAGAGTTTTGAAGCGATTTTTGGGTGATTCTACCTAACAAGAAAGGGTGTTGCCATCAAGCTTGGGGTATACTAGCTTGAGGAGTCCTCCATTGGAGTCTTGGCCAAAAGAACAAGCATCAAAAACCCCATTTTGGTCGACATTTGCTGCTGGAACAAGGTAGTTGTCACAGCTTGTTCTAGCTGTGATTTTATGTACGATTTTGTATGTTCATAGCTTGTTTCATTCACATACATGATCCTTTTGTTTGGGTTTGCTTTTCTACAATTGAATGGACACTAAGAACATGAAATATTCAGCTTATAAATTGGTTTTAAAGCTATATATGTCCGCTGCGTTTTCTGAAAGTTTAAATGGTTAAACATGGATTTTGTGTTCTTGCAAACCCTACAATGGCATCTAGAGCCGGTTATGTGGATGACTTGCTTGTGTTGTTCTTTAAAATTGGTTTTAAAGGATGTTTATAGACATATTTTAGGCTGTTTTTGGGCTGTTATTGTTTGGTTGAATGATTCCCCAACTTTCAAGGTCATATCACACATGCTAGTGATTAGATCTTGAAAGATACATATCTTGATGTGTTGATTGTTTGGACAATATTTAAAACCAAAAATTTCAGTTTATGTTGGCTGAAATTTGGTGGTTTTAAAAGGGGTTTCATTAGATGTTTTGATGTTATGATCATTGGATGATAAAGTGCATAACCTAGCCATTGACCTTGTGATGTTTGGATGCTTGTGTTGGTTGTATTCATTCATTCAATTTGGTTGTAATTTTGTTTCATTATTTGGTTGTAATTATTCATTCATTTGGGTTTGTAATAGATTAGGTGCATTTCTTTTATTAGAAAAATGTATTAGGATACAATTTTTTAAAAGGAAGATGCACAAGTTCAAGACCCGAAGATGGACATCAAAGACATGGAACTTGAAGCATATGGATGCAAGTTCAAGTGGGGTCCAAGATGACCTGCATTTTGTGATTGTTTTCAACCTTAGAAAAGACCTTATGACAACACTTGTGATGGCAAAAACAGTGTTGTCAACTTAGTAGCTATGGTTATGCACTCATGTTTGTATATATATGCTTGTTTGATTGTTTGGTTTGTATTTGAATATTCATCACAAACTCATTAACAAACTTAACAAGCTGAAAATGTTGGTTCTTAAAGTTAATAAAAGTTATTAAAATGGTTTAATGATTTTAAAGATTAAAATTGGTTTTAATCTAAGAACCATAGGGTACCTTGTATTTGAAAGCATACAAATACAAGTACATAGAGTTTTCTAAACTAGAATTAAGAAATCTCTAAAATTTTAAAAACGAGATCAACACCGTCCTTTTACACAACACTTGAGTCACTTGGGAACTCTTAGTGGGATAAAGGTCACCTAACCATTTTGAGGGAACTTGTGATTTGAGGTGAGAATGCCTTACTTATGGGATAAAGGTCACCTAACCATTTGTTTTGGCAAACTCACACGTGGGTGTAAGTAGGATGTCTTGATTTGCAAACCATGTTAAATGGATCACCTACAATGTGGTTTCCAAATGGTGTTGATGGGATTTACATGCCGACTTTACATATGATGTTCAAGGGTCGATCCCATACCTCTAGAAGTTGCAAATGGTTGCAACCGTCAATCGTTGACCACCTTATTAATTTAAATCGTGGGATAAAGGTCACCTAACCACAATTTAAATGTAATGTTGGGTTCTAGATTTTAATATATAATTGACCTTAATAGGCATTAATTATTAAAATTGATAATATCGAAAATACTAAATAAAACTTTGTTAATTTTGTAGATGGCCTCTAATAATGATAATTCCGATAACTCTTCCGCGTCCAACCAATCTTTACGAGCGATCCTCCAAAAGGAACGTCTAAATCACAACAACTTCATCGATTGGTATCGAAACTTGAGAATCGTTCTCAAGCAAGAGAGAAGATCGTACGTTTTAGACGACCCTATCCCTGATCAACCTAGCGAGGATGATGAGGAGGCCTTGAATGATTGGCTAAAGTACACTGAGGACTCCGTCCAAGTGTCTTGTCTCATGCTAGCGAGCATGACTCCGGATCTCCAAAAGGAGTATGAACACCACGGGGCTTATGACATGATAAACCAGCTGAAGGAAACGTTCCAACAGCAAGCGAGGGTTGAGCGTTTCGAAACGGTTCGAGCACTCCATGCATGTCGTATGGACGACAACCAATCTGTTTCATCTTATGTACTTAAGATGAAAAGTCATATTGACCGCCTCGAGAGGCTAATTGTCCCGTCTCGAAGGAATTGGCCACGGATTTGATCCTCAATGGCCTTACCAAAAGGTTCGAGACATTCGTGTTGAACTACAACATGAATGCTTGGGATAAAAGCATTGGTGAGCTTCACTCAATGCTCAAAACGGCCGAAGCGGCCATGGGTAAAAGAGTTTTACCCGTTCTCACCATTAATGAAGGTGGGAACAACAAAAGGCCTCGTCCCGCACCCAAGGCAAAGGTTGCCAAGGGTAAGGGACCCGCTTGGGGAAAAGGGAAAGGGGTGGCAAGGGTGCCACCCAAACCACAAGAGAAGAAGCAAAAGGTTGCTACAAATGACCCATGCTTCAAGTGTGGGGAGATTGGACATTGGGCAAGGAATTGTCCTGTCCATCTCCAAGAGTTGAAAGCCAAGAGGGATGCCGGGCAGACCTCAGGTACAATATACATGATTCATATTGATCTTAATGTTACATCTTCTAACACATGGGTATTGGATACCGGATGTGGAACTCACATTTGCAATTTGTTGCAGGGGTTCACAAGAAGTAGGGACTTCAAACAAGGGGATGCTAGCCTCTTCATGGGAAATGGAACTAAAGTCTTAGTTGAAGCTCGTGGAGACTACATCCTAAGACTTCCAAGTGGTTTGGAAGTTATTTTGAAGAATGTTTTGTATGCTCCTAGTTTGACTAGGAACATTATTTCTGTATCCCAATTAAGACATTATGATTATGTATATCTTTTATTGAAAATGATATTCATGTTTCTTTAAATGGTATGTTCTATTTTAAAGCTATTCCAATTAATGGTATTTATGAATTGGTTCATGAAAATACTTTAAATAGTTCTTGTACCAAACTAACACCAAGAAACTCAAGTTGGACTTAAGTGATACCTATCTTTGGCATTGTCGTCTTGGTCATATAAACAAGAAACGTTTACAAACACTTCAAAAGAATGGTCTTTTAAAAACAAATGAATGTGATTCATTTGATGTTTGTGAGTCTTGTTTACAAGGTAAGATGACTAAGGCACCCTTTAGTGGAACTACCGAAAGGGCAAAAGATTTATTAGGAATCATACATTCGGATGTATGTGGTCCTTTTAAGCCAATGACTAGGAGTGGTGAAAGATACTTCATTACCTTTACCGACGATTATAGTCGCTATGGGTATGTGTACTTGTTAAGGCACAAAGACGAAGCTTTTGAAATGTTCAAAATCTTCAAAAATGAAGTAGAAAATCAACTCAACAAGTCAATTAAAATTCTTCGTACCGATAGAGGAGGTGAATACCTAAGTGATGCCTTTCAAATCATCTTAGGAGTTGTGGGATTGTCTCACAACTCACTCCACCTGGAACACCACAACATAATGGTGTGTCTGAGAGGAGGAATCGAACCTTATTGGATATGGTTCGATCTATGATGGCTAGAAGCACATTACCTCTATCATTTTGGGGTTCGCTCTGCTCTCGCGGCCCGTATTCTAAATATGGCCCCAACCAAAAAGGTGGAAAGGACACCTTTTGAGATATGGCATGGAAGGGTTCCATCCCTATCATACTTAAGGGTTTGGGGTTGTGAGGCTTATGTTAAAACTCCCACCCCAAACAAATTGGAAGTCCGATCCACCAAGTGTATCTTTATTGGATATCCTAGAGATTCTATGGGATATTATTTCTATGATCCACTGGAACAAAAGGTGTTTGTTGCCAGAAAGGGTGAGTTCTTAGAAGCAAAGTTCCTTATGGAAGGAGCTGGCAGTAGAACAGTGGATCTTGAAGAGGATCAAGAACCACAACCCGATATACGTTTGGTTGAAAGTAGCACTCAACATGAGGATGTTGAGGATGATCAAGGGGTTGATCAAAAACACAAGACGTTCGCAGAAGTGCTAGAACTAGTAATCCGCCTGAAAGATACGGATTTTTCATGGATGGATGCTATGTGATAGATTCTGATGAACCAACCACATACCATGATGCAGTGTCCAATACGGATTGTGACAAATGGCTTGAAGCCATGAACGTTGAGATGCAATCCATGTATGACAATCAAGTATGGGACTTGGTTGTACCACCTCTTAACTCCAAAATAGTTGGAAGTAAGTGGGTTTTTAAGAAGAAAACGGATATGCATGGAAACTTGGATACTTATAAAGCTAGACTTGTAGCAAAAGGTTTCACTCAAACTCAAGGGGTTGATTATGATGAAACCTTCTCACCTGTTGCGATGCTAAAGTCTATAAGGATATTGTTTGCCATAGCTGCTCATTATGATTATGAGATTTGGCAAATGGATGTCAAAACCGCTTTCCTAAATGGATATCTTGAGGAAGATGTCTATATGGTTCAGCCTGAAGGTTTTGTCGATCCAAAACATCCTAATAAAGTATGCAAGTTAAAGAAATCAATCTATGGATTGAAACAAGCATCGAGAAGCTGGAATCATCGCTTTGATGAGGAGGTCAAGAAATTTGGCTTCATCAAAAACGCTGATGAGCATGTGTGTATAAGAAGGCTAGTGGGAGCACAATAACTTTCCTAGTATTGTATGTTGATGACATACTGCTATTTGGAAATGACATTCCAACCTTGGAAGGTGTAAAAACCTGGCTTGGAAGTTGTTTTTCCATTAAGGATCTTGGTGAAGCCGCTTATATTCTGGGAATAAAGATCTATAGGGATAGATCAAGGCGGTTGATTGGTTTGAATCAAAGTGCATATATTGATAAAATCTTGAAAGGTTCAAGATGGAGAATTCTAAGAAAGGTACCGTACCTATTCAAAGAGGAACGATATTGAGTACGGCTCAATGTCCAAGCTCAAAGGAAGAGCAAGATAAAATGAAGGCAATCCCATACGCATCTGCTATAGGATCCATCATGTATGCAATGATATGCACTCGACCGGACGTGTCATGCGCCTTAAGCATGACAAGCCGTTACCAGCAGAATCCTGGAAACAGTCATTGGATGGCTGTTAAGAACATACTTAAGTACCTAAGGAGGACAAGAGATATGTTCCTAATCTATGGATCTGGTGACGAGGAACTCGTTGTAAAAGGTTACACGGATGCGAGTTTCCAAACCGATCGTGATGATTCACGGTCTCAATCGGGATACATTTTCATTCTGAATGGAGGAGCTGTCTCTTGGAAGAGCTCCAAACAGGATGTGGTGGCTCTATCAACTACAGAATCAGAATATGTCGCCGCCTCATTGGCAGCTCAAGAAGCTGCATGGTTGAAGAAATTCATTGCCGATCTGGGGTTGTCCCTTCCATTCAGGAACCCCTAGAGATCTTTTGTGACAACGAGGGTGCGATTGCTCAAATCAAGGAACCTCGTGCTCATCAAAAGACTAGGCACATTGAGCGGAGATTCAACTACATACGAGATGAAGTTGAAAAGGGAAAGATATGTATTCGCAAAGTTCACACGGATCAAAACGTTGCGGATCCTCTCACGAAGCTCCTTGAAAAGGCAAAGCATGAAGGTCATACTTGTGCCATGGGACTTCGATATTCTAGTGATTGGATTTGATCTGTAAATTTTGTATTTGGATATGTGGAACTTTCTATTATTTGAATAAAGTTATTTGGTTATAATGTTTCAAATAATATTCCATTTTAGCATGTTTAATCCATGAGTAAAATGTTTACTCTAAATGTCCGTAGTCGTTCATACTTGTGGGAGCAAGTTTGAAGGTAAGACTATTATGAACTTGGATTGGTTGATATTCATAAGGATGAATATAGAGCAATGGTTGCTACCAAAGTTCATAGATATTTGTGGGATACAAATATTGGACTAACCCGCATCTCAAATTTTACTGCATGGAATCTTATTGATTGATCATAAGTAATTTTGAGTAAAGGCGAATATCATTTGGTATCCTCCGACCTGAGATACATATTGGGTTTTGATATTCACCAAGTGTTACACCTTGAGCTTCTTCTTCACTATCCTGAAATAGTGGACAGTACATAAGGGTATATTCAGGTATGACACGAGGTGTCTGTGAGAAACATATGTAGTCAAGATGGAATTTGTTCCTCTTATTCGTTGAGAGTTAGATGTCTAAGGCCTGATAAGTTAAATCAACAAGAAATGATCATTCTGTGTTCTTGGATTTAACATGACATCTGAAACAAAAGGATAGATGTTTGATTCACCTAGATCATTTCAAGTAGGGTACTTGAAAGGGATGATGTTATTGAATGGCTACAAGTCATGCGTATTAAGGGTAGTGAACCGTTGTTAGGCGGTATTTACTGCTTACATCAATCTTCTATGAATCTTGGGCAAGTGGGAGATTGTTGGATTCTGTGTGCCCAAGACACTTAGAATATTGATGTGGTTAGTACGTTATGATCCAAGTCGGGTTATACCCAATAACAAGTTTGGCAAACACCAATTAAATATTTAATTGATGATGTGATCATGCAATTAAATATTTACACCAATTTAGAAAATGGGTTTTCTAAATAAGTTGCATGTGAGTGGGAACAACTTATTAGGATAATTTGTTCAAACAATATTATTTGAAGTGTTGTTTAAATTAGTTAAATGACATCAAATAATAGTGGGAATTACAACTTATAAATTAATGGTTAATTGTATAAGTATGTAAATACTATATATATATTGTACATACAATTATTATATGTCTAGTTCACAAGACATGTTAATGTGTGATAATCAAATTAAAGGGTTTTTAAAACCAAAATTTCGGCCGCCCTCCCTTGGTTCCCCATTGGACCAAACTTGCTTTGGACACCCACACACACTTAATTCTTGTCTTGAACACTCCACAAGAGAGTACCACACAATTTACATGCAATAGGCTGAAATCTCTCTCTCTCTCTAACCTCACGGTTCTAACAAGAAAAAGGAAGAGTTTTGAAGCCGATTTTGGGTGATTCTACCTAACAAGAAAGGGTGTTGCCATCAAGCTTGGGGTATACTAGCTTGAGGAGTCCTCCATGGAGTCTTGGCCAAAAGAACAAGCATCAAAACCCCATTTTGGTCGACATTTGCTGCTGGAACAAGGTAGTTGTCACAGCTTGTTCTAGCTGTGATTTTATGTACGATTTTGTATGTTCATAGCTTGTTTCATTCACATACATGATCCTTTTCTTTGGGTTTGCTTTTCTACAATTGAATGGACACTAAGAACATGAAATATTCAGCTTATAAATTGGTTTTAAAGCTATATATGTCCGCTGCGTTTTCTGAAAGTTTAAATGGTTAAACATGGATTTTGTGTTCTTGCAAACCCTACAAACAACAACAACGACAACAACAACAACAACAACACCAAGGATGACAATAACAACAACAACGACTACAACAACAACGACAACAAAAACAACAACAATGACAACAACAACAACAACAACAACAACAACAACATCAAAAACAACAATAACAACAACACCAACCACAACACCAACAACAAAACTAACAACAACACCAAGACAAAGAACAACACCACCACCACCAACAACAACAATATCAACAACAACAACAACAAAAACAACAACACTACCAACGACAACGGCAACGACACCACATCAATAACAATAACAACAACAACAATAACAACAACAACGATAACAACAAAAACAAGGACAACACTACTAACAACAACAACAACGACAACACTAACAACAACAAAACACCACCACCAACAACAACAACAACACCAACAACAACAACAACAGCAACAACAATGACAACAGCAACAACATCATCATCATCAACAACAACAACAACAACAACAACAATAACAACAACAACAAAAAAACAACAACAAACATACCAACAACGACAACGAAAACAAAACAACAACAACAACGACGCCAACAACAACAACGACAATTACAACAACAACAACAACAACAAAAACAACAAAAACAACAACAACAATAACAAGAACAACGTAAACAACAGCAACAACAAGAACGACAACAACGACCACACAACAACAACAACAACGTAAAAAACAACAACAACAATAATAACATCATCAATACAATAACAACAACAACACAACAACAACACAACAACAACACTAACAACAACACAACACCACCAACAACAACAATAACAACAACAACGACAACAACAACACCATCACCACCACCACAGCCAACAAGAACAACAAAAATAGCAACAACAACAACAACGACCACAACAACAACAACAACAACACAACAACAACAACAATAGGAATAACAACAACAACAAAGACAACAACACTAACAACAACACCACCACCACCACCAACAACAACAACAGCAATACCACCAATAACAAAAACGACAACAACAACGATGAAAACAACAACAGTAACAACGACGACAACAACAGCGACAACAACAACAACGACAACGACAACCACACCAACAACAACGATGGCAACCACAACAACAACGACAACGACAACAACAACAACAACAACAACGTAAACAACAAAAACAACAACAACAACAACATAAACAACAACAACAACGACCACAACAACAACACACAACAACAACGACGACAACAACAACAACGATGCCAACAATAACAACAACAACGACAACAACACCACCAGCACCAGCACCACCACCACCACCAACAACAACAATAATAGCAATAACAACAACAACAACAGCAACAACAACAACAACAAGAACATCAAGAACAACAACAACAATCGCAACAACAACAACAACAACAACATCAACATCCATATCAATGACAACAACAACAACAACAACAACAACGACAACAACAACAACGACAACAACTACAACGACAACAAAAACAATGACAACAATAACAACAACAACGACAACGACAACCACAACACTAACAACAACAACAACAACAACACCAACAACAACAAAAACAAGAACAATGACAACAATAACAACAACAACGACAACAACAAGACCAACAACAACAACACCTACAACAAAAACAACAATAACAAAAGCAACAATGACATCATCAACAACAACATTAACAACAACAACAACAACAATAACCACAACAACAAAAATAACAACAACAACAACAATGACAATAACAACAACAACTACAAAAACAGAAACAAGAACAACAACATCAACAACAACAACAACAACGAAAACAACAAAAACAACAACAAGACCAACAACAACATAATCATCATCAACAACAACAACAACAACAACAACAATAATAACAACAACAACAACGACCACAACAATAACAA
>CM046455.1:47474972-47497472 GCA_025506515.1 Flaveria trinervia | reverse complement strand
ACCACAACGACAACAATAACATCATCAAAACACAACAACAAACAACAACAACACCAATAGCAACACTAACAACAACACCACCACCACCACCAACAACAACAACAATACCACCAACAACAAAAACAACCACAACAACGATCACAACAACAACAGTAACAACGACGACAACAATAGCGACAACAACAACAACAACAACGACAACCACAACAACAACAACGACGGCAACAACAACAACAACAACGACAACAACATCAACAACAACAACGTAAACAATAACAACAACCACAATAACAACAACAACAAAGACAAAACAACAACATCAACAACACCAACGACAACAACTACGACAACAACAAAAACTACGATGACAACAATAACAACAACAACGACAATAATAGCAATAACAACAACAACAACAACAAGAACATCAAGAACAACAACAACAATCGCAACAACAACAAAACAACAACAACAACAACGTCAACAACCACAACAATGATAACAACAACAACAACAACGACAACAAACAACAACGACAACAACTACAACGACAACAACACACAACAACAACGACAACAAAAACAATAACGACAACAACAAGAACATTAATAACAACAAAAACAACAACAACAACGACGACAACATCATCAACAACAACAACAACAACGATGACAACGACAAGGATAACCCCAACAACAACGACGACGACAACAAAACCAACAACAACAACGACAACAACATCAACAACAACAACGTAAACAACAACAAAACAACCACAATAACAACAACAACAAAGACAACAACAACAACACCAACAACACCAACGATAACAACTACGACAACAAGAAAAACTACGATGACAACAATAACAACAACAACGACAACAACACCACCACCACCACCACCATTACCAACAACAACAATAAACAACATCAACATCAACACACAACAACACAACAACAATAACAACAACAACAAAAATAACAACAACAAACATAACAACAACGACAACGAAAACAAAAACAACAACAACGACGACGCCAACAACAACAACAACAATTACAACAAAAAGAACAATAACAAAACAATAACAACAACATCAACAACGTAAACAACAGCAACAACAAGAACGACAATAATGACCACAACCACAACAACAACGTAAACAACAACAACAACAACAATAACATAGTCAAAAACAACAACAACAACAACACCAACAACAACACCACAACAACACTAACAACAACACCAACAACAACAACAACAACAATACCACCAACAACAAAATCAACAATAACAACGATGACAACAACAATAGTAAAAACGACGACAACAACACCGACAACAACAACAACAACGACGACAACCAATACAACAACGAAGACGACAACAACAACAACAACAACAATAACAACAAAACAACAATAACAACAACGTAAACAACAACAACAACAACAACCACAATAACAACAACAACAAAAGCGACAAGAACAACACCAACAACACACCAACGACAACAACACAACAATGACAACAAAACAACGACAACAACAACAACAATGACAACAACAACAATGAGAACAACAACAACAACGATGACAACAATAACAACAACAACGACAACAACAACACCACAGCACCACCACCACCACCACCAACAACAACAATAATACCAATAACAACAATAACAACAACAAGAACATCAAGAACAACAACAACAACAACAACAACATCAATAACCACAACAATGACAACAACAACAACCAAATGACAAACAACAACAACGACACAACTACAACGACAACAACAACAACAACCTACACGACAACAAAACAACAACAACAACGACAAGAACAACAATAACGACAACAACAACAACATTAATAAGAACAACAACAACAATGACAACGTCATCAACAACAACAAAAACATCAACGACAAGGATAACCCCAACAACAACGACAACGAGAACAAAAACAGCAACAACAACAACAACAATGACAACAAACACAACAACAAGAAACATAACAACAACGAAAATGAAAACAACAAAAACAACAACAACGACGACAACAACAACAACAACAACAACAACAACAACAATAACAACAATAACAACAACAACAACAAGAACAACAACAACAACAACAACGTAAACAACAACAACAACAACAACGACAACAACGACCACAACAACAACCACAACAACAACAACAACGTAAACAAAAGCAACAAAAATAACGACTGACTGGATGAAGATTTGAGAATGATAATCGCAGTTGATGTGAATCAATAAGGACCGATATAGTGATTGAGTCAAAGATTGAGAGGCGGAATCAGACAATCAATGAACATTGAATACACATGATACTCATAAATATGTTTGTATATATTGAATACTTTGATTGTTTGATTACAAGAACATTCAATGCAAACAGAACATTCTAGGAACTAAGAATCAAATCAATTACAGACAAAAGTTACCCCATGTATGAGGTATACTATTCTATTTATAGGCAGACACGTTGCCATTAAAAAGACTAAACAACCCTTACTAAAGCTAGTCTAAGTCTTCATCAGCATTGGCTGTTGATCATCTGCATTGACGAATGCGGATGAGTTGACTTCATCAGCATTTCTTCAACCGCATTGAAGTTTGGTCATCCGCATTGGTGAATGCGGATGAACAAAACACTTGTCTGCATTTCTTTGGTAATCCGCATTGGTCAATGCAGATGAACAAATGTATATCCGCATTTATTAACTTGTCATCCGCATTGACAAATGCGGATGACCAACACTTGTATTTTTCTTCTTATTCAACAGATACTTGTCTTGATCCGCATTTGTTTTTGGACATGAGGGATTCCAGCAGAGCAACCATCACCCCTTGAATTGACATGTATGATCCTTTCAGGGTCCAACAATACCCCCTAAGGATTATACAGCCTATGTACTTCAAGGATCAGAGGGTGGATTGGGTTGTGAAGATTCTGGTGGTTCTAGTGCTGTTGATGAAGGATCAGTGAATGAAGGGTCCAAGATTGCTTTGATCATGTTTGAGAACTCTTTAGCATCAGTCAATCTTTCCCTGTTGAGCACATGTATCTTCATTTGACTCATATCATGAATGGCATTGATTGGCATCTTCCTTAGTGAGATGGGCTCCTAAATTGATACAGTAGACAATCCATTTCTATGAATAAGGAGAGCACCATCCATCAAATTCTAGTTTAACAATGTTGCCAAACTGCAATGGAGTCCTTTTCTTTTTTCTTATCTCCTTCTTTTTGTTGATTCTGTCATAAGCCAACTTCAGAAGTTTGATGCATTTGAGGAAGAAGTACATGTCAGTTTCCCCAAGTCTGTTTCTTATTTCTCTAAAGTGCCTTGTATAGATGTAGTGGATATATGATTCATCTAGCAATCTTACCTCATATCCACTAAACAATCTTATTTCAGATCCCTCTTTTCCCCCCATTTTCCTTCAATCACTAATTCATAATATTTCTCATCATAATACACATTGGATATAGGCTGTGAGGAATGTGTACCAGCAATACTTTTTCTTTTTAGTGATTCTGTGGGTTTGACTTTAAGTTCAAGAAAGATCACCTCTTCTGCTGATTTCTTTTCCTTCTTGTCAAGAGGTTTACAAAAGATCTGTCTTTTCTCATGCAAATGGTTTTCAATGAATTGAAGTTGTTGGTTCTTTTGAACATTCTCAAAATATCTTCAAACTCATAACCTCTGAACATAGTTGTATGATTAATCAATTCCAATTGAGCTAGTTCTTTTAAGTCATGGATCTCCAGGGCACTTACTAGGGCTGAGTATTCAGTGAATAATTGAACAAGCCCTGAGATCCTTTTCACCATAAACATGTTCCATGAACTATCATACTTCCAGGCGATTATTTTCTGATCAACTTTGCCTTTTGGAGTGGAGACACCTCTTATTAGCTCTGATGTGGTTAACCCTTCTTGTAAAGTAACTTGAGATGGTTCAGCAAACCATTCAGGGTATTTATGCAGAATAGGTGCCAGATAGTCTTGATCCTTTTGAGTGAGTTGCATGTCTTGAGTAGATACTCTTATTCTGGGCTCTTGATTGACAATCTCCTCCTCCATCTTTTTCATTCTTTCCTTCTTCTCATTGATTACTCTAAGTATAGCAACCCTGAGAGAGTTTGTCTTCATATTAGCAAGTTTTCTCCTTGTAAATCCTTGGGAAGACAAATATTCTTTCATCTCCTTATCAGACATGCTATATGGATCATGAAGGGTAGTCTGAGAAGTTACAGCAGGTTTGGATTTCAGGACAGACTTTGTCTTTGAAGGTTTGGGGGACAAGGATTTCTCATACTCTGTTTTAACCATAGGGTCAAGCCGCTTGTTTACTTTTTCTTCTTCTGCTATCATACCCTCATAAGTTAGCTTGAATACCTCATCAGGATCATAGCCGTGGTCAATAAGAAATAAAGCTTTTGACATCAAATCATCAGTTTTGGCTTTCTCAATCATATCATGCACATTTGATTTTTCTTTGACAGGGCTATCTTTGACATTTTGATCCTCATGAGTATATTCTTCTTCAATTTCTCCCTCTTCCAGATCAATACAATCAGTCATTGCTTTCAGTTGAGCTTCAGCCCTTTCATGCTCTTCAAGAAATTCAGCAATGGCTGCAAGACTGTGGGGATCATCCTTTTTAGTCTTTTTGATTGGTTCTTCTTCCACCATAGGTCTTTTACCCTTAGCTTTTTCAGCAAGATACTTTCTTTTTCGGGTGTAGGTTTGAATTGGAGTAGAAGAAGAGGTTTCTGGAATTTTAGTTTCATCAGGCACTCTTTCAGCCTCTTTGATTGTTTCATCATTTTCATTTATTATTCTTTGATCCTCACAGATTTTTCTGATTAATTCTTTCTGATCATGAGACAGTGATACAATAGGTACAATTTGTAAACTCAATTCCTTCTCTAACGGGACAGGATATTGAGGAATTTCAACTATAGTCTCAGATGAGCTTGTTTGATCATTTATGAAGTCCCAGATTTTGTCATCAATAATAAAGTCTTCTGATGAAAACATGTCAAGTGCCTTGATCATGTCATTGAATTCAACCTCTTCTTTAGTACTGTGAGCTTCTGCTTCACCTGAGTAAATCACTAACTCCATGTTGGATCCTTCTTGTCTGGATCCCATATTTTCTTCTTCTTGATCAGCAGTACAAGTTTGCTCATTCACTCTCTCAGACTCTCTCCTTAGTTCAAGGATTAATTCAAGTTCAGCTATTCTTTGAATGAGAGCTTTATTATGAGATTGTAGATTGCTGATTGTTTCATTCTGCTCCTCTATAATTTCTTCTTGTTCAGCCATGGCTACAGTCTGGATGGTTAAAGTGTCAACATGACCACTTATTTCATCCTTAGATAGTTGAAGAGCAGCCTTTAAATTCTCAATCTCACCATCCTTCTTCTTCTTTTCAGTCTCATACTTTTCTTTTAAGGCTTTCAATTCTTGCATCTTTTCATCTAACTCCATCAATCTGTCTTGACTTATGCTAGCTCTTCTGTTGAGTATTTTCTCTAGTTTTTCAATTCTTTTCAACAGTTGAGAAATCATCTCATCTTTTCCATTAGGTTTTAAGACATTTGATTTAGTACAACTTTCTGAAGGAGTAGCTGCAGAAGTTGTTTTTCTTTCCTGATGATGATCCTCCTCATCTGAAGATGATTTGGATTTCTTGAAGAACCAGTGGAGTCATCAAGGTTTACAGGTTCTGTGTTTGGTGGTGATGATGAATGGGAGATGTATGAGGTGGTTGAATTGGAGATAAGAAAAGTGAGGTGATTGGTTCAGATATATGTACTGGTGATTTGAGTGGAGATTGGTGAGGTGTTTGTAGTGGTGATTGGGGTGGTATATTTTGAGGTGAAGGCTGAGGTATAGGTTGTGGTGTGATAGAGGAGGTAATTGTGTAGGAGTATGATGTAGTGATGGTTGAGGTGAGTGTTGTGGAGATGGTGAAGCAACAGGTGTTCTAGTTCAATCTGTTGAATCATCCAAGAAAGAAGTGGTGAATGAGCTCCACTGTAGAGGTTCCTAGGATCCCTTTTCTTTATGTACTTGTATGATTTTGCATCATAGTGGGGAATATCAAGTACTGGTCCCTGAATGACCACATTGGGAATGCTTCATTGATTAGGCATTGGAGGAATCTTGGGTACATCAGAAATTTATATCTCCTTCCTTCTTGGACATTAGATGTCATGCCATTGAAGACATAGACAGACATGTTGAAGGGTTGGTTGGTGTAGAGAGCACATATTGCTGATGATGTTGTGATGGGAATATCATTCCATCCTGTTTTCCTTTGGACAAACAGTGCTGATACAAATGAATCAGAAATCTCCATTGTAAATCTACCAAACCTTGACTATCTATTTAGCTTCAAATCCACCTTCATAACCAATTTCTGCAAAGAAAGAGGTTATGGTATCTTCTTCAAGTTCCAATGGTGCTTCAGCATCATCACCAAACCTCAAGCATCTTCTAACACTTTCTTCAGTAACAATCAGTGTATGCTCACTGTCAATTCTCCCCGTCAGTGATCTTATTCCATCATCCTCAACAACTTCAGCTGACTCCCAAAAGTTTCTGATGCAGCTTTGAAATATGGTGGGTCTTACTGTCATGGCATAAGCTACCCTTGTAGTAGAAATGAATCTGATCATGTCTCTCAATTCTTCTGCTTCTGGTACATCAGGGTTGAGAAAACAACTGACATTATGGAGCTTGCTCCATGAGAGATTTGCCATTATAATCTGCATTCAAGACATATGCATTAGAATCACTTTATTAATTAAACCAATGTTCATCACATTTGACTTTCATAGGTCAAAATTAAAATCATATAAAACAGTACACCTGATTTTGACCTATTCGAATTTTGTGATTCATGATTATGTTTTTTGTTATTGTAAATATGAGCACCAACATTACTTAATCTTTAACATAGGTTAATCAGATTCATAGTTTTTGATTTCATAATTGTTCTGATTTTAGTCTCAACGGTTCAAAAGTGCACTTTAGCATTGAATACATGTTTGAAGCTTGAAGATACACTTATGAATGAGTCAAAATCCTTCCATGTTAATGAATTTTTTTTCTGATTTAGTGTGAACATTCCTTAACCTAGGTCACTAACATCATCGTACAAATGAATGTTCGACATTTGTGATTATTCACCTTTTCTCAGAATCCTTTTGGTTAAGAATCAATGCCCACGGTTTTGTTGAATCGATTGGGAAACTAGGTTTAAATGGTGAAGATGATGATGAACAGTATTGGTGGCGCTCGTCTCACTATGAAGTCGCTCAAATTTGAAAAGTATTAAATGACTGTTGGTTTTCTATAAATAGTCAGATAATAGAATTCACAAATTTTTACAAGTTTTGATTTCAAATGCGGTCACTACTGTAGCAAATGCGGAAGTGTAAATGTTGATATTTTTAGTCATCCGCATTTGTGTACTGTAGCAAATGCGGTAGAACACATTTTTGACGACTGTACGCATTCATCCTTTCATCCACATTTGTGTACTGTAGCAAATGCGGTAGAACAAAACTTGATGAGAGCATTCGCATTTGTGTACTGTAGCAAATGCGAAGCTTTGAAAGTAATCAGCATTTGTACACTGTAGCAAATGCGGAAGTGAAACACTTGTATTTGTACATCCGCATTTGTACACTGTATCAAATGTGGAAGAGTTAAACAAATGCGGGAGAGTAAACCTTATCCGCATTAACAAATGCGGCTAAACACTTAGTAAAATTTTCATCCGCATTAACAAATGTGGTAGAATACTTTAGTTCCGCATAGGTTTAAACACTTCAAATTTTCTGAATTCTTGATGCACACCAATGCGGTAGAGTAAAATCATTGTCCGCATTGGGTTTAACTTTGAAATAAGTTGTTACTTGCATTGGTTATGTGTCTGGATTACCTTCACCCTCATTAACCAATGCACTTACCTGCATTAACTTTTGGGATTAATCAAAATTTAATGAATCTTGATTCTGATGAACTTGTTATGAAGATATGGCTTATGAAGTATGTCTTGTGACATGGTTGACTGTTGAAGTTGTCAATTCTTGCTTGGATTGACTTGTATATCAGGAGTGATACAAGTTTCCCATTGTTTGACTGATCTTGGGCTTGAGGGGTTTCCAAGAATCTGCATCTGCATAAGCTGAGATACTATGGTATAACTTCTGCATTAACACAAACATTTTTCTCTTTGTTTTGATTTTAGGAAAGTAATTTAAGAAATTGTAAATCTATATATACTTGATCAAAAACTTTAAAGTACTCCCCCTAAAGTTTTGATCCATTTGTGGATGAAAACTTTAAGTATTAAAAAAACTTTTTGAATGTACTTATAATTTTGTTGTTGTTGTTTTTTTTTAATTGATGAAGAGAAGTATATCTTTTTGTTGGGATCATATCAGTCTTGCATTACACAAGTGCATATTTTGTGATAAGATTGACATGTTTATGACATTATTGATTGAAGGTATGATTGTCCTCTTAAACTCATACCGGGTTGATATTTTGATGCCAGTGACATTTATCATGTTTAGATTGATTTAGATATTCAATATGTACCTCACACACCATGCATGGAATGATCAACCATCCTTATGAATTGTATGGTAGAACTTTTTCACAACTTACAGGACCAGGTTACTTAAGTTATGAGATCTTAATTCACTGATCCACATTGGGATTCTTTTACTTTGATCCTTATCATGATCATCCACATTGGGATTCTTTTACTTTGATCCTTATCATGATGATCCACATTGGAATTCTTTTCACTTCACTTTGGAAGGTGATCCATAAACGAATTCTTTTGTTCATTCCTTTGAATGTATTGCTTTTGTTGATTCATCCAATTTGGATGTGTTCCTCATTGGAATCTTTTGGATCATTAAATCTGCACTTTGTGCATGATTCATCAGGTCTTTGCTCAGCAAAACAGAGATGAATCTGATGTTGGTGAAAGAGATTTATAAAGTATCATTCCCTGGTGTGTGTTTGTTACTACACTTACATTCACTTGAATAAATTGATACATACCAATACTCTGTGATGAGTTTTTCACCATTGATTATATCTTTTTTAGTTTATCACTGCATGTATCTTCTCTTCCAAGTTGAGCCTACCTACATATCAGGTAAGTCATGATAGTCTTTCAAATTTGGAAATAAAGCACAGTGAATGATATAATGACTGTAATTATATCATTTCCCAATCTTTTCTTCATAAAAAATTTCTTCTTTTTGGGATTTTTTTTGAATAATTTTTACATTGTTTTTGATGTTTTGATGGATTTTATTCAAGGTTAATCATACCAATTGATTGAACTAAGAATTCGAATCTACTCGGTCCAAATACCTTAGTAAACAAATCAGCCAATTGATTTTCAGTTGGTACTTGAATCAATTTGATTAAACCCTTTTCAGCACAGTCTCTCAAAAAGTGATATCTAATTTCAATATGTTTTGTTTTTGAGTGCTGAACTGGATTATTTGTAATAAAGACAGCTGCAGTATTGTCAATATAAATTGGGGTATGCAAGAAGTTATAACCATAATCAAGCATCTGGTTTTGAATCCAGAGAACTTGAGAGCAACAAGCAGATGCTGCGATATACTCAGCTTCTGCTGTTGACACAGATACATTTGTTTGCTTCTTGCATTGCCATGAGACCAATCTGGGACCAAGAAATTGACAACCGCCAGACGTGGATTTTCTGTTGAAGTTGCATCCTCCGTAGTCACTGTCAGTGTAGGAATAGAGATTGAAGTCTCCTTCCTTTGGATACCATAATCCAAGAGCTGGTTTGCCCTTCAGATATCTGAATATTCGTTTGACAGCATTGACATGTGATTCCTTAGGATCAGCTTGATATCTGGCACACAAACTCCAAACATAATGTCGGGTCTACTAGCTGTAAGATCATGAGTGAGCCTATCATGGATCGATAGAGGGTCTGATCTACTGATTTTCCATCTGGATCAGGACCTATCTTCACTTTAGGATCTACAGGAGTTCTGATAGACTGACAATCAGCAAGGTGGAATTTCTTCAGCATTGTTTCTACGTATTTTGATTGATTGATAAAAATTCCATCTGCTGTTTGTAGAACTTGCACCCCTAAAAAGAAAGTGAGTTCTCCCATAGGACTCATCTGAAATTTTGAATGCATGAGATCTTCAAATTCTTTACAGAGTTGCCTGTTTGTAGAGCCAAATATGATGTCGTCCACATATATCTGTACTAGCAACATGTCTTTTCCTTTTCTCTTTCTGAAGAGAGTCTGATCAATTCTACCTCTTTCATATCCGTTGTTAAGTAGAAATGATGATAGAGTCTCGTGCCACTTCCTGGGAGCTTGATGAAGACCATACAGAGCTTTGTCAAGCTTGTAAACTCTGTGAGGAAAATCAGGATCTTCAAATCCAGGTGGTTGACTCACATAGACCTCTTCAGTAATCTTTCCATACAGAAATGCACATTTCACATCCATTTGGTAAACAGTAAACTTCATGGATGCAGAATATGCTAGAAAGATTCTAATGGCTTCTAGCCGAGCTACAGGGGCAAATACTTCATCATAATCTATTCCTTCTTCTTGAGTGTACCCCTGAGTTACCAATCTTGCTTTATTTCTAGTGACGATTCCCCTGTCATCAGTTTTATATCTGTATAGCCATCTGGTACCAATAGGATATTGTCCTTCAGGAAGATCTACCAGTTGCCATACTTCTTGTTTCTTGAATTGTAGCAACTCTTCCTGCATTCCTTCAATCCAGCTGTTGTCTTAAAGTGCCTCTTTGATGTTTTTGGGTACTGTTTGAAACAAAGAAAGCATGAGAACAAACAGATGTTTGCAGTGCTTGACTTGCTTCTTGTCACTCTTTCATAAAGATCACCAATAATGGTTTCAACTGGATGATTCTTGTGTATTCTGGTGGGTGGAATTGAGTCACCAGAAATTGTTACATCAAGATTGGAGACATTCAGTTCATTATGGTCAGAGGCATCATCACTTTGAACTGTTGGAGAATTATGAAGGTTGTCAGACCCTGTCTCAGTGTCTGCTTCAGCATTAGCAGCACTTTCATTGTATCTATCATTTGATCTTCTTTCCACTTCAGCTGAAGGCAACGCTTGTTTTTCATTTCTAATTGCTATAGATTGATCTTCTGAATTAGATGGTAACAAGCTGGGTCCTCCTGCATTTGAAATGATTTGATTTGTGGTTGATTGTCTGATGGGGTCAGCTTGCAGAGGTACATCTTCATTTTTTCTTCAGTGTGAGTAGGAGGAATTAATGGAAAGTCAATTCTCCTTTCTATGCTTGAAGATGAACTAGCTAAAAGTAGGTTACCTGCATCAGACAAATAAAATTGATCAAAAGATTTTGTAAAAGAGTCAATATCAAATAACCAATCGGGACCATTTGTAGATTTGGGAAATGAATGTTCCTTAAATTGAACATTAGTTGATTCATCAACAATGTTAATCGAGGATTAAACACTTTGTAAGCCTTTGACACAGAAGAATAACTACAAAGAATCCTTCATCAGACTTAGCTGAAAATTTTCCCAAATGGTCACGGGTATTTATATTGAGACTGGACTACCAAATGACTAAGAAATCCAATAAATGGTTTTCTTTGAAACAGCAGTTCATATGGAGTCATGTTTCTTTCTTTGACAATCATAGATCGATTTTGTACAAAGCATGATGTGTTAACTGCCTCTGCCCAAAAGGTTATTGGCAATTTAGCATCAGCTAGCATAGTGTGCTGCTTCAATTAGTGTTCTATTTCTCCTTTCAGCTACCCCATTTTGTTGAGGAGTTCTAGCCGCACTAAATTGATGAGCTATGCCTTTAATTGTGCAAAAGAGCTCATGTCTTCATTTTTAAATTCTGTCCCATTATCACTTCTTATGCTTTTGACCTTATAGTCAAGTTGGTTCTCAATTTAGTGATAAACTCTTTGATTATTGAGGATGCTTCATTTTTATGAAGTAGGAAGAAAACCCATGTGAATCGTGAAAAGTCATCAATGATAACCAAACAATACTGTTTCTTTCCCATATCATGACATGTGTTGGGCCAAAGAGATCCATATGAAGTAGTTTCAATGGAGTATTGTTTGAGTTCACAAGTTTTAGTTTATGTGAAGATTTATGTTGTTTTCCTTTGAGGCATGCTAAACAGTGATCAATAAAATGAAATTCTTTTTGAGGCAATCCAATGACATGGTTTCCTTTTATAATCTGTTCATGTTTTTGAAATTTGTGTGCCCCAAAAGTCAATGCCAAAGTTGTGATTCATCAAATGATGCTTTTGACAAGAGACATGTTTCTTTTGTTAGTGCAGTAGAATTAAGGTTTAAGACATAATTATTCTTCTCGGAGTCTTTAATACAACCCATTCTTTAGGGATATGAAATCCTGACTTTAGAATATAACAGTGGGTGTCGGTAAAGTGAGTCGATATCTCTTGTCGCAGATCTGAGACACGCTTAGAAGATTGAAATTGAGCTGTTCACAATATTCACTTTATCAAAGCGAGCATCCCGTTTGTCACAGATCCTTCTCCTGTAATCCTACCACCTTGTGAATCTCCTCCAAATGCCACAGATGTTTCTTTAATTTGCTTGAAATCATGAAGGAGGGAACGATCTCCAGTCAGGTGTCAGGAGCATCCACTGTCCACATACCATAGGCTATTAGACCTATATGGATGACCCTGCAAGCACAAAAAGAACTAGTTAGAATATGGAACCCAAGCCACCACGGTCTTGGGTTTCCCGTTTCTATGCATAATGGTGACCTCTTGAAGTTTTCCTCTAACCTGTGACCTAATTAGAGGTGGTCTTTGAGATTTTCTGTGAGAATATGAATGAGCTATTTATCACCATCATTTGAGAAATCAGAAAAATTATGAAATCATTGATCTCTGTTTTTTTGAGAAAATTGACTTGTTTTTTATTATCAACTGTTGACTTTGAATTGAAAAATCAAATTTTTGTTTGTTATTGATATATTTGTTTCTTTGATTTTTACCTGAGTCTTTCATATTTTCATCCTTTGTTTGTTTATACGTCCTTGATTTGTTATTATAAAAGTGACTCTTAACAGTTGTTTTGTCAGATGATGTTTGGTGAGATAGGCTTGTTTTGAGGAATTCTCACTCTCGATTGCTTGTAATAACAGTCATTTGTATTGTGATTGTTTAAGTCACAGACTGAACAATATTTGTTGAAATAACATGTTTTTGTTGAATGATTGTTCATGTCACAGATGGAGCAATATTGATTGAAAAAGCACTCCTCTGTTTTGTGGTTAAACATATCACATATGTCACAATACATATGCTTGTTAATTTTCTCAGATTTTACTGGTCTTGACTTAGTTGATTTTCCCTTTTTCATCTTAGTATCATTCTTTTTGCTGGAAGAAGAATCAAATTCAGCCTTTTGTGCAGTTTGCTTTACTGCACTAAATTTGATTGTCTTTTGAGGCTGTTTTCGTTTCCTCATCCTTTTCTGTTGCTCTTTCTCAAACTGTTCAACATGATCTTTATTGCATATGTCAAATCCTACTCCATTTCTTGATTTTGATGTTTGAGGATCAGGTTGACTGTGTGATTTTGAACTCAGAGATTTTTTGTTATTCCTTTTAATGAACCTTCATCTGATATGCTTGAATTTTGATGAGTATTGATCTCATTATCAGAACTACTTTAGCAGAGGGTTTAATCTTTTGCACAAACTTCTTTTTCCCATTAGCTATAGCAGGTATGAATTTTATGAATGGAACAATAACTTTAATGGGGCTGACTGGTTTGACAACACTTACTGTCTTGTATGAACACTCTTTTATTTTTATTGGGTGACCTAACTTGATTTTATCCTCACTAGTTTCAATGTAAACACTTGGTTCATTTTGAGGATTTGTGATTTGTTTTACTATCGTGTGGGTTTTAATAGTGTTAGGTTCAGTTTCATTTTTGAGTGTGACAGATTCAGGCATGACAGTATAGTTGTCATTGTATGGTGGAGGACATGAATTATACCCAATCCCTGACATGTCCTTTGGATCCTTTTGAGA
Source organism: Flaveria trinervia (assembly GCA_025506515.1). NCBI lineage: Eukaryota > Viridiplantae > Streptophyta > Magnoliopsida > Asterales > Asteraceae > Flaveria > Flaveria trinervia. The sequence goes on along the minus strand of CM046455.1, from coordinate 47,483,272 downwards.
ATCCAGCATCTCTTGCAGCTTTACTGAAGATTGTTGAAACTTTTCAAGTTGCATTTCAGTAAGGGCTTGGTCAGCTTTAGATTGAGCTAATTTTTTAGATAATAGCTCATTCTCAGCTGCAAGAGAATACTTCTCACCATGAAGTTTTTCTATGTCAGAGATGAGAGTTTAATTTTAATTTCAAAACTTTTTATTTCTCTCTTCATCATCTCTGACTTTACTTTCTCCTCTTTTATTTTCTCAGCCAATTTGTGGTTATGCTCTCTATAACCTTGAAGTTAGTTATGCACTTATCAGAACAAAGATTGGATTTTACCTCAGATGGCATGGGGGATGGTCCATCATTAATGTGTGCCATCAGTGCATGGTTCTGGAATTGTGGCTTGACCTCCTCAGCATACATGCTCCAGTCACACACTCCGTCTTGTCTGATCACAAGTGCATTTGTTGAAGGTTGGTTGCTCCCAAAAGCTTGATTGGCCAGTTGAGGTTGAGCTTGAGAAGATTGCTGTTGTTGATGATGATATTGTTGCTGATGATTGAGGGAGGGAATGCTTGAAGACGGTTGATATGATGACTGACTCTGAGAATGTCGTGGAGTATTGTTGTTTCTTCTTGGAGCATTACATTCTCTGAGAAGTGCCCGGCCATTCCACAATTGAAGCATTTGACTTTGGATTTGTCGTATCCGAGCTTAGTATTTTCATTCAGGCTGAGTTTTTTGCCTTTCCTGAAAAACTTTTTAGCTCTCATGGCAATCATAGCCATTTGCCATTGTAAATCCATCTCTTCTACATCATCTGGATTCATTTCCTCCAGATCTTCTTGGATTAGATGTGCAGAAGTCAGTCTTCCTCCCAAATATGCCTCAAAACTTGCTACAAAGGCATTATATGTAGCCTTCTGTTCTTCTGTTTTTTGATCATCAGTAGGGTTGGTAGAGACAGAAGAGAATCTTGTTGATTGATTGGTTGATGTTGATGCTGATGCTGATGGTCTGTTAATTGAGTGTGCTGCAAAGAATTCAGTGGTTTTGTGTTGATCTCCAGATGACAGAAAGTCATCCTCTTCAGTGATGAAGGCATTCTCAACAGAATGAGTTTCAGATGGAAACTTATAAGCTTCAACAACTTTTGGTCCTCCAAGATTCCTGCTTCTTTCATCAAGTTCCAGTGCTTCAATTTTTGCAATCATTATGTCAAGAGTGGTACTCTCCAAATCAAGAGTATTTTTCAGCATTGTTACGTTTTGTTTCCAATGCTTTGGAAGACTATGTAACATTTTCTTGTTGAGGTCTTTTGATTTGTAAGTCACTCCCATTATCTCCAAATCATTTACTAACTGCACGAATCTGTGCAATTGTTTAGAAATTGATTCCCCTTTGAAATGATGGAAGGTTTCATACTGATTTATCAGTTTGTCTCGGTTGATTTCAGCAACCTCACTACTTCCTTCACACATAATTTGCAAAGCATCCCAAACTGCTTTTGCAGTTCAATACTTCTCCAGCCTTTTAAGCACATCCATCTTAAGTGCTTGAGTGAGGATGGAATATGCTTTAAGGTCAATCTTGATCTTCTTATAATTGTCATCATCTAGATTAAGATCTTCAATGGGAATCCTGGTTGTTCTGTAGAGAGCTGCCTGATCAGCTGACAGTGTTATTGGGATGTGGGGACCTTTACATATCGAAATCCAGTAGTCAGGATCTACACCTGTAATATAATTCATAAATCTTATTTTCCATTGTTTGAACTCAGATTTATGTTTCAGCATTGGTGGTTTTGGGGTATGCCCAAGTTTTGAATAACTGTGAGAATCCATTTTATCAGTTGATTTTTAGTATGGATTAGTGAGTTTTTAAGTCTATTCAGTGGGTTTAGTCCAAATAATCATTAAAAACGTCCAGTAGATTCAGATCTGATGACTATGATGTCTGTAATCAGGAGTGTCTTTGTATTGTTGTAGGTTGTCGGACTTGTAGTCTGTATGATGTTCTGTGTTCGACTGATGGTTGAATGAGGGGCTGTTGATGAGTATTTCAGGTAGTATTCGGTGTGTAAACTGATTAGAGATGTATAAATACTCTGTTCAGCTACTCAATCACCAGATCTATCGGGTTCAGACCAGATCTGTGCAGATCTGAGTAAGAACTGAGAGCCGTGGCTCTGATACCAATTGATTGGATAAGATTTGAGAATGATAATCTCAGTTGATGTGAATCAATAAGGACTGAATATAGTGATTGAGTCAAAGATTGAGAGGCGGAATCAGACAATCAATGAACATTGAATACACATGATACTCATAAATATGTTTGTATATATTGAATACTTTGATTGATTGATTACAAGAACATTCAATGCAAACAGGACATTCTAGGAACTAAGAATCAAATCAAATTACAGACAAAAGTTACCCCATGTATGAGGTATACTATTCTATTTATAGGCAGACACGTTGCCATTACAAAAGACTAAACTACCCTTACTAAAAGCTAGTCTAAGTCTTCATCAGCATTGGCTGTTGATCATCCGCATTGACAAATGCGGATGAGTTGACTTCATCAGCATTTCTTCAACCGCATTGAAGTTTGGTCATCCGCATTGTAAATGCGGATGAACAAAACACTTGTTCGCATTTCTTTGGTAATCCGCATTGGTTAATGCGGATGAACAAATGTATATCCGCATTTATTAAATTGTCATCCGCATTGACAAATGCGGATGACCAACACTTGTATTTTTCTTCTTATTCAGCAGATACTTGTCTTGATCCGCATTTATTCTTGGACATGAGGGATTCCAGCAGAGCAACCATCCACCATTTGAATTGGCATGTATGATCCTTTCAGGGTCCAACAACGACAACAACGACCACAACAAAAACAACAACAACAAAGACAACAACTACAAAACCAACAACACCACCACCACCACCAACAACAACAACAACGACGACAACAACAAAAACTATGATGACAACAATAACAACAACAACGACAACAACACCACCACCACCACAACAACAACAATGTCCACAACAACATCAAAAACAACAATAACAACAACAACAACATCAACATCAACAACACAACAACAACACAATAGCAACAAGAACAACAACAACATCAACAACAACAACAACGACAACAACAACAACAACAACAACAATGACGACAACAACAACAACGACACCAACAACAACAACGATGACCACAACAACAACAAAAACGACAACAACAACACAACAACACCAACAACACAACGATGACCACAACAACAACAAAAACGACAACAACAACAACACAACACCAACAACACCAACAACAACAACAACAACCACAACAACAAAAACTATGATGACAACAATAACAAAAACAACGACAATAACAACACCACCACCACTACCACTAACAACAACAACAACAACAACAATAGCAACAACAACAACAACAACAACAATAGCAACAACAACAACAACAACAACAACATCAACATTAACAACGACAACAACAACCACAATAGCAACAAGAACAACAACAACATCAACAACAACAACAACGACAACAACAACAACAACAAGGACAAGAACAACAATAATCATAACAACAACAACTTTAACTACAACAACAACAACAACAATGTCCACAACAACATCAAAAACAACAATAACAACAACAACAACAACACCAACAGCAACACCAACAACTACACCAACAACGACACCACCACCAACAACAGCAACTACAACAACAATGATGATAACAATAACGACAACAACAACAACGACAATGACAACCACAACAACCACAACAACAACAACAACAACAATAACATCATCAAAAACAACAACAACAACAACACCAACAACAACACCAACAACAACACTAACAACAACACCACCACCACCACCACCAACAACAACAACAATACCACCAACAACAAAAACAGCCACAACAACGATGACAACAACAACAGTAACAACGACAACAACAACAGCGACAGCAACAACAACGACAACCACAACCACAACAAGAAAAACGACGGCAACAACAACAACAACAATGACAACAACAACGTAAACAGCAACAACAACACCACAATAAAAACAACAACAAAGACAACGACAACCATAATAACAACAACAACAAAGACAACAACAACAACACCAAGAACACCAACGACAACAACAACAACAACTACGACAACAACAAAACTACGATGACAACAATAACAACAACAACGACAACAACAACACCACCACCACCACCATTACCAACAACAACACAACAACAACATCAACATGAACAACAACAACAACAAGAACAATAACAACAACAACAAACATAATAACAACGACAACGAAAACAACAACAACAACGACGCCAACAACAACAACAACAACAACAAAAACAACAACAACAAGAACAATAACAAAACAACAACAACAACAACAACAACGTAAACAACAGCAACAACAAGAACGACAATAATGACCACAACCACAACAACAACGTAAACAACAATAACATCATCAAAAACAACAACAACAACAACACCAACAACAACACTAACAACAACACTAACAACAACACCAACAACAACAACAACAGCAATACCACCAACAACAAAATCAACAATAACAACGATGATAACAACAGCGACAACAACAACAACAACAACGACAACCAATACAACAACGAAGACGGCAACAACAACAACAACAACAACACAACAATAACAACAACAACAATAACAACAACGTAAACAACAACAACAACAACCACAATAACAACAACAACAAAAGCGACAAGAACAACACCAACAACACCAACAACACCAACTACAACAACAACAACAATGACAAAAACAACAACGAAAACAACAACAACAATGACATAACAACAACGAGAACAACAACAATAACGATGACAACAATAACAACAACAACGACAACAACAACACCACCAGCACCACCACCACCACCACCACCACCACCACCAACAACAACAACAATAATACCAATAACAACAACAACAACAACAAGAACATCAAGAACAACAACAACAATCGCAACAATAACAACAACAACAACAACATCAATAACCACAACAATGACAACAACAACAACAACAACGACAACAACAACAATGACAACAACTACAACGACAACAACAACAACAACAATGACAAGAACAACAATAACGACAACAACAACAACATTAATAAGAACAACAACAACAACGACAACGTCATCAGCAACAACAAAAACAGCAACGACAAGGATAACCCCAACAACAACGACGACGAGAACAAAACAGCAACAACAACAACAAAAATGACAACAAAAACAACAACAAGAAACATAACAACAACGACAATGAAAACAACAAAAACAACAACAACGACGACAACAACAACAACAACAACAACAACAATAATAACAACAACAAGAACAACAACAACAACAACAACGTAAACAACAGCAACAACAACAACGACAACTATGACCACAACAACAACCACAACAATAACAACAACGTAAACAAAAGCAACAAAAATAACGACAACAACGACCACAACAAAAACAACAACAACAAAGACAACAACTACAAAACCAACAACACCAACAACAACCACAACAACAACAACAACGACAACAACAAAAACTATGATGACAACAATAACAACAACAACGACAATAACAACACCACCACCACCACCACCACCAACAACAACACAACAATAGCAACATCAACAACAACATCAACATCAACATCAACAACACAACAACAACAATAGCAACAAGAACAACTACAACATCAACAACAACAACAACAACAACAACAGCAACAACAACAACAATGACGACAACAACAACAACGACACCAACAACAACAACGATGACAACAATAACAACAAAAACGACAACAACAACACGAACAACACCAACAACACCACCACCACAACAACAACCACAACAACAAAAACTATGATGACAACAATAACAACAACAACGACAATAACAACACCACCACCACCACCACAACAACACAACAACAACAACAATAGCAACAACACAACAACAACAACAACATCAACATTAACAACAACAACAACAACCACAATAGCAACAAGAACAACAACGACATCAACAACAACAACAACAACAACCACAACAAGGACAAGAACAACAATAACCACAACAACAACAACTTTAACAACAACAACACAACAACAACAATGTCAACAACAACCTCAAAAACAACAATAACAACAAAAACAACAACCACAACAACAACACCAACAACAACCACACAACAACAACAACGACACCAACAACAACAACAACAGCAACAACAACAACAATGATGATAACAATAACGACAATAACAACAACGACAACAACAACAACAACAATAACATCATCAAAAACAACAACAACAACAATAGCAACATCAACAACAACAACAACAACAACAACACCACCAACAACAACACTAACAACAACACCACCACCACCAACAACAACACACAACAACAACAACACAACACAACAACAATAACAACAACGACAACTATGACCACAACAACAACCACAACAATAACAACAATGACAACAACAGCGACAACAACAACAACGACAATGACAACCAAAACAAGAACAACGATGGCAACAACAACAACAACAACAACGACAACAACAACGTAAACAACAACAACAACAACCACAACAACAACGACAACGAAAACAACAACAACAATAACAACAACAACAACAATGACAACAACAACAACACCAACAACACCAATGACAACAACAACGACAACTATGACCACAACAACAAAAACTACGATGACAACAATAACAACAACAATGATAACAACACAACACCACCACCACCACCATTACCAACAACAACAACAACAACAACAACAACACAACATCAATAACACAACAACAACAACTTTAACAACAACAACAACAACAACAATGTCAACAACAACCTCAAAAACAACAATAACAACAACAACAACACCAACAGCAACACCAACAACTACACCAACAACGACACCACCACAACAACAACAACAGCAACAACAACAACAATGATGATAACAATAACGACAATAACAACAACGACAACGACAACCACAACAACCACAACAACAACAACAACAATAACATCATCAAAAACAACAACAACAACACCAACAACAACACTAACAACAACACCACCACCACCAACAACAACAACAACAATACAACCAACAACAAAAACACCCACAACAACGATGACAACAACAACAGTAACAACAATGACAACAACAGCGACAACAACAACAACGACAATGACAACCAAAACAAGAACAACGATGGCAACAACAACAACAACAACAACGACAACAACAACGTAAACAACAACAACAACAACCACAATAACCACAACAAGAAAGACAACGACAACCATAATAACAACAACAACAAAGACAACAACAACAAAACCAAGAACACCAACGACAACAACAACAACAACGATGACAACAACAACAACAACGATGACAACAACAACACAACAACAACAATGACAACAACAACAACACCACCACCACACCATTACCAACAACAACAACAACAACAACAACAACATCAATAACAACAACAACAACAAAAACAATAACAATGACAACAAAAATAACAACAACAAACATAACAACAACGACAACGAAAACAACAACAACAACAAGAACGACGACGACGCCAACAACGTCAACAATAATTACAACAACAACAACAACAATAACAAAACAACAACAACAACAACCACGTAAACAACACCAACAACAAGAACGACAATAACCACCACAACCACAACAACAACGTAAACAACAACAACAACAACAACTTAACAACAACAACAACACAACACAACAACACCAACAACAACACCAACAACAACACTAACAACAACACCAACAACAACAACAACAGCAATACCACCAACAACAAAATCAACAATAACAACGACGACAACAACAATAGTAACAACGACGACAACAACAGCGACAACAACAACAACAACAACAACAACAACAATAACAAGAACGTACACACAACAACAACCACAATAACAACAACAACAAAAGCAATAAGAACAACACCAACAACACCAACAACACCAATGACAACAACAACAACAATGACAACAACAACAACGACAACAACAACAACAATGACAACAACAACGACAACACAACAACAACGATGACAACAATACAACAACAACGACAACAACA
>CM046455.1:47129972-47472472 GCA_025506515.1 Flaveria trinervia | reverse complement strand
ATAAAAATGATTTTTATGAACTTCAAATATTTTTTTTAAATTATCTAAATATTATCTGTAAACTAATCCTTGTAAAACATGTTAGGAATTTATTTATTATTTTTTTTACAAACGTTATGACTAAATATATATATAAATTTATAAAACAATTTAAATTACTAAAATATTATTGAATCTTATGTTCTCTTTGATTAGGGATTAATCATGAAAATTATAGTATTCAAACATATTTTATAATTAAAAGCAAGTTATTTACAAAGGATTTATTCCTTTAAAATTTTATAAATTTTTAATTCTTTTGAACAAAATATAAACCCCCAAATTCTAATATCCTAGTTCTCGTTAAAACGTTAAACTTATTATAATTAAACTTTAACTTTGTGAATATATATATACATATATATATATATATATATATATATATATATATATATATATAATTTTATGTGCCTTGCGAAGACTACATTGGATCACTTCTTATTAATCGTCATTTTTATACATTGGATCAAGTGAGTATTTCTATACCCCTTTTTATATTTTTACACTTTTGGGGTGAAACATGTTACATTATAAACTTTGCACTTGTAAACACGTTTGATTCTTGTAAACCTATGGCAATTTATTGTATGTTGTGGGTAGTTGAACTTTGTAGCTACCATGTAATGTCAATATATGTACAATCATTAACTATTGCTAGCCTAGCGAAGTCATAGATCTATGGGCCAGACAAGCCCGCTTGGTTGATCCAAGTACACTTAGCAAATCGTATATACTTTTAAACGTTTGAGATTTGTAAAATTTTGTCAAGGTTTGATTGTGCATTCTGTCTTACATCCCTAGTTTACTTTTTTCTCTAAATTACAACATGAATTGCCATCTTTTATATACTTATGTATTGAAAACTATGGAAATCTTACCAACATTAGTGTTGACCCTTTATAATTATCAAGTTTGAGGAAATACTCAAGCTTGATCGCCTTTTTCGAAGTTGTTCACACCTAGGAATGGACCTAGTTAACTTAATGAATGAGCTTGTCATATTTCTTATATTGTGTTCTTATTTGAGACTTATGCTTGTAATGTACCTTTCAAACCTCAGAATAATATATTTGTATTTAATAATAGCGTTATGTGGCTATGAACGATCTTAACTCTCACTCCTAGACGTTTCCGCCGTCAAGGTTGGGGTGTGGCAGTGTCTAAGTCAAAACAGGATAAGGTCACCCATGTGTCATATACATCTCCACAAAAACAAATAAATCGTAAACTTCAAAGCAGATCCTGCTACAATTGTGGAAAGTACGGATACATTGCCTCTCATTGTCCTTATTATCAGACACTGAGGAAGAAAGTTGAACTTTTTGAACCAAAACCTAGCTCTTTGAAAAGGAACTCAGTGACGCCTCCTAAAAGAGATAGGGAACAGAAAGTTCAACCCATCAGCCAGTCGTCTGTTTATCACAAACAAGCCTTACACAAATCTGGCTTATGGAAGGAAAAATCTTCCCCAGTCTCTGAAAATGAGAACAAACAGACATCTGAGCTTCCCTCACCCTCAAAAGGTCAATGGGTTGAGTTTATGATGTGTGATGCCTCAGGGAGACCCAAGCTAGTAAAGGCTTGGGTTCCTAACCTGAACTAACATTTTCATTGAATGTGCAGGGTGTTCGCTATAGTGTTGAAACTAACATGTGGATTCTAGATAGCGGAGCATCCAGGCACACGATGGGGAACAAGGCTCTGTTATCAAACATCAAAAAAATCAAAGGAGGGCATGTTTCATTCGCTGGAAACAAAGGTGGGTACATCACAGCTCAAGGAGAAGTGGGAAATCAGAAAGTGAAGTTTGATAAGGTAAACTATGTCTAACACATTAGAATAACTTGCTTTCTGTTTCTCAAATTTTGTGATAGAGACTTCAAGGTAGTGTTTGACGATAAAAAGTGCTATGTCCTAAAAAAGGACTACGTAATCCTAGAGGATCAAGTATTAATGTCTGCCTCAAGATATAAGGACCTTTATGTCTTGGATCTATTGAAGGCCTCCACAACGGATCATGAAGTTTAGTGCTTCTTGTCAAAAGCTACTGAAAAGGAATCCATCTCCTGGCATAGGAGAATGGGGCACATTAATCCACGGAAGATGAATCACTTGATCCAGAATGATCTAGTGAGAGGAGTTAACGTCAAAAACTTCCAACTTCTGGATTTCTGTGTTGCATGCAAGAAGGGCAAACAGACGAAGAAGGCTCGTAAGGAAAAGAAAGTTCACTCTATTGAACTTCCTCTTGAACTTCTTCACATTGATCTGTTTGGTCCAGTTAGCACAAGAAGCATTGCAGGCGACTTCTACTACTATGTAGTTACTGATGACTACTCAAGATTCACTTGGGTGATGTTTTTGAAATCAAATCAGAAACATTTGAGTCATTCAAAGGGTTAGTAACTACTCTGGAGTCCCTATACAAGTTGAAGGTACGTCAAGTGCGCTCAGACAACGGAACTGAGTTCAAGAATCAATGGATGGAGGCTTACTGCAAGGAAAAGGGTAGTGTTCATTAGTTCACTTCTGCCTACACTCCTCAGATGAATAGTTTTGCTTAAACGAAGAATCGCAGCTTGATAGAGACGGCACAGACAATACTAGCAGACTCAAAACTACCTATCCAATTCTCGAATGAAGCAGTTGCAAATGCATGTTATACACTAAATAGAGTTCTTGTAGTAAAACTGCATCGAAAGACATGCTACGAGTTACTACAACGACGTAATCCTAACTAAGAGTATCTTGAGCCGTTTGGCACTCCGTGCACCTTGCTGAAGAAGACTCAGGAGGGAAAATTCAGCGAGAAGGCTGATGAAGGGATCTTTCTAGGATATAACATACCTAACAAGAGAGTTTACAACAACTCAACGGGTCAAGTAGAAGTGTGTTGTAACGTTGATGTTCAGAGATACACCACACCACCTACTGGAAAAGGGCCTACTTACTTATTCAACATCCCTCTCTTCACTTCTGAAGACGAGTTGGCAACCAAGATGATTTATGATGTCTTGAATACACCATCAAAAGATTCAACACCATCTAGTTCATTGGGTGAATCATCTAACAACTCAGCGGGAGCACTTGATGATAGTGACTCCTCCTCTAATGAAGAAGTTGTGGAGACTGATCAGAACAATTAGGAGGAACAAGTTCCTATTCCTGCAAGTTTCACAAGCATCTGATGGTGATGCCTCTGTGTCTTCGAAACCTCAGACTCCTACTGCCTCAGATACTGAACCAAATTTCATAATCTTAATTCTGAGGTGGTGGTTCCAACAACTCCTGGATCACGCCTAAATGTATATCATCCTTGGACAAGTCATTAGAGATGTGAGGTCAGGAGTTTAGACCAAAAATCAGCTGTACTAAGCTGACTATGCCTCGGTAATGGAAATGGGATACCTTCACGATGGTGGATATCGTTGCTTTGTGTCTTAATTTGAGCCAAAGTATGTTAGTAAAGCCCTAAATCATGAGGCATAGGTGAGTGCCATGCAAGAAGAACTTCTTTAGTTCAAGAAGTTGGGTGTATGGACTCTGGTGGATAGACCTAAAGGAGCTAAGGTAACAGGCACTAAGTGGGTCTTGAAATGCAAGAAAGATGATCAATGTGTGATCATCTGAAACAAGGCTCGACTTGTTGTCCAAGGATTTAGACAAGTTGAGGGCATTGACTACAATGAAGTGTTTGCACCCATTGCAAGAATGGAAGCAATCAGCATCTTCCTTGCCTATGCATCTTATATGAAGATTAATGTTTATCAACTTGATGTGAAGAGTGCTTTCTTCCATGGTGAAATCAGAGAGACAATGTACGTTAGTCAACCCGAGGGATTTGAGGATCCAATCATCGGGATAGAGTTTACAAACTCGACAAGGCTTTATACGGGCTTCATCAAGCTCCGAGGGCCTGGCATGAGAAACTCTCGACTCATCTTGTGAAACACGGTTTTTGCAGAGGAGTCATTGACTGCACATTGTTTATCAAGGAGAAAGATGGGGATTATTGCTCGTACAATCTATGTCGATGACATAATCTTCAGTTCCAAGAAAGAAGAATTATGTAAAGAGTTTGAAGTAGTAATGAAGGCGGAGTTTGAGATGAGTGCAATGGGAGAGATGAAATTCTTTCTTGGGTTACAAGTAGATCAGACACCAAATGGAATTTCTTATATCAGACCAAGTATGTAGGAGATATCCCCAGTCAGTTTGACATGGAGAATGCTTCTACAGCTGGGACTCCACTTGCTACAAACAATGATGTAGCACTCGACGAATCTGGTGATCTGGTTGATGCCACTATGTACCAGGGATGATTGGATCTCTCATGTACCTCACTGCCTCAAGACCTGATATCATGTATGCTACATGTTTATGTTCACGATATAAGGCAAAGCCAAAGGTTAACCATCTTATTAGGGTCAAAAGGATATTCCGTTATCTGAAGGGTACACCAACTCTAGGGTTGTGGTATCCTCATGACGATGATTTTGAGCATACAGCGTATAGTGACTCGGATTACGGCGGGTACAAGATGAATTAAAGTCTACCTTAGCATAGTGTCAGTTCTTTGGGAGAAGATTAAACCTAGCAGTATAAGAAGCAGACCTCGGTTGCATTGTCAACTTGTGAAGCCGAATATGTTGCTGCTGCAAGCTGTTGTTCACAAATCATATGGATTCAACAACAAATGCGGGATTACGGTTTGAAATTCTCTTCTACTCCTATCTTTTTTGATAACTCTGCTGCAATTGCAGTCACTAAAACCCCAGTCCAACATCCAAAGACCAAACACATCAGAATTAAATATCACATTATACGTGATTGTTTTGAAAAGAAACTAATCGATGTGGTAAAAATAAACACTGATTTTCAACGCGCTGACCTCTATATAAGGCTTTTGAACAAACCGTGTTTTCTATATCTGTTAGAGGTCAACGATGTTAAAAAGAAAAGTGAGGTCATTCCTGAAGATGACCATGTATAGTCCGATGGTATTGTAATTTTTCTTTTATGTTTAAAATTTTCATTTATTTGTTTAATTTAAGTAGTTTAATTAAAATTGGTGTTACTTCTTTGCCTATTAAAATCCTAAAAATGCTAATCCTTTACGATTTTAGAATTTTAGGGGGGGAATAGGTTAGGCAGTAATAAAAACGAGGGAGGAGGAGAGGTTTGCTGATAAACATAAGATCATATGTGTGATACCGATTCAATAACTTTGGAAAATGATAGTACACAGGTACAAATCACTTTGTACCATAAAAGATTAAATAAAATAAGATGTGAAGTTTGAAGTATAAGTTTGCATAGTCTGAGCAATATAAAAGGAAAGATGATAGTCAAACTAGCTACTACTTAGGTAACACAAAGAAAGTAGACCTAGAGTTGCTAGACCACAGATGATATGTCGGTAGATTCAACACAATAGATTATTAGACCTTATGGTGATTTCAAGATTAAACTAAAATGTTTAACTAGCTATGGGTAACACCTTATCCCTGGTTAAGACAATCAACAAGATTCAATAAGGAGTGATGAGCAAAATAAACACCACGAATGTGTGCATAAGACCAAAGTATGAGCAAAAGCACATGAAAAAATGCAAAAGCAATTAAACTAATAACCTATGTTGTTGGTGAGATATGTGCATAAAGATGAAAAATGCTCAAACACGAAGATAGGTTATGTGCCACTCTGCTGTGCGGTGGCACTGACCTGAGGATAAGCACAACCGATATATATCTAGAATTCTTTGTTGTTTGCCGCCTCTCTGCTATGCGGTGGCACTGACCTGAGGCTTGGCTTCTCTCTGAAAGTTCTAAGAATAGTGTCTTCTTGAAAATTACCCTGAGACCGCTCAAAAAAGCTCCTGAGGAATGTTGATTACCATATAAGTGTGGGATCCACAAATGCTTGTTGAAATAATCAAACCCTAAACTCTCAACAATCTGTGTCAAAAGTCTGTTTATGGATTTAAGAGGACCAGTATACTGACAATCATCGTGGCTGCAATTCTTGAAAGTCCAAACCAAGGTGGGATCTAATAGTACTAGTATGATTTCCTAAACTTACTAACGACTCTAGATGAAAAACAAGAACTGAGCATCATAAGGTATTGATAACATGTCGTAAATGATTTGACTTGCCTCTATGATTCCAATTTGAATTGGTCCAGTTATGGTCAAAAGTAATTGAAGCTGCTTATTTCGGAACCGAATCTATTAGATTTCTATCTTAGGATTTACACCTCGCACAAAAAGTCAAAACCAAGTTTAGTTTTGTATTTCAGTTTAAGTCTTTTATTTTTATTTCAATTTTGTCAATTTAGTTTGTTAAACATCAGACTATGTCATGGAAGTTGATAGGGAACTTAATCAATCAAAAAGGGTCACGTCTAAGGTGACAACACGGGATTTGAAATGTAAATGGGTCATGTCTGAGGTGACAGTGTTTTTTAAAAAGGATAACGTCTGAGGTGATCAAAAGTTTTCAAGATTAAAATGATCATGTCTGAGATGATCAAATGCTCATAACGTTTAATCAAAAGTTAAAAGGGGTTATGTGTGGAATGGTCAGAAGGTCAAAACCATGAGTATGATCCGTTCGAACAACTAGACCATGAGTATGGACTAGTCCTACGATTGGCGGATAGAAATAAGCCCAATCGCACGATTCACCCACACGTATGGGACATCGTGCGATTAGACCATAAGCATGAATAAAATCACATGATTGGATCACCAAATGAACCAATCGCATGGATGAGAGTGACCGAATGACACAGTCGCACGACTGAAGGTGACCGAATGTGCCAATCGCACAACTGATCTTCAGTCGCCCGAATCAAATATGCCACTGGGCTCAATCGTACGACTGAATTAAACCCTAGTATAAATAGAGGGGGAGTCGGTCGCAGTCAATCATCTCTCCGAAATCACCACCAATCGCACGACTTACCTATACTCTGCCAAATTTTCGTTTGATTGTCCTTGAACCTTGTTTATTGTACTCTAACAATTTCCAATTGAAATTCAAGTAAAATGCGGTGTTATTCACTCATCTATCCCTTGATTCAGACCTTAAAATGACCAATTTGAGCCCTAACAAGAACCGACACTTTGTTTGTCTACGAAACTAATTAAACTAAGTACAACATAAAATTAATGGTTGTGCGGTGCTATATCGGACATATGCGAGTCTAATGAGCCAAACTACAAAGTATAACGTCGAATTTTGCTCAAAATCAAAATTTGAATGTACAACAGTCTATTATGCGAAGGGTAACCAGATGAACCTCTATCGCATGACTGAGATAAGCGTATGGCTTAATCGCACGACTGCCCCATGAGAATGAGCTCAGTCGCACAATTGGTTCAATCGCATGAAATAGCATACGACTGACCCTAGTCGCATGCTCAGTCGTAAGAAAGAGCCCAACTGCATACCAATTCTTAGTCGCACGACTCATTCGCAAGACAGAACAGAAGATGTCTAGTTAAATGACTCAACTTGTTACCCGTTGACTTACACTAATGTTATTTTTATTGTGTCACAAATGACGAGTCGTTGGCCAATGAGCACTAAGCACAATATTTCTGCTCATCTAGATCTAACCTTGGGGAATGCTTCAGACTTCTCTGCATTATTACTTTTCTACGAAGATCGAGGATCTTCCGTGCCATCTCGACTCCTAGCACTCCCTATCGTTCAGTCCAACAGGCATTCTGGGAAAGCGCTATGGTGGAAAGATCCTCAGAGCCCCATCGCATTAGGAGCTCGATATTTGGAGAGGCAATTGAGATCACCGAGGATGATCTTCGGATAGTTCTCGAGTTTGGGGATGATGCTGACTGCCCCACCCGATTACACCCCTTACCGTTTGAGGATGTTTCATGCGAGCTAAGTACTCTAGGGACATCAATGCGGGGGTGCTCAACAAGAGAAAACTATGCCCCTAGTTCAAGTACCTCGCCCATGTGCTGCTGAAGTGTATAGCATCTCGGATGAGGGTTCGACGAGCTCTCATATCAGATTCATAATGCTTATGCATCGTTGGTGCTGAACCACCCGTTCAGCTTCTCCAAGATGATCTTCACCTATCTAGTGGAGAACATTGAATGGAAGGGAAGGAGGGGTTCTGCATGTACCCTCGATTCATCCAGATGGTTATCGGTCAGAAACTACTGTCTCTGCCTAAGGAAAAGGAGGACGCTGTAGTTCTTGAGGTGATGGATGACACCATGCTGGGTCATATGAAGGTGTATAGGGGGAAGCTAGTAAAGCCCCCAATAAGGAGATTGTTCGGGCATTTGGCCCAGGTGGGTTACGTGGCGCCGGCCAGGCGTAAATGGCGCCACGCGGACAGTGATTCTGATGTTGAGCAACTGGTGCTCCCGACGATGATGCCGACAACGATGACAGCGGTGATGGTGGAGATGCTGGGCCCACTCAACCAAGAGCCCCCACAGCTGATATAGCATCTCCGGCACCCACCCAAGGGGAGACAGAGGCTGCAGGGTTTCATCAGGACTTCCAACCTGATGATGAGGAGGAGGAGGACGAGGAGCCTCTGACTCGAACAGTGGGCAGCAAGGTTATTGCCACCAAGCGAGGGCTCCGGGCGGTTAGTGAACACCCTGGCGGATCGGGAGAGGCTGACATTGATCCTACTTATGCTCCCGATCAGCCAAGCAGTGTTCGAGGGGGAACATCCACCTTGAAGGGATCGAGGAAGAAATGGATGGCTCAGCCCCACGGATTGAGGAACAAGAAGAGAGGACGATCTTCATAACCACCACCACTACTACCACCACTACCACCACTCCACCTACTACCACCACTCCACCTACTACCATCACTCCACCTACATCCACTCATCCACCTACTACCACCACTATTGCTATCCTATCTACCACACCCACTCCACCACCACCTTCATCTAGATCCACCCCAATCTTCACCACTGCCACCACCACTACCACCAGCCACCATGCCAGACCATCGTCATTCCCTTCCTACCCATCTAGATCCACTCTACCTCCTAGTGGGGTAGAGGAACAGCTCTCGGCACTTAATCGTATGGTGCTGAAGCTGTTGGCTGCCGATGACGAGAAGACTGCTCAGATTCGACAGCTAGTAGACCTTACTGCTGCTCGATCTATGTAGATATCTCAGCAAGCACAGCAGATAGAGCAGCAAGCCCGGCTGATGGATGCACAGCGCGTAGAGATGTCCCAACTCTGGGAGGAGCATGCCTAAGCAGCTAAAAGGATAGAGGAGTTCAAGACCACCAACAAGACCATCATGCTGCGGCTCAAGGGATCAAAGGACGAGCCCTTAAAGATCAAGGATGGAGATGGAGATGATAGTGATGATGACAGTGATGATGTGATGACATTGAGGATGATACAGATGCTGGTGATGATGCTGATCATGTTGATGATGATGACGAGGATGCATCTGCTGCAGGTGCCACATCTGCAGGTGAAAGGAGGAGCAAAAGGTCTCAAGACCAAGGTTCCTCCACATCCGCCCCGTCAGCAGAGGAGCATATGATCAAAGACAAGAGTAATACTTAGATGTTTTTGTTATGTAATCATATGTATTTGAATCTTGTATCACATTAATGTAATAAATGTTTATATTAAGGTTAGTATTTCTGTCTTGATTATTAACTAATGATTTTTGTGTTACATGTCTAAATCAAGCAGATCCAAATTTTCAAAGGATGAACATGACGTTGCTCCCCTCTAATAGATCAAGACTCAGCTCACGATGATTCTTGATGTGCAGGAAATAGTCAGGAGATCGGTGATGTACACTCCTAAAGAAGGAGAGATCATTCACAATCTCACTGACGAGCAAATTGCTAAAATGTTCAAGCCAAATCCTGATGAGATTGTCAAGGATGCTCCAACAGTCCAAGTTGAAGTGACGATGAGCTCAAAGACGTTGATAAGATCGAGATAGATGATGTCACAGACCAACACTATCTAGACTACACTGACATTGAAGGTAATGTCATTCCTAATCTGGGCGACAACATTGTTAGTGAAACTTTTGAAACTCTGGATAGAATGGAAGAAGGGTCTGACAAGGCTGAAGATAAGGCCCAAGCCTCGGATGCTGAAGTTAATATAAGAAAGACTGAGTGGGTTGCATGCTTTGAAGAGATTAGAGCCCAACACAGTGCTTCTAAGTCGATTGTCTACACCAAGCTGTATGAAGTGAAGAAACATCATAAGGTGTCGGGAAAAACCATCGTGTCGGCATATTTGAAGATCTCAACGTTTATGCAGTTCAACATGAGAAAGGGATCGAGTACTTCAGGTTTCCACACGACTTGAAGACTCTTCCTGGATTTGAGTTGAACCAGCTAGCGAAGCTAAAATTGCTATACGCTGATCCACGCAAGATGTTTGGTTGGTTTGAAGCAGCTCTTAAAAGAGAGTATCACACCAGATGGGTCAACTTCAAACCTCAACAGCTAACTAGGTATCTCAGACGGTCTGAGGTTGATCCCAATACTAGAAAACCGAAGATAGTGCTGAAGTGGAGTCCACCGCAAACAATGTCAAAGATCCCTCTACGGGAGATGCCTCAGGACTTCACTCCACACTTCAAATGGTGGTACTATGATTGGAGGATAGGAGAAGCAGTCATAGTCTTGAACAAGAATGGTGTTATGGAAACCATCAGGGTGTTTGACCCTATGTGGCTTACGAACTTGTCTGCAGATGATGTATATGCATTGTACAAGTGGCGCTATTCTATGGCTCTCAAGATATGGTACAAGCTCTACAATTCCAGAACGTGATACGACTCTGCTTTGCTATTGAGATACATGCATGCATCACAAGAGAAGAGAAGTACAAGATGTATGAAGAGGTTATGAAGATGGTAAGACATTAGATGGAACTAGGTCCAAGGGGGAGTTTGTAGGTACATGTGTCCCTAGTTTCTAAACTTAATGTAATATGACTTTAATGTCTTACACTTATGTAATGTTTTGGTACTTAATGAAATGTACATGTTGGTTGTGATTATAATGTTTAATATTTCATTAATGAGTGTGTAACGCGTATTGAATAATTATATAGGTTTGTGGGTGTTTGAACTAGTATAAATAATGTAATAATATTGAATACGTTCAAACTTAGTAGATGAAGTTCTCATGCGTCCGAATGGACCATGCGCCCCAAAAGTGGTCATGCGTCCGAATGGCCATGTGATTAAGTGTCCGTGCGCCTAAATAGTCCATACGCCTGAACAAGTTCATGCGAATGACTCAGTCGCACGACTGAACACTCAGTCGTGCGAATTGATCAACCGCATGGCTCAATTGCATGACTGAACCATTCAATGGTTTAGTCACCCGAATGAGAAACCTAAACCTATAAATACCACCTAATTCATGGAAAAACGTAAGCATAATACACACTTCGACTCCAGACGTACCCTAGCCGTCCAGAGACCTCTAAGATCATACTCCAAGTTCATAAATCGCAGTAGATCGATTCCTAATCGATTCTTAACATTAGATTCAATTACATAATTGTTTCTACGTGCGTTCTCACCGATTGGATCGCCAATCAAATAGGATTCCACATTATTTGATTTGGTTTACACGTTATCAGTTAGTACATCGTCCAGTACACAATCCTAACACTTTTCAGTGGCTTCGTTGTTCTTCCAGCGAAACTATCGATTATCCAGCGAAACTAAACGAAAGTTCTTAATTTCTCAGCGAAACTGTAAGGTTATGCTGTCCGAGCAAACTTAACAATTTCGCTGACTAATCTTTAGTTTCACTGTGCCAAAACTATAGTTTCAGCCTGTCGAAACTACATTTCTGTTTGAACGAATCTAATGTGTTCTTGCTAGCAAAACTATACTTTCGCCTGCCGAAACTAAATCTCTTCCTGCAAAACTATATTTTGGGCCAGCGAAATTATTAATTTTATTTCATTTTGTTATATTTTGTTATTATTATTTATTCTTTGCATAATTTTATGTATTCAACTTAATACTTTATTCTAATGTAATTCATTTGATTTGCATCTCAGGTTTAAATGGCAAATCTAAAGTTCGATGAGAGAAACAACATCACTGCTATTCTGGATGATACACAACCTAAAGTCGTCGGGTTTAGAGACTGTATTAGATCGCTGCAAAGATCTGCCATAACTTATGCAATATCTCATTCCACCACCATATATGATCTTCATATAAGAGATTTCTGGAGATCTGCTGAATATGATATAAGAGGAAACACTCAAAGAATTACTGCCAAAGTCTTAGAGCATAAGGTGACCATTACTGCAGAGATAGTTTTGAGGATTTTGAGGCTAGAGGAGGATTCTAGTGAAGAGGTTTCTATGTCTGATACAGAGGTGTTCGAAGCATTCAGGAGCAGGGGTTAGGGGCCAGCTTTTGGTTCCCTAAAGAGATCAAGAAGTCATTTCTCTCCAAGGAATGGAGATTTATTGCTCACGTCTTCATCATGTGTCTAGATCACCGTAATGGTGGATAAGACGGACTAAATATTGACTGGGCAAAAGCAATGGTGTTGTGCTACAAAGGAGAGAAGGAAAACATAGCTAGACTGATATCCTCCTGCATGGCAGAGAATGTGATGGCCTTGAAGAAGGATAAATGGTTGTTGTATCCTCAATTTCTTCAAATGATCTTTCACGACCTAATACCAAATGTGCCAAACCCGAGGAGGTGAAAAGGCTGGTACAAATGAATCCCTGTATCTTTGTTGACTGTTGTGCTATTCGCCATGATTTTAGTGGGAAGATCACCCATCTCTTGGAAAACATGTACACACCGGAGAGATGGACCCATATTAGACGGGTGGATGAATATGAGAATAAAAGAGCCGAAGAAACTAGGGCACAACAATCTGATGCAACCAAGAAAAGAAAGGGATATGCTAAAGAGAAAGATTATGATTTTGAAGAAGAAATAAATGAAAAAGCTGAAGAGATAGGGATGGAATAAAAGAAGAGATTGAAGAAGAAAGCTAATACATCAGATTCAGAGAGGCGAACTAAACATAGACATCAAGCATTCACTGAGAGGAGGGAAGAAAGAGGAAAATTAGATGAAGATATGATTTGCAACATTAATAGTTCTCTGGCAAATGAACTGAGCATGATAAAGACTAGACTCACCAACCAGAGATACGAGAAAAGCAAAAAGATGATGTGATAGAGGGAATAAGAAGATGCTTGTTCATCAAAACTGTCTACTGAAGATGTTGTTTGAGGAGATTTCCCAACTGAAACTGCTGCGGGCCTGCCTAATCAACTAACTCAATCTGAGTTAGATGATTTTACTAATACTTCAAAGTACCTGTTCCTGAATGTGGGTACTTCATCTACGGCAGGAGAGGGCACATCTGGTGCAGCAACTACTAATGGTGAAGATTGTGAAGTAAGAAATGAAGATGTAGGAGGGGAGAATGAAGTGGAAGTTCTAGAGGCTGTGTTTATAAACATGGAGTTGATGTTGACTAGGATCTGGTGGAGAAGAAGTGGTGACGGAGAAGTCGGTGGTCCGAGATGGTGAGAAAGAAAAGAGATTAGTTTATGAAGAAGAAGATGATGAACAACTTGTAGACTATGATTCTGAACCTGAATTGTATGAAGTTGACGAGAGGCCGTTGATTTATGTAGCCAAGAAGGGAGAGGATGATGAAGATGTGTTTGAGAGGATAGTGCTGAATGGTTTATTAAAGAGAAGGAGCCAGAAGAAATAACTCCCCTTTTCCAACATATGGAAGGGTTGAGTAAGAAAGAGGTTGAAAAGAAGATTATAAGCTGGTGCTATAACCCCGCCTCCAAATGTTCATGATAAAGAGGAGAGGGGTGGTATTAGCTACTTGCCTAAATGGGATCTTAGGCACTTGGTAGCTCTACCACTTCTAAATGCACATCTGAGTGAACTAACCACACTTCTAGAGATTGAGATTCAGAACAGTCTAAATGAAAACTTTGAATCTTTTGGACATATGAAGCCTGAAAAGAATGATCAAAAGAGATAAGGATTGGGAGACTCGCAAGGGAAGGATTGTACTAAGGGTGAAACCCCCAAATGAATAGGGTCAGACTGGAAGACCCCCTCCCCTAACGACTACAAAATTTATAAAGTGGTTTTATGATAACAATATGGGGGAGGCAATTATTAGAGTGAAGAATGGTGTTGAGTTCAAAGTCTTTGATCCGATGGAACTTTTTAGCTTCTCTAATGAAGACATGCTGGTTCTTTGTTGGACCCTTGAAAGGATCATACATGTCAACTCAATGGGTGATTTGATGATTGTTCTGCTAAACTCCCTCAAGTCAAGAAGAA
Source organism: Flaveria trinervia (assembly GCA_025506515.1). NCBI lineage: Eukaryota > Viridiplantae > Streptophyta > Magnoliopsida > Asterales > Asteraceae > Flaveria > Flaveria trinervia. The sequence continues at coordinate 47,458,066 of CM046455.1, read as the reverse complement.
ATGCGAATGAAGAATCTGCTTAGAAGAATAAAGTATTGTCTCCCGCATTTGTCAATGTGGAAGACACAGAACAAATGCGGACAAGTATTTGTTCTTCCGCATTGACAAATGCGGAAGACCACAAAGTAAATGCGGACAAGACTTTGCTCATCCGCATTGACAAATGCGGATGACCAAACAAATACGCACATGTATTTGTTCATCCACATTAACTACTGCGGATGACCAAGATACTAATGCGGTTGATCAAGTGGAAATGCTGATCAAGTTAACTCATCCGCATTTGTCATGCGGATGAACAAGCAAAGATGCGGATGAAGACTTAGACTAGTTCTGATGTAATAGGTCAGGGGTAGTTTAGTCATTTTGTAAAAGGCATCTTGTCTGCCTATAAATAGAATAGATACCTCGTACATGAGTTAACGGCTGATAGATAGAGAATTTTTGTTGTAATTATTCTCTGTAATTTATCAACTTTCATATATCAATACAAACAACATTTATGAGTATTTTTCTTGCTTTGAATGTTCTTTGATTGTTTCTTTCTGCCACTCAAACATTGACTTGATTATCATATTCGATTCACAGTAAGAATATCACTCTTACTCATTCTGAACCTCGAAAGAACTGCTTGAACAAGTTGTACTCATCAAACCTAATCAATCTTAAAATCAACTAAATCTATACTTACACAAATCAATATGGATTCTAATAGTTACTCTGAACTTGGTCATACACCTAAACCTCCCATGCTTAAACACAAATCTGAGTTTAAACAATGGAGAATAAGGTTTAGAAATTATATCATAGGTGTAGATCCTGATTTTTGGATTTCAATATGTAAGGTCCACACATTCCTGTTACTCTATCAACAGCTCAAGCTACACTTTACAAGACTACTAGAATACCCATTGAAGACTTAACTCTGGATGAAGATGACCATAAGAAAATCAAGATTGACCTCAAAGCATACTCAATTTTGACTCAAGCACTCAAGTTAGATGTGCTGAAAAGATTGGAAAAGTATGGAACTGCTAAAGCTGTTTGGGATGCACTGAAAATTATGTGTGAAGAAAGCAGTGAGGTGGCTGAAATTAACAAAGACAAGCTGGTCAATCAGTATGAAACATTCCACCACATCAAAGGAGAATCCATATCAAAACAACTGCACAGATTTGTACAGTTGGTAAATGACTTGGAAATCATGGGAGTCACTTATAATATTAAAGAACTTAACAAGAAAATGCTTCACAGTCTCCCTGAAAGCCGGAAACAAAATGTTACCATGCTGAAAAATACTCTTGATCTTGAGAGTACCACCTTAGACATTATGATAGCTAAAATGAAGCTTTGGAACTTGATGAACGAAACAGAAACCTGGGTGGAACTAGAGTGATTGGGGCTTACAAAGAAGTTGATTTCATCTTATCAAGAGATCAAATGAACAATACTGGGTTCATTGCAACTCCACCAGTCAATCATCCATCAACTTCATCACAAGCACCTAAAGTCTCCACTGCTCCTCAAACCTCTCCTGAAGACTCAAGATCAAAAGAGCAAAAGGCAACTTACAATGCCATTGTTGCAAGCTTTGACGCCTACCTAGGAGGAAGACTCACTTCTGCTTACCTAATTCAGGAAGATTTGGAAGAAATAGATCCTGATGATGTTGAGGAAATGGATCTATAGTGGCAAATGGCAATGACTGGCATGAGAGCCAAGAAATTCTTTAGAAAAGGAAGAAAGCTGAACCTGAATGAGAACACAAAACTTGGATATGATAAATCCAAGGTGAAATGCTTTAACTGTGGCATGACTAGCCGTTTCTCAAGAGAGTGCAATGCCCCCAAAAGAAACAACTATCAAAGGAACTCTCCAGGCCAATCATCATCACAACCCAACTCAAGCTATCACTCTAACAATCAACAACAGCAGTATATTCGTTCTCATCATCAACAAACATACCAGAATCAACCCCAACTGACAAATCAAGCTCATGCAAGCAGTCAGCCTTCTGACAAATCAAGCTCATACAAACATAAAAGATGGGGTATGTGACTAGAGTGTGTATGCTGAGAAAGTCAAGCCTCAATTCCAAAACCATGCTCTTATGGCTCATATCAATGATGGACCATCTTCAATGCCTACTAAGGTAAAAACTAACCTTTGTAGTGAAAAATGCATAAATGAATTACAAGAGTATAGGGAACACAACCATAAACTGGTAGATAAAATCAAAGAAGAAAAAGTGAAGTCAGAAATGATGAAGAGAGAACTAAAAAGTTTTGAAAACAAAATCAAATCTCTCATTTCTGACATAGAAAAACTGCATGGTGAGAAATACACTCTTGTAGCTGAAAATGAGCTACTTACTCAAAAGTTAGCTCAAGCTAAAGCTCAACAATCTATGACTGAAGTGAAACTTGAAAAGTTTCAAATGTCTTCAGTCAAGCTGTAAGAGATGCTGGATTCCCAAAAGGATCCAAAGGAAATGTCAGGGATTGGGTATAATTCATGTCCTCCACCATACAATGACAATTACACTGTCATCCCTGAGTCTGTCTCACTTTCTGAATCAATTGAACCTAAAAATATGGAACCTAAATCAGTAGTGAAACAAGTTACAAATCCTCAAAACAAACCTGATGTTTATTTTGAAACCAATGAGGATAAAATCAAGTTAGGTCACCCAATCAAAATCAAAGAGTGTTTAGACAAGACAGTGAGTGTCATGAAACCATTAAGCCTTGTAAAAGAAATTGTACCTTTTATAAAATTCATACCATCTGTTTTACAAGGCAAAAAGAAATATGTCAAGACAGTGAAACCCACTGCTGAGAGTAGTTCTGATAATGAGATTATATCTCCATAAAATTCAAGCAAATCAGAAAAGGTTTCACTGAAAAAGAAACAAACTGTAAAACTGAGTTCAACACATAAAACATCATCAGACCATCAGTAATCAAGGTTAAGGCAGGGAGTTGGGTTTGATATCTATAACAAGGAACATGTTGACTAGTTTGAGAAAGAAGTAAGAAATAGGCTGAAGAAATAGAACAACCCCGACAATTGAACAAAAGTAGTGTTGTGAAGCAAGCTACTAAAAGGGCTGATTCTGATTCATCACCTAAAGAAATGAAAGTGACTCATCAAAAGAAAATATCAGTTGAGTCACACAAGGAAAAATCTGATTCAAGAAACAAACAAATGTATTGTGATATTTGTGACATGTTCAATCACAAGACAAATAAATGCTTCTTCAATCAATATTGTTCTATCTATGATATGAATAATCACTCCACCAAAAATTGCTATTTCAACAAGTATTGTTCAATCTGTGACATGAACAATCACAATACATCTGATTGTTACTTTAATCAGAAGGGGTTGAGAATTCCCCAACACAAGCCCATCTCAAAAACATCTACTATGATGCAATCTGTTAGACCTCATCTTCATAAAACTCAATCTAGGACACCTAGATCGACAAATGAAAGAAATAATTTGAAGGATTTAAGGAAGGGTCAAAGAAATCATCTCACAAAGAAACACAAACTTGACCTTCCTAAGCAAAAACCAACTTTTGATAATGAAACTCGGGCTAAATTTTTACAAAGAAATAGAGACCAACGATTTCATTATTCATTGAATCCTCAGTAGATGTTGTTGAGATGAACCGACCAATTCATCATCAAAAATCTCCCAGAACACCTCCATCCAAATCACAATTCAGAGGGAAATACCAGGAGGTGACTATCATCAATAGGAACGAGAAACCCAAGATCATCATGGCTTGGGTTCCTTATTCTAATTAGTTCTTTTTGCTTGTAGTTTCATCCACACAGGTCTAATAGCCTATGGTACGTAGACAGTTGATGCTCCCGACACATGACTAGAGATCGTTCCCTCCTTCATGATTTCAAGTACATACAAGGAACTACTGTGGCATTCGGTGTAGACTCAGAAGATGGTAGAATTACAGGAGAAGGACCTGTGACAAATGGGATGCTGAGCTTTGACAGAGTGAATTACTGTGAACAACTGAATTTCAATCTGCTAAGCGTGTTTCAGATCTGTGACAAACAATATTCCACTCAATTTACAGACACTCACTGCTACATTCTCAAACCTGGATTTCAGATCCCTGAAGAATGGTTTGTCTTAAAGACTCCGAGGAAGAATAATACATATGTCTTAAACCTGTGTTCTGAATCACCTTAGGAAGAAACATCTCTTTTGTATAAAGCATCATTTGATGAGTCACAACTTTGGCATAGATGTTTGGTGCACACTAACTTTAAAAATATGAACAAGTTAGTCAAAGGAAACCATGTCATTGGTCTTCCTAAAAGGAATTCAATTTTATTGATCAATGTTTAGCGTGCCTCAAAGGAAAACAACACAAATCGTCTCACAAAACCAAGCTGGTGAACACTAACAATACTCCATTGAAGTTACTTCACATGGATCTATTTTGACCAACTCATGTAATGAGTAAGGGAAAGAAACAGTATTGTTTAGTGATCATTGATGACTTTTCTCGATTCACATGGGTGTTGTTCCTACTTCACACTAAAATTGAAAATCAACTTGATCTTAAGGTCAAAATAATAAGAAGTGATAATGGCACAGAGTTCAAAAATGAAAATATGAGTTCCTTTTATGCAACCAAAGGCATTGCTCATCAATTCAGTGCAGCTAGAACTCCTCAACAAAATGGGGTAGCTGAAAGGCGAAATAGAACACTAATTGAAGTAGCAAGAACGAGGCTAGCTGATGCTAAACTGTGAATCACCTTCTGGGCAGAAGCAGTTAAGACATCGTGCTTTGTGCAAAATCAAACTCTGATTGTTAAAGAAAGTACAATGACACCTTATGAACTGATCTTTCAAAGGAAACCATTTATTGGATTCCTCAAATCATTTGGTTGTCCATTCTAAATATTAAACACCCGTGATCATTTGAGAAAATTTTCATCCAAGTCTGATGAAGGATTGTTTGTAGGTTATTCTTCTGTCTCAATGGCTTATAGAGTGTTCAATCCTAGACTGAACATTATTGATTAATCTACAAATGTTCAATTCAATGAACATTAGTATCCCAAATCTACAAATGGTCCTAACTGGTTGTTTCATATTGACACATTTACAAATTCATTTGACCAATTTCACTTGTCTGATGCAGGAAATATGCATTCAGGTGATACTTCATCAACTGTAGAAAAAGGAGATAATTATCCATTGATTCCACCTACATCTGATGAACATATGAATGAAGATGTTCCTCTTCAAGCTGATCCCATCAGAAAACTATCACAAAACCTTAGTGTTTCTTCTGAATAAGGTCCGAGCCTAGTACCATCTCACTCAGATGACTTGTCAAATGAGATCAGAAATCAATAACAGGCTTCTCATCCAGTAGACAAACAAGGTACATCAAATGATGCAAGCAATCTCAATGCTGCTGAAAATGTAGCAGGTACTGAAACAAAAGTTGACAATCTTCATAATTCAACAACAATACAAGATGAATGTGCCTCTGACCATAATGAACTGAATGTCTCCAATCTTGATATAACTATTTCGGGTGACACCATTCCAACCACAAGAATACACAAGAATCATCCAGTTGAAACCATTATTGGTGATCTTAATGAGAGGGTGACAAGAAGCAAGTCCAGTATTGCAAACATCTGTTTGTTCTCATGCTTTCTATGTCAAACAGTACCCAAAAACATCAAAGATGCACTTCAAGAAAATAGTTGGATTGAAACAATGCAGGAAGAATTGCTCCAATTCAAGAAGCAAGAAGTATGGCAGCTGGTAGACCTTCCCGAAGGACAATACCCTATCAGCAGCAGATGGCTGTATAGGAACAAGACTGATGATAGAGGGATAGTCATCAAAAATAAAGCAAGACTAGTGGCACAAGGATACACTCTGGAAGAAGGAATTGACTATGATGAAGTGTTTGCTCCTGTTGCCACACTAGAAGCAATCAGAATCTTTCTTGCATACTATGCATCCATGAAATTTACTATTTATCAAATGGATGTAAAGTGTGACTTCCTGTATCGAAAGACTGCTGAAGACGTCTATGTGAGTCAACCACCTGGCTTTGAAGATCCAAATTTCCCTCATAGAGTTTACAAGCTTGACAAAGCTCTGTATGGTCTTCATCAAGCACCAAGAAAGTGGTTTGAAACTCTATCATCCTTTTTTCTTGAACATGGGTATGAAAGAGGAATGATTGATCAGACACTCTTCAGAAGAATAAGAGGAAAAGACATGTTGTTAGTCCAGATCTACATGGATGACACTATATTTGGCTCGACAAACAAGCAACTCTACAAATAATTTGAAGACCTTATGCATTCAAAGTTCCAAATGAGTTCTATGGGGGAACTCACCTTCTTTCTAGGGGTGCAAGTTCAACAACAGCAGATGGAATCTTAATCAACCAATCAAAATATATGGAAACCATGTTGAAGAAATTTCACTATGCTGACTGTCAGTCTATCAGAACTCCTGTGGATACTAAAGTGAAGATTGGACCTGACCCTCTGTTGATGGCAAATTAGTGGAGCAGACTAACTATCATCAATGATAGGTTCACTTATGTATCTAATAGCCAGTAGGCCTGACATTATATTTGGTGTTTGTGTGTGTGCCAGATATCAAGTTGATCCAAAAGAATCACATGTAAACACAGTCAAGAGGATATTCAGATATCTAAACAGCATGCCAGCTCTTGAATTATGTTATCCAAAGGAAGGAGAATTTAATCTCTCTGCCTACACAGACAGTGATTATGGAGGATGCAACTTCAACAGAAAATCCACTTCTAGCGGTTGTCAATTTCTTGGTCCCAGACTAGTATCCTGGCAATGCAAGAAGCAGACAAATATGTCTATGTCCACAGCAGAAGCTGAGTATATTGCTGCATTAGCATGTTGCTCTCAAGTTCTCTGGATTCAAAACCAGATGCTTGATTATGGTTTTAACTTCTTGCACACACCAATTACTATTGACAACACAACTGCTGTCTTTATAACTAATAATCCAGTTCAGCACTCAAAAACAAAACATATTGAGACTAGATATCATTTTTTGAGAGACTGTGCTGAAAAGGTTTTAATCAAATTGATTCAAGTACCAACTGAAAATCAATTAACTGATTTGTTTACCAAGGCATTTGAACCTAGGAGGTTTGAATTTATGGTTTAGTCAATTGGCATGGTTAACCTTTAGTAAAAACTATGAAAAACATCAAAAACAATTTAAAACATCAGAAAACCACAAAAAGAAATCAAGTTGATGAAGAAAAGAATTCTATTGGAAATGATATAAATATAGTTGTTATATCATTCACTGTGCTTAATTTCAAAATGTAAAAGACTGAAATGACTTACCAGATATGTTGGTAGGCTCAACTTGGAAGAAAAGATACATGCAGTGATAAATTAAAGATATTCAATTGTGAAACACTCATCACAAAGTATAGGTATGTATTGGCTTATCTGAATGCATGTGTGTGTAGTAGCCTAAACACACCAGGTAATGATGCTTTATGAATATCTTTCACCATATCATGTTTCATCGATGTTTTGCTGAGCAAAGACCTGATGAAACTTGCACATAGTGCAGATGTCATGACCCAAAAGATTCCCAATGTGGAACACATCCAAAATTGGATGAATCAACAAAGTAATACATTCCAAGTGAATGAACAAAAGAATCCTATCATGGATCACCTTCCAAAGTGAAGTGAAAAGAATCCTAATGTGGATCAAAATGAAAAAGGATGAAATTAAAAGAATCCCAATGAGGATGAGTGAAAATGAGATTTCATGACTTAATTAACCTGGTAAGAAAAATTGTGAAAAAGTTCTACCATGCATTGTATAAGGAGGGTTGATCATTTCATGCTTATGTGTGTGAGGTACACATTGAATAATCAAACAACCACAACATGATAAAAGTCATTTGCATCAAAATATCAACCAGATATGGGTTTAAGAGGACAAACATACCCTTAATCTTCAAGTTCATAATCATGTCCATTTAATCATAAAGGATGCACAAGTGTAATGTAAGACTGCTATGATCCTAACAAAGAGATTTTTCTCTTCATTATTAATATTAATCAAAATAATATTCCAAAAGTTTTAAATCTTTAAAGTTTCTCTCCAAATGTGAACATAAACTTTAGGGGGAGTAATTTAATAAAATTTTTGAGTAAGTCTTAATCTTTGTTTATTAACTTAATTTTGAAAAACAAAACAAAAAAGAATTTTAGTTGGTGTTGTTGTAATAAGTCATACCATTATATCTCAGCTTATGTAAGATTCTTAGAAGCATGATAAGTCCAAGATCTGTCAAAATTAGGAAACTTATATCAATGGTGGCATACAAGTCAATCCAAGCAAGAATTGACAACTTCAACAGCCAACTTCATAAGAAAAATCAATCAAGGACACCTCTTCATAAGATGAATAATCAATTCAATCACATTAAATTTTGATTAAGTTCAAAAGCTAATGCAGGTAAGTGCATTAGTTAATGAGGGTGAAGGTAACCCATGCATGTAACTAATGCAGGTAACAATATTTATTTTCAAGTGAAACTAATGTGGACAATGATTTTACTTTACCGCATTAGTGTGCGAAGTAAATGTGGAATTTACTCTACCTTATTTACTACAGTTAATAAATGCGGATGAACAGGTCTATCGCATTCGCTACAATGCAATGTTGACCGTGTTGTCAACCGCATTTGATATAGTTGCACAAATGTTGATTGACTTTGTTCTATCGCATTTGCTACTGCGTACAAATACGGATAGGATAAAACAAGTAACCCTACCACATTTGTTACAGTGAATGCTGAAGAACACACACAAGTTATTCTTCCGCATTTACTACAACACAAATGCGGACAGCCAAAGGTTTCAAGTTTAGCTTCCACATTTGCAAAAGTAGACTAATGCGGAAAGAATATAAATAAGAAACAAAACATCCACATTTGCAAGAGTAGTGAAATGCAAACTCTCAGTCAAAAGTTTTTCCTCCGCATCTGCTACAGTTAACAAATGTGGATGACCAACAGTAGTCAAATGCGGACTGTCAATGTCAAAAGCTTGTCTTCTGCATTTGCTTGTACACAAATGCAGATGACCAAAAGTCAAACAAATTAACCTTCAGCATTTGCTACAGTGGTAACTGTATCTGCTTTTAAACTTGTAAAATTCTTCAAAATGTATTATTTGAGTATTTAAAGGAATTCAACGAGTCATTTAATACTTTTCAAATGTGATAGACTTTATAGTGAGACGAGCGCAAACATACGGTACACCATCTTCAATCATCATCATCATCATAAACATTCATAGATTTTCGTGTGAATCTACTCAATTTTGATATTGATTCTGACACAACATTCGGATCAGAAATAAGGTGAAATTTTCATAAGAAGTTTAATCAAAACCTAAGTTTCAGAATGATAAACCTAAATCAGTCAAGAACCAATGATAAGGAAGAACACAAAAACATGTTTAGTTGATGTAACATAATACACCTTTTCGAGTTCAATGAGCATGAAAACCAACAGAAATTCTTGTCTTCATGAAAATCTTGATATTCATGTTCGTTGTAAGAACAAAGCATGTTGAAATTACACATTTGAAACAAATCAATAAAACAATACTTCTCTAATGATTCAAACATTGAAACTATGTTTGTTAAAGGACAAATTCACCATTTGCCATGACATCAATTCAACAGAAATAACAAGCAGTGTTCCTTGTCAATTTAAAGTCAAAACTGATAACTAACACACATGTCTCTTGTGCAGATTACATGGCAAATCTTACATGGAAAGCAGTTATTTAAACCCTAATGTGCCTGAAGCCGATGGACTTGGAGATATGATAAGATTCTTATCTACCACAAGGGTAGCATATGCCATGACTGTGAGACCAACAATCTATGAGAATCCCATCAGGTCATTCTAGTAATCAACTAAGGTAGTTGAAGATGATGGTGTGAGAACTCTAACTGGGAGAATCAACAATGAGCTCACTCTGAGGATCACAGAAGGGTCTGTTAGAAGATGTCTATAATTTGGTGATAATGCTAATGATCCTCTTGAATTAGATGATGAAGAACTAACCACATTTTTCACTGAAATTGGTTATGAAGGGAGTTATGAAGCAAAACAGATAGTCAAAGGATTAGTGGATCTGCCTTGGAGGTTCCTAATTCATATATTCCAACATTGTCTATCAAAAGGAACACAGGATGGAATGACATTCTAGTCCTCACATCTTCTGCAATATGTGCTCTCTGCACGAACAGACCATTTAATATGTCTGCATATGTGTTCAGTGGGCTAATTTCTAACATTCAAGAAGGATTAAGATACAATTTTCTGATGTATCCCAGATTCATTCAATGTCTAATCAATGAATCATTTCATGGCATTGTTAATGAAGGTCATGTGCTTAACATCCCTCACTATGATGAAAGATCCTATAAGTACATCAAGAAGAAGGACCCAAGGAACTTTTACAGTGGTGCCCACTCACCCTTTCTTCCTTGGATGATTCAACAATTAAATCAAGCAGGTCAAGCTCAACCTCCACCACAACCAATTCCTCAACCTCAACCTCCACCACAACCAATACCTCAACCTCCACCACAAGCAATACCTCAACCACCACCACAACCAATACCACAACCAATACCACAACCTTCACCTCAACCATCACCACAACCATCACCACAACAACAACCACAACAATCACCTCAACCAACACCATAAACAACCCCTCAACCTACACCTATATCACCTCATCATCAATCTCCAATATCACCACCACATCAATCACCTATGTCTCCTTACCAACCTTTACCATCATCCCATGATCACCCTGCTAAAATAGAAGGATCAACAAGTGCATCTAAATCATCCAAATCATCTTCTGATGAGGAGGATCATCATGATCAAATCCCTGCGATGAAAGCACCTTAAACAGGAGAGTTGGAATCATCAATGACAGAATTTTAGAACTAGATGAGAAAGAAAGTGAACTGAAAGAACTAAAAGAGAAATATGCAGCTGAAAGAAAAGAAAAAGAAAAGGAGATTGAGTACCTAAAAGCTGCACCAAACCATTCTAAAGATGAAATCAGTTGTCATGTGGACACTCTTGCTATTCAGACTATAGCAATGGAGGAACAAGAAAACATCATTGAGGAACAAGCAAAAATCATTTCTAGCCTTGAAAAAGAGCTTCGAGGTCAAAACAGAAGAATCTCTAAACTAGAACTAATAATTGAAAGTCAAAGAAGTAAAGTGGATGATGAAAAGAAAGATGAAGAACGAGAAAAGGAAGATGTGGATGATAACAAGTATGTGTCTGATGATGAAGAAAAAGGAGGTGATGGAAGTCAAACAGAGTTTAAAGATCAAAGTCTAGATATGGTAGTGTATTCTGGAAACACAGATGACTCTAACTATAAAAAAGCTGAATTTGAAGAACTTTTCAGTGCATTGGATAGTTTTTCATCTGAAAAATTCAGCATTGATAATGACTTTTGTGAGTTTGTAAACAACCAAAGAACTAATTCAGAGCCAATTGTTTGTATCCCTAAATAACCAGTGCCTTGGAGAAGGAATTGAATTTGCAAATTGTCCCTGCTATCTCTTTATCTGAAGAACAAAAAGAAAAAATAAAAGAAATGTATGAAAAAAAGGAAAGAAGAAACAAAAACAGAACATAAAGAGGAGGAGAAAGGTAAAATGAATGATCAAGAGCCAAGCACATCTGTAAAGGTACCTGAACCAGAAGAACAAGCTGAAACCTCTACCCCTCAACTTCAAACTTACTCACAAAAGAGGAAATACTTAGCTGAAAATGCTAAGGGTAAAAGACCAATAGTTGAAGAAGAACCAATTAAGAAACAAAAAGATGACCCCAGAAGTCTAGCAGCAATTGCTGAATTTTTGGAAGAACATGAGCAGGCAGAAGCTCAATTGAAGAATTGGCTAGTGCAGATGATTTAGAAGAAGGTGAGATTGCTGGTGGATATGAAGCTGAAAAGGATGTTCTTATGGATAGTCCTATGAAAGCAAAACAGGCAGTGGAAGACATGGTATCCAAAGCACAAACTGATGACTTGATGATTAAAGCCATGTTTCTGATCAATCAAGGATATGATCCTGATGAAGTGTTTGGAATGACATATGAAGGAATGAAAGAAGAAGAAAAAAAAGTCAAAAGGCTGCTTGGTCCAAACATTCAAACAAAGTATGAGAAATCAATTACCAAGAATACTCCAAAGCATAAAGATTCCTCTTTGAAGAAATCAACTGGGTATGAAAGACCATTGCCAAGAAGGGGTCCCCTACACAAGCTGTCTTCAATAAAGAAATCATCTCCATCTCATGAACCATTATTTCCTGATCCTTATAATATGTCTGATAAGGAAATGAAGGAATATCTCTCAAGTCAAGGGTTCACAAGAAGAAGGATTGGAAACATGAAGACAAACTCATTAAGGGCTGCAACTCTCCAATTGATTAATGAGATGAAACAAAAACTCAAGAAGCTGGAAGAAGAATTAGCAAGCACCAAACTAAGAAGTAGAGTATGAGCTGAAGACATGATGTTCAACCCGAAAGACCAAGAAGTACTTTCCCCCGTGCTCCACAAGTACCCTGAATGGTTTGCAGAACCATCTCAGTTGAAACTAGAAGAAGGACTGACTACTGCAGAACTGATCAGAGGGGTGTCTACTCCCAAGGGTAAGGTAGATCAAAAGATAATAGCTGGAAGTACAAATAGCACATGGAATATATTCATGGTGAAGAGGATCTCAGGGCTAGTACAATTCTTTACAGAGTACGCAGCTCTTGTAAATGCCCTGGAGATTCATGATTTGAAGGAGCTAGCTCAACTTGAACTGATCAATCATGCAATTATGTTCAGGGGATATGAATTTGAGAACATACTTAAGATGTTCAGAAGAACAAACAACTTCAGTTCATTAAAGACAATATGCTTGAGAAAAGATAAAACATTTGTCAATCCCCTTGATAAGAAGAAAAAGGTGCAAGCAGAAGAAATTGTATTCCCTGAGCTAAAGATAAAGCCTACAAATCATTAAAAATGAAAATGGTGTCTGGTACTCATTCCTTCACACCCATCTCAAATGTATACTATGATGACAATACCTATGAGATGGTAATTGAAAGGAAGTGGGGAGGAAAGGAGGGAGCTAAAATCAGATATTTAGTGGATATGAGGTTAGACTGCTTGATTAATCATATATCCATTACATATACACCAGACATTTCAGGGAACTGAATAATAAATTGGGAGAGTTGGACATGCATTTCTTTCTTAAGTGCATCAAGCTGCTGAAGTTGGCATATGATCAAATAAGAAGTAAAAGAGAGAAAAGAAAGAAGAAAAGGACACCACTACAGCTTGGCAACATTGTAAAACTAGAGGTTGATGTGGGGGGAGCTTACTGATACATAGAGATGCACTTTCTACAATTTCTATATGGGAGCCAATTTCACTGAAGAAGTTGCCAATGGAAGCCATCTACAATATGAGCAAGATGAAGATTCATGTGTTAAGCAGAGAAAGGATGTCAGAAGCTACAGAGTTCATGAATATGATCAAAGCTATAATGGATCCTACCAAAGCTGCATTCATCTTATCCCCTGAAGACCCAGCAGAATCTTCCCAACATCAATCACTACCCAAACATTGAGGAAAACTTGGCTGTATAATCCTTAGGGGGAGTATTGTTGGACCCTTGAAAGGATCATACATGCCAACTCAATGGGTGATTTGATGATTGTTCTGCTGAACTCCCTCAAGTCTAAGAAGAAATGCGGTTGAAGAATCTGCTTAGAAGAATAAAGTATTGTCTCCCGCATTTGTCAATGTGGAAGACACAGAAGAAATACGGACAAGTATTTGTTCTTCCGCATTGACAAATGCGGAAGACCACAAAGTAAATGCAGACAAGACTTTGCTCATCCGCATTGACAAATGCGGATGACCGAACAAATGCACACAAGTATTTGTTCATCCGCATTAACTTAGGCGGATGACCAACATACTAATGCGGTTGATCAAGTGGAAATGCTGATCAAGTTAACTCATCCGCATTTGTCAATGCGGATGAACAAGCAAAGATGCGGATGAAGACTTAGACTAGTTCTGATGTAATAGGTCAGGGGTAGTTTAGTAATTTTGTAAAAGGCATCTTGTCTGCCTATAAATAGAATAGATACCTCGTACATGAGTTAACGGCTGATAGATAGAGAATTTTTGTTGTAATTATTCTCTGTAATTTATCAACTTTCATATATCAATACAAACAACATTTATGAGTATTTTTCTTGCTTTGAATGTTCTTTGATTGTTTGTTTCCGCCACTCAATCATTGACTTGATTATCATATTCGATCACAGTAAGAATATCACTCTTACTCAACCCCAGTCATTCTTTGCAAGAATCATATCAAAGCAGGTGCAGGTAAGGAAACGAGGAAGGAAGCCAGTCTCTTTATGACTGTAGCAAACAAGATCAGAGGTGTGAGGGAAGAGGTGAAGAGATTAGCGAGAGAGTAAGGGCCCAAGATGACCTAAACCTAGAGATACAAGATTTGCCCAAGCAGTTTGAGCAAGCAAGTGCTCATCCCGAAGGGGCTCGTGAAGCAGGAGGAAACCATGGAGAATCATGTGCTGAAGTCTCCGAGGAAGTTGTTGCAGGAGGTGCTGAAGATTAATCAAAGCCAACGAAGGACACTGGAGCTGAAAAGACACATCAAGATAAGTGAAGGTGGTGAGTTCCAACCTAGGGGGAGTATTGAAGATTATGTATAGGTTGGACTCACCTTAGTTTAGATTGTTTACTTTTGCTTGTAATAGGTCTTTTATTAGTTTTTTTTGTATGTATTTAGTTTTTTGTTGTTTTGCAGTCCGCTCACAGTCAGCTGAGTAGTTCGCTCGGCGAAACTACTGTTTCTGCCGGGCCAAACTATAGTTTCGCCAATACAGTTTCGCTGCTAGCAGCGAAACTGTCTACGAAACTAAGACTGCAATATTATTGATTGTTGGGTAAGCTTGCAAAACCCTAATCATTTATCATTGTTGCAAGTTACCATTTCAAAGTAGTTATTACATAGAAATATCATTGTGCTTGATATTATTGATTGTTATGATGTTCATTGTCTTATTTTGAATGAGTTCTTATTGTCTTCAATCTTCTTTGCTCATGTTGTTTAGTTTGTGTGTAGGATATTGAACGATTCTTCATCTCATTTGCACTATTATACGATCAAATGGACCAACAGTATTATTTTGCAAAAGCTATTATAATGAAATGAAATGGATATTTAAATGTTTCCACTGCATGTTTTTAATACGTTAATACAAATACATGTTTTATGTGCGATGATTGACCAGCTGTGAGCATCCTGGGAATGGGGCCTTACATGGATGGAGTTAGGTTGACCACTTACCTTTAGCTGAGTTCTCATACTATAACAATTATAATGCCAGTATTAGTATACCCCTGATGAGATGCTATACGGTAGAAGATGTAGAACACTTGTTTGTTGGGGTGATATTGGTCAAAAGGAATTGCGAGTGTTAAGGTGATTAAGGTGATGATTAAGAAGCTCGAAAAGATCAAAGCCTTTATGAAGGCAGCCAAAAGTAGGCAAAAGTCGTATGCGGACAAAAGACGTAGACCGATTGAGTTCCAGGTGGGTGATAGAGTTATGTTGAAAATTTTCACCTTGGAAAGGTATCATTTAGTTCAGGAAGTGGGGCAAGTTGAGGCCGAGATACATAGGGTATTTTCTGAATCATTGCTCGACTAGGAGAGGTGACCTATAAGTTGGAATTGTCCGATGAGTTAAGTGGAATTCACTCGACATTCCATGTATCTCATCTGCGGAAGTGTTTAGCTGAAAAAGATATGGTTGTACCACTAGAGGATATTGAAGTTGATGAAAGGCTCAATTATGTGGAACAACCGGTGGTAATCATTGATCGCAAGGAGAAACGGTTAAGGAATAGTGTTGTTCCTCGAATATGTGTACAGTGGAAGCATAGGAAGGGATTCGAGTCTACATGGGTGACCGAAGAAGAGATAAAGCAGCATTACCTACATCTGTTCAAGGAATAACAGGTTTCAAGGACAAAACCTATATAAGGGGGGTGGACTTGTAACACCTAGATTTTTTAAGAATAATATTGAAGAAAAAGAAGGAAATGTAATAGAACCCAAGTAGAAGGGTCAAATGTGTATAGGGACAAAATAATATATTATATTTTGTACAAAAGGTGTTATTGCCACCCACAACACCCTGCACACATCTTTTCATCGGCTTCTATAGTGAAAAAGTAGAGAAAGCTTTGGTTTAGAGAGAAGGAGAAGAAAGAGGCTGAATTCAGGTAATAATTTGGGGTTTTTAAATGTTCTTGGTCGGTCTATGCCTCGGTTATGTGCTTGTGTGTGTTTGTTATTGTTCGGGTTGTGTTTTTGGTTGGTTTCTAGGTGGTCGAACTCAATTAAATTTTAGTTTTGAAGGAGTTCATCTAAAAGTTGTCAAGGTGAGTTCTAGAACCCCCTTTTTACATGTTTTAACTGATTTTGGGGCTGGAAATGCATGTGCGAATGTTTTTATAAATGTGGATTTTATACCCATATTAATGTATATGTGTGAATGTGAGTGGGTTATGATTTGGGTGTTCTTGATGTTATGATTATGTTTTGTTCATGTTTTGTTGCTTAAAATGTAAGAAATAAGCTTAAAACATGATGAATTGTTGATGTTGGGACTGATTATTATATTGTTAGTATGTGTTAGTTGCCCATGTGCCTTGATTTGGCTCATGCGCTCAATGTTAAAATTTGCTTAATTATAGTCTCATGTGTCCAAACCCCATGCACCTGAATAGTATCCATGTGCCTAGAATAGGATGACATTAACTAAGTGTTCATTCACCTAGAATAACCCATGCGCCTAAGTACTCATGCGCCTGCATAGTGCTCATGTGCCTGCATAGTGCTCATGCGCCTAAAAACTACCTCAAATGAGTATGTGTTGGGTCATGCGCCCCAATAGTGCCCATACACCCAGAACCTTTCCCATGCGCCCAAGTGTTCCATGCACCTGGAAGGCCATGCGCCTGGATAGTACCCATGCGCCTAGACTTAGAATATTTTTTTGAATTTTGGGGAAAACGTAAAGTGTTAGGCTTTGACTTGGGATGTTCCTAGGGGTAACGTAAGTTAACTTATGATGTAATATGTGATGTGATGGGTGATGCTATGTATGGTATGGTTATGTTTATGTTATGTTCCTTATTATGCATGTTTATTTTCCGTGGCTTTGCATGGTATGATTTATATCAATGAACGTAAAGTAGTATGTAATGTAAAACAGAAGATAATGAAAAGAGGAACATAAAGAATGAAGGAATGCATGCATTAAAAAATTAATGAAAGTAATGAAAACTCTTGAAAACAAAGTATGGAGGTTCACACCCAATGATGACTGTTAGCTCAATTATGTGGTATGATTAATATCAATGATCTAGAATGTTTCAGCCCAGATGACATGGAATATGTGGACATTGTCCAATGGATTGCTTTGTAACTTACAGAGCAAAGAAGTTCTTCAATAAAACTGGAAGGCAATTTCCCTAGAACCCAACTAAAAGCAAGTTTGGGTTTGACAAGACAAAGGCCAAATGTTACAACTGTAACCAACTTGGTCACTTTGCAAGGGAATGTAAGGCTACCAAATAAAATCCAGGAACCTCATATGCCTCCACATATCCCTCTAAACCTAAAGCCCCCAGGAAGTCAATTGCAACAACAATTTCATGGTAAAGGATGTGACTCCTACTCAAAAATTGATGGCTGGAACTGACGATAGTAAGGTATATGAATACCTCTATACTCCAGCTTGCATTGCTAAAGTTAAGTTATATCAAGACTATAATATGTAAATTAAATCTAATATTGAGTCTTTAAATATCTTAAAGTATGATTTTAAAAAGGTTGAATCTAACTACCATAAGAAAATGAGGAGTTAGAGAAAACTATGTCCTTGTTATAACAAGAAAACACAAACTACAAGACTGAAATCAAGGATGTAATCTCCAGATTGACTGTGGCTCAAGCCCAGCTTATCATAGCTGATGTTCAAGCCATGAAGTATGCTATCTCTGAGCAAAATTTCCAAGGCACTCTTGTATCATCCTCTCACTCAAAACTTGGTACCAAAACAAAGGTGGGTTGGGAACTAATGAAATTGCTTTACCACATTCTTATGAGTCTATTAGACAACCAAGGTGTGGCACTAAAGAGCAAGGGATTCCATCTGCCGACCCACCTTCACATGATAAAAGAGTGATGCAACTTTGAAAACCATCACATGGTAGAACGAGGTACTCCAAACCTCTCTCAACGGTGATGATCCACCCCTAACCACCAAAGCCAGAAGAAGCCAAGCTAAGGCAGCTAGAAAATTTTCCAAGAATGTGGCTGAGTCCAAGCTGAAGGTAGACCCAAAACAAAAGGGTGTATTTGTTTCAGTAGGATTCGAAGTGGTTGAAAACTCAAATTCTAGAAAATTGTGTAGTACCAGCACACCCATCCAATAAGAGGATCAGAAGAAGAAGGGAAAGATTGTTGATGAAGACAAGAAAATAAAGAAATATAGTCCTCAAGTTCCGCAAAGATTAACATTGCATGCACAATGTGTGGTCTACAAAACCACATGGCAAAAGATTCTTAATACAATCTTGCTAGCACACATTATGTTAACAATGTTAAGAAGAAGGATTTAGGGAGGGTTTCACATTTGGACCTTATCAAATGGTTCAGGTTATGAAAAAGGGTAAGCTTGTCTCTGAAGCAAGGTTGCTTTAGGAAGAACTCTTTCTATCGAATGGAAAATTGCTTCGGAAGATAAAGCCAAGAAAATCAGAAGCACAAGAAAGTTCCTTGAAACCTTCCAAGAAGAAGACTGCTTTGGAAGATAAGGTGGTTAAGGTATCTTCTTAAAAGAAGGAAGCTTCGGAAGAATGCCATGCTGCTAAGCTTCAACAAGCTCATCTACAATGATCATCCAATTGATGGAATGGAAAATCAAAGAAGATCTTGTAGCCCAAACCACTTCTTCACAAACTCTCATTGAACCCCCATGCATAACTTTTGGTTCAATAAAATCCTCATCATTGGAAAAGCCCCAGACCAACAACGCTTGGGTTTCCAAAAACACTTTCTTCACCTTATTTGCAGGGACATCCATATGACAAAAATAACAATGTGTGGATTGTAGACAGTGGATGCTTCAGGCACATTAAAGGGAACATATCTCTCCTTCAACAATTCAACATTTTGATGGATGTCCTGCTCAATTTGAAGGTGAGGCTGGAGGATACAATTCTGGCAGAGGAAGTGTATCCAACGACAAGTTTAAAGTTGACAAAGTTCACTTTGTCAAACAATATGAACATAATCTACTAAGAGTTTCTCAGTTTCGTGATCAAAAGCACCAAATGCTTTTCATTGAACATGAGTGCATTTCCTCAAACCAGAGATGACAATTCCTCCAAAATTGGTAAGTGTTAGATATCCCAGGAAAAAGGATATGTAAAAGCTGGATATGAACAATGCTTCCTCACTGGATGAAGTATCATGCTTTCTTTCTAAAGCTTATGGTGATGAGTCAAAGCTATGGCATAAACGATATGTCACGTTAATTTTAAAACCATGAATAAATTTGTTAAAAATAACTTGGGACATGGTTGGCCTAAAAAGGATTTTTTCAAGGATTATGTTACGTTTTTGAAAGGAAAGAAAGATAGAGTATCTCAAAAGTTCAAAGTTGTTAACCTATCACCACTCCATTGCACTTATTGCACATGGATCTTTTTGGTCCCATAAGTATAGTAAGCATTAGAAGGAAATCATATTGCCTTGTGATCGTTGATGATTTGACTAGATTTGCATGAGTATTCTTTCTGAGAAGTAAAGATTAAACAACTGAAACGTTAAAATCATTTTTTCTAAAATAAAAAATCAAATTGATCATAGGGTTAAAATAATTAGAACTAATCAAGGGACTAAGTTTAACTCAAAAGGGATTGCCAAACAGAATAGTGCCCCTAGAACTCCTCAACAAAACATTGTTTCTTAGAGGAGGAAAATGACACTTATTGAGATTGCTCAAACTATGTTAGCTGATTCAAAGTTGCCTCTAACATTCTGGGCAGAGGTAGTCAATAGTACATGCTATGTGTGGAATAGAATTCTCATAGTTAAGCCACATGGAAAACCCCCTTATGAGTTAGAGAAGAAGAGGCCACTATTTATTGGCTTTCTAAAGTCCTTTGGCAGCAGGTGTACCATACTTATAGACTGTATAAAGGACAATTTGGCAAAATTTGCGGAAAATTCAGATGATGCAATCTTTGTTGGATATTCCTCCAACTCTATTGCGTATAGAGTGTACAACATTAAAAATCAATACTTTGAGAAATCATCCAACATTGTTGTCAATAAGCACACTCCTTGTATTAGGGGGAATGGCCTTGATCATATCTTTTATTTAAAATTGTTTCCAAACTATTCCAAACCTTCTTGTGAGAATGTTTCAGCCAGAATAGGTACTCAAAGTGATTCTGATGATGACCAACTATTTGAGTTACCTAGACCTATTCCAAGTTCTCCAAGAGCAGCAGAAGATCAAGCTCCCACTATTGTCAGATCTAATAGTATAACTATCTCAAGAGATAGTATACCTTAAACAAGTTTTCAACTGGTGAGCCTAAACACTCATCTGGTGACATTACACAACACCAAGCTGATGGAAGTAGCATTTTGATGGAATAGCATTTTGAAGGAACAAGAAACTGTTAATGTTGCTTCACAGCCAATTCATAATATTGTTGTTTCTCATTCATTCAATCAGTCCTCATTGGATGACTTTGAAACAACATTTGATCCAAGTTGTTGGTCCATTTTATCAAATTCAGTACACTTAGGAATTTGAATCATTCAATATCAATAATAACAACAAACAACAAACACTACGATGAAGAACAAGAACTCAAAAGTATTCAACGTATAGCAATTATGATCCAATACATTAAATGTAACAAAGCTTAATATATTACTATGAAAAACTAGCTTACAATGGACTCTTGTAACAAGGATAAATGATTAGGGTTTTTGCAAGGATGCCCAACAATGAACAAGATCAAAACTATATATAGTAATGATAGTTTAGCTGACAATTTTGCTATCAACGAAACTAACCTGCCATAGACATAGTTTCACAGGTTGAGCGAAACTTTTGCCGGGTGAAACTAGCCGTTGATGATGAGCGAAACTACAAGTTTCGCCGGGGCAGCAAAACTAAACAAAACACTAAACATACAAAAGGAAGCTAGCATTAATCCTATTACAATCAAATATAAACATAATCTAATCTTAGTTGTGTCCAACCTATACTAGATCTTCAATACTCCCTCTAGGTTAGATCTCACCGTCTTGATCAATCCTGGTTTGTCTTCTCAGCTCCAGTCTCTCCAGCCGCCTAAATATATCTTTGTCAGCTCCTGCATCAACATCCTTAACATGTGCACTTGCCTTTAAAAGTTTATATGTTAGATCCTTCACATCCAGTCTCAACTCATCTTTTACTCTAAGCTTCTTAGCCAACTCCTTCACCTCAGCCCTTACTCCCCTCACTTTATTGGCAATAGTCATAGACAAACTTGCTTCTTTTTGTGTCTCTTCTCCAACCCCTACTTTGTTATGATTCTCACAAAGTACCAACAGGTCTTCATCACAAAAGACAAACAACTCCATCAGGTCAAACAATCTATACTCTACTCCATTTTTAACTTGATCATCACCTCCCTCCTATTATTGTCATAGAACCATTTCTCAAAGCTTTGTAGTTTGTGGGGGAGGGGATCCGCCAACCACACCCGACTCATAGTTTTGGGGGGTTAAACCCTCACCATAATCATTCCTTTCCCTATTTCCCAGTCTTTGTCTATCTTAGATGTTCTTCTCTACGCCTTCATAAATCCAAATGCTTTAAAGTTATCCCTATATAGTTCTTCTTCTTAAAGAAATGTTACTTTGATATTTCTCCAATCTTGCTTCTTTGTAAAAGTTTTGGAGGAGAATAATAAAAAAATTTCTTTTTGTTCTCTATTACAGAATTCTCTTCAACAAAATTTGCTGCCAAGGATGATGTGAAGGAAGTCAACAGTATTATGTTGAGATATGCTTGATAGGTTCAACCCCAAAGAAAGTAGACAGTAATCTCGTGGCTAAACTAACAGAATAAGAAACTTGGTGACTTGGATAATTCCCTTGACATTTTTGGCCTTCACAAAGTTGTAAGTCCTTGTTCAAAAGGGTTGAGAACGTGATATCTTTGCGTTGATTTATTTTTAAGAAAAGTATCATTGTTTCTCTTTTCCATCATATCTTAAAAGCTATATGCTTGGTCATCTTTGTCTCTAAGAAGCTCCTTACTGTATTCCTTTTCCTACTTATCTTCTTTACTATATGTGAACATTAACCTAGAGTGATGATCTCCTTGGTTGTACAATAGTACTAACCTGGAGCTCTCATCAGCATAATTTGATGATCTTCTCTATTATACGTAAGTATACACCTGAAACTCTCGTTTGTAAGACTCAATTGATCAACTCCTTTGTTATACGTGAGTATAGACCTTGAGCTCTCATAATTTGATGTCTATAAGCACTATGTTTCTTTTGTTAAAGGATCTTTGTTGATTTTGAACAGGAATAGTAAAAGAGGGTGCGTTGTTTGTTTAATATATCATGAGGTCAGGATAAGTTTATTTGCCAAATATCTGTGGGGACTAAGTTATTCAAGTGTTTTCTAAATGAACCAAAACATGATAATAGTAGCTACGTTTCACTTGTTTAAAAGAAAAAGCCTAAGGAGGGGGAGTCTGAGAGGAGGACCAAGCACAAACATTAAGCATTTATTGAGCCACAGGGAAGGGAGGAGAGGGTTGGATTGGATGAGGATGTTATTAGGAACCTCAACGCCTCTCTAGCTAATAGGTTGAGTATTATTAAGACCAAGCTAATCAATCAGGAGCTTAGAGAAAAACAAAAAGATGAGATGCTTGAGGGGATGACTCGGATGATGATGGATCAACAAAAGTTGATTAAGAGCTTGTTGACCGAAGTTAATAAGTTGAAGGCTACAACCAGCCTGCCCAATCAGCTAACTCAATCTAAGTTAGATGATATAAGTAATACTTCCAGTTACCCATTTCTGAATATGGGTACATCTTCAAGACAAAGAGGGCACTTCTGGTGTAGGAGCTGAGGAAGCTGCGGGGTTTGGGTATGAGAGAGGATGTTGAGAAAGAGAATAAGGTAGGAGGAATGTAAATGTTGAGAATGTGGAGGAGGTGATTGAGGCTGGATTTGTTGATATAGGGATGAATATTTTTGACTTTGGAGGAAAAGAGATGTTTTCGAAAAAGCTAAAGGTGTTGATAAAACAGTTAAAAAGGCGCTGGTAGATGAGGATTAAGAGGATGAATAGTTAGTTGATTATGACTCTAAGCCTGAATACTATGAAGTAAATGAGAGACCATTAACTTATATGGTCAAGAAAGGATCTGATGATAATGACGTGTTTGAGATGTCGAAAGATGAATGGTTTGAGAAAGAAAAGGAACCTAAAGAGATAACTCCCCTATTTCAAAACATACAAGCGTTGAGTAAGAAGGAGGCTGATAAGAAGATCATAAGTTGGAAATACAACTCTGGGCACAAGATGTTCATGATTAAAATAAGATGAGGAGGGATTACATATTTGCACAAAAGGAAGGCATTTAAGACCTTGCCTAGGTGGGACATATAGAGGTTAGCTATGCTGGTAATGATTGATTCTAACTTAAGTAAGAGGACCAACATGTTGGAGGAGGAGATCAAGAAAGGGCTGAATGATAACTTTGAAGCATCTGGATATATGAAGGTGGAGAGAAGATGATCTAAGAAAGACAAAGACAAGGAAACAAGGAAAGCAAAGATTGTGCTGAGGGTGAAACCCCCCAAAACTATGAGTAGGGTGAGTTTGTCAAATCCCCTCCCCCAAAAACTACAAAGCTATGAGAAATGGTTCTATGACAACAAGACGGAGGAGGCGGTGATTAGGATAAAGAATGGAGTAGAGTATAGAACGTTTGACCCGACGGAGCTATTTGTCTTTTATGATGAAGACCTGCTGGTACTTTGTATGAATCATATTTAACAAGGGCTATAGAGGAGACGTGAAAAGAAGCAAGTTTGTTTATGATTGATGCTAATAAAGTGAGGGGAGTAAGGCCTGACGTGAAGGAGTTGGCTAAGAAGGTTAGTGGAGAATATGAGTTGAGAATGGATATGCAGGATCTAACAAAGAAATTTTCAAAGGCAAGTGCCTCTGTTGAGGATGTTGCTACAAAAGCTGATGAAGATAAATCTAAGGCGGCTAGAGAGACTGAGCTAAGAAGACAAACCAGGAGTGATCAAGACAATGAGATCCAACCTAGGCGATTATTGAAGATCTTGTATAAGTTGGACTCACCTTATATTAGATTATGTTTATATTTTAATGTAATAGGACTAATGTTAGTTTCCTTTTGTATGTTTATTATTTTGTTTTGTTCTGGTGTCCCAGCGAAACTATGAGCGAAACTGTAGTTTTGCTCATAGTTAGCTGCTAGTTTCACTCGGCGAAACTGTTAGTCTCGGCCAGGAGAAACTATGTCTTTGGCAAGTTAGTTTCGCTAATAGCGAAACTGTTAGCGAAACTATCATTACTATATAGTTTTGATATTGTTCATTGTTGGGCATCCATGCAAAAACCCTAATCATTTATCCTTCTTGCAAGAGTCCATTGTAAGCTGGTTTTTCACATAAATATATTGAGCTTTGTTACTTTTATTGTATTGGATCATATTTGCTATATGTTAAATACTTTTGAGTTCATCTTCATCATCATAGTGTTTGCTGTTTGTTGTTATTATTGATATCAAATGACTCAACTTCTCAAGTGTACTGAAATTCGATCGAATGTACCAACACAAGTGTTCAAGTTCTAGAGCCAAACATGTCCAATCTGGATCTATCTCTACAACTGGATTTGATCCCAAGGCTTAGAATTCACAATACTTATCAGCTGAGAACATCATTGGAGATGTCTATGAAGGTGGGAGAACAAGGAGATAAACTCACAATAGGAATGTCGGCCTGTACTCATGCTTTTTATCTCATATGGAACCCAAATAAGTAGAGGAAGCCTTGAAATATAGTAGCTGGGTTGAATCAATGCGAGAGGAGTTGCTTCAATTCAAAAGACAAAAGGTTTATGTCTGCTACCGTCTGGTCAAGTACCAATAGGCACCAAATGGGTTTTAGGAACAAGAGAGATGATAGAGGCTTGATCATCAAGAATAAGGCAAGACTGGTAGTTCAAGGATACACTCAAGAGGAAGGAATTGATTATACTAATGTCTTTACTCTAGTAGCAACACTTGAGGCAGTAAGGTTCTTTCTTGCTTATGTTGCATCCATGAATTTTACTATTTACCAACTTTATGTCAAGTATGCCTTTCTATATGGGGATATAGATAGAGAAGTTTATGTATGCCAACCTCCAGGATTTGAAGACTCATAGCACCCCGACTATGTGTGCAAATTGGATAAAGCTCTCGATGGGTGCACCAAGCACCTAGGCTGTGGTATAAGACTTCGTCTTAATTTCTCCTCATGAATGGTTATATTAGAGGTACCATTTGTAAGACTTTATTCATAAGGAAGTCTGGGAAAGACATTTTGCTCGTCCAAGTCTATGTTGATGACATCATATTTGGTTCTTCAAATGACCTAATATGCAAAGACTTTGAGAGCATCATGATCAAGAATTTTGAGATGAGTTCCATGGGAAAATGGACTTTTTACTTGGAATTCAGGTATAGCAGATAAAAGAAGGGTTTTTTATCAATCAATCTAAATATGTATCTAACATATTAAAGATATTTGATATGAAATATTGTAAGCCAGCAAAGACTGCTATACCCCGAAACCATAATCTTTATCCTGACTCTAAGGAGGAGAATACTAATCAACATCAGTATATGGCAATCATTGGGTCTCCGTTGTATCTCATAGCATGTAGACCTGATATCATGTTTGCAACAAGCATTTGTTCAAGATATCAGGCTGCTCCCAAGGTGTCTCACCTAGTTACTGCTAATAGAATCCTTAGATACCTTAAAGGTGCAATTAAGCTAGGTCTCTAGTATCCAACGAACAATAATTTATATCTCTATGGCTATTCTAATAGTGACTATGGTGGCTGCAATATCAGCAAGAACTCCACATCAGGAGGATTTCAATTTCTTGGTGGAAAAAACATCTCATGGAAATGCAAGAAATAATCATGTGTCTCAACATCAACTGCTAAAAC
Source organism: Flaveria trinervia (assembly GCA_025506515.1). Taxonomy (NCBI): domain Eukaryota; kingdom Viridiplantae; phylum Streptophyta; class Magnoliopsida; order Asterales; family Asteraceae; genus Flaveria; species Flaveria trinervia. The sequence goes on along the minus strand of CM046455.1, from coordinate 47,431,499 downwards.
TAAATTGAAGATTATACATAGGTTGGACTCACCTTAGTTTAGAATGTTTATTTTACTTGTAATAGTCTTATGTTAGTTTTCTTTTGTATGTAATTAGCTTTATGTAGTTTTTAAGTCTAGCAAAACTGTGAGCAAAACTGTTTAGTTCGCTCGGCAAAACTGTTATTTCTGCCAGGCGAAACTACAGTTTCAGCAGAACAGTTTCGCTGACTGCAAAACTGTCTACGAAACTAGGCCTCATATATATAGTTCTGATCATTATCATTGTTAGCCAATCTTTCAATACCCTAATCATTTATCCTTGTTGCAAGTCACCTTTGTAAGCAGTAATTTCACAGAAATATCATTATGCTTTGGTGTTGTTGAATGTATTGATTATCATTGTGTTACTTTGCTTGAATTGTTATTGTTCTTAATCTTCATTGTTCATCTTGTCTATTGTGTGTATTTGATATTGAACGATTCAACAACTCATTTGTACTGCAAATCAATCAAATGGACTAACAATATTGTATCAGAGCCTTGGTGCTCTTGATTTGTTGTTTTTCGTTGTTTTTGTTCAAATATCAAGTTTTTATCAATTGTAGTTCAAATTTGTGTGTATTTGACATGGAATTTGATTAAATTTTACTGGTTATTGGTTGGGAAAGCTCTATTAATCATCAGATATCAAATCCATTGAGTTTTTTATGATTTCAGATTGATTTCGTGTTGAAAAAGGCTTTAAGCTTCGTCCAGCGAAATTAGTTGTTCATCCAGAAAAACTACAAATTCTTTCTGCGAACTATTGGTGTTATTCTCATTGATCTTGTTTCTTGTTATTCTGTGAAACTAGTTTCTTTGAACGAAAGTTCAACAGTGCTTGTGAGGGTTTAACAAGCGAAATTCCTACCGAAAGTATTATCGAACGAATGTTCAAGCCTGTTTGGTGTGAATTTGTCGGCGAAAATAAGCTATTTGAGACATTCGGCTAGCTAAACTGTTGTTGTATTTGTCTACGAAATTACAAAAACTTAGAAAAACTAGCTTTCTCAGAGAAATTGTCTACAAACTTAACTTTCTTCAGCGAAAGTACTTGATTTTTAGTGAAATTGTTCCTTCTCTTGCCGAAATTACTTCATTCCTAGCGAAACTATCATGTCAAAGTTGACCTCACTCACCTTAGCTGATCTTGAATGTGTAGCTCCCAAAGACCTCCAAGACTTATTAACGGGGATAATTTCAAGGATTGGAAGAGATGTCTCAAAGCATTCTTCTTTTACACTGACCACAATCAATGGGAATCGATTATTTCTGGTCCTCACATATCAACTGTCACTGTTGGTGATGTTGTTTCTCAAAATAAGGACTCGTCTACTTTCACTGAGAAGGATTTGAAGCTAATCATCATGACCAGAAATCTTTTGGAGCATTAACTCTCTGTCTGGCACCAGACATCTACAACTGATTTTGCAGAGCATAAAAATTCTAAGTCCATCTTTGATGCTCTATGTGAGTTCTATGATGGTAATGATGAAATGGTGAAGGATAAGAGCATTCAACCAGAAAAGGAATTCAATTCCTTTGTAGGATACAAAAACGAGAGTCTGAGAGTCCGATAGTATGTTAAAGAGATTTTAATGAAATTCAAGATGGATGATGCTTCTCTTGAAATGACTCCTTTTACTACTCAAACGTGCCTCACTCCTGACGAGAACGGGAAACCCGTTGATCCTCATCTCTACAGATCTATGATCGGTTCCCTTATGTATCTTACAGCAAGTCATCCTAACATCACTTTTGTTGTAGGATATTGTGCTCGATAGCAGTCGGCCCCGAAAGAGTCTTGTGAAAAGGCCATCAAAAGAATTTTTTTCAGCCAAAGGCTCTTCTCGTTTAGGTCGTTGGTATCCCTATGGTAGGAATTTTGATTTACATGCTTATTCTAACAGTGATTCTAATGGTTGCAGGTAAAACAGAAAATCAGTGACTGGAGGATGTCAATACCCGGGCATTTGTCTAGTTTCATGGTAAAGCAAGAAACAGACCACTGTTTTCCTCTCTACAGGGGAAGCAGAATACATTACTGCCTCTAGTTGTTGTTCACATGTTCTTTGGATACAACACCAGATGATTGACTATGGAATCAATTTGCTCCTTACATCGTTGTTTTGTGACAACGATGCCGCCATTGGGATCGCTAAGAATCCTATTCATCATTCTTGAGCAAGCACATTGAAACACGGATTCATGCAATTCGTGATGCTCAGGAAAATGGTTTTATTGATATTGTTCCCATTGACACTAAAAATCAAAAGGCAAATATTTTCACAAAAAACATTAGATAAACCTTGCTTTTATGAATTGATCTCTGTGTTAGGGCTAATATCTTTTTAAACCTCTTTTCTTTACACTTATCATTTAAAAAAACTAATAATAATAATAATAATAAAAGGCAAAATTAATAATCATTAATTTCCACATCTCTCTTCGATGTAGAAATTTAGGGGTAAAATAATTAATTAACTTGAATAAAGATTTGGGAACTTGAGTCGAGATGACGGGAAACGATTGTATATCTTATGGATATGCTTGTTTGTGCATGACTGGTGTTAAAATGAGAATGATAGTAACTAATGTTGCTCTCTGATTTACATCTTATTTTTTAATTACAATCAAAAGAAAATCAAATAGATTTTTTAATGATATGCTTGGTAGACTCAGCCCAAAAATAAAGTAGGCAATTGCATATAATTTAAATTAAAGAATATGCTTAAGGATGTCTGGATTTACTCAATCATTTTGGCCTGCATGAAAACTGAGTCCCGATAAAAATTGGATTGAGAATTGATCTTTTACCCACCATGATTCAAATCATATAACCCGTGTCTTTGAGCCTTGATTAGTGTGTTTATGTTTCTTGTGTTTGTTCTAATCTCCTCTGTTGTACGGAAGTACTGACCTGGAGTGATGACCCCTTTGTTGTATGATAGTACTGACCTAGAGCTCTCATCGGCACATGATTAAATGGTCATCTCCTTTGTTATACGTGAGTATAGACCTAGAGCTCTCACCATTTTAGTCAAAGTCGTGTCAAATTATCTAATGATGAATTCATCACAGAATGCATTATTCAATCGATAATCACTTACACACTAATAGACAAGCCTTGTTCTCTAAAGATCGCAACAAAATTCAAGAAATCTTCAGGTTGGGTGAGGGTTTTTGCCAAATGATTGTGGGGTCTTAGCATTCTAAAGCGTCTAATCAAACCTTAACAAATTATCTACGGTTTGTTGAAAAAGATAGGGCATGGGTTTAAGTGGACACACATATGAGCAATCGTTATTGATATGTTTGAGAATTTTAAAATTCTTTCAAAGACTGTGATTAGATTCAGTTATCAGTATGATCTCATTACTTGAAAAAGATAGGGCATGGGTTTAAGTATATCTTGAGGATGTGATCTCTTGATCTATTTAGTTCTCGGTAATTAAATAAAATTTGTCTCAGCGTAATTATACTTTCGCTAACAGTTTCGCAAGACGAAATTGCAGTTTCGCCTAGCATTTTCTTTCTGTGCGAAGTCAATTCGACTAGAGTTTTGCCTAGCGAAATTGCATCTTCACCTAGCGAAATTGTAGATTCGTCCGGCGAAACTCTTGTTTCGCTGTCTGTGAAACTATATGTTATTTAACTTTTTTTGCAAAATTAATTTCTTATTTTCACTCAATCGAACGGTTAGGTTTCTTAGGGTTGTTCCGTGTCCTTTGCTTGCGAAGTTGAGATTCTGAGATTTTGTAAACGATTGACTATTGTTTCTTGCTCGCATGTGAGTTCGAGCTCAGAACTATCATTTAATCTTGTTAATCTTACACATTGTGAGTCTATTCGATCGAGACTCTTTGGTACCTTAGTAGTTCTTCCAGTGAAACTGAACGCAAGTTCTTGAGTGTTAGGATCAGTGATCTACGTTTGATTGATTAGTGAGTATAGCAGCGGAATTCTAACAATGAATTAGCCAATTCACAAGAACGAAAAGATATTCAATGAAGAACAAAAACGGTTATAGATAGAGAGAATTCTGCAGATATATTTCATTCAATATTCGCTTTCGTGGTAACGGAATGTCACACTTACAATTAGGTCGACACCTCTTATATAAGAGATGTGACGTCTGCTGATGTCACTTGATAGTGACATCTAACAGATTATTCCAACTGAAACACAACTACTGAAGATGTCAAAACAGCTGACATCTTCTTACAAAAAAATACTAAGTGTTATCAGTTACTACAACTATGAAAAACATAAAACTACTAACACTACAACGACTGAAGAGCAAGCTCTTCAGTCGTTTTACAAAACTACTGAAAGTAAAAACATAAAACTACTGATATCACAACTACTGAAGAGTACTCTTCAGCTATTGTGACAAACTACTGAAACTTTAGTACTTGGTCTTCAGACTTGAACTTCAGACGTTTCATCAGCTGATGACTTCAGTAGATATCATCAGCTGATGTCTTCAGTCTTTGTCTTCAGACTTTGTACACCAGTTGTTGATCTCAGCACTTGTAGACTCTTCAGCTGTTGTACTTCAGTACTTTGGTCTTCAGCTGTTGAAGTCTTTAGTACTTGATCTTCAGCTGTTGAAGTCTTCAGCACTTGTCAAACTGCTGATGAAGCCTTCAGCAGTTGTTGTGATATCATGTGGGACTTAGAGGTTTTCTGATCTTGGCTCATTGGTTCTTTTGGTCCAACAAACTCCCCCTGAACCAATGCAGCCAAAACCTCTAATTGATTTATTTTCCCACTTATTGTTGGCAGAATGGTTGGTCTTTTTCCTTCTTGATCAGTTAAGAAGATGACCCTATAAGCACTGGCCTGGGAAGAAATCTCAGACATCTGTTTGGCAAGGTATGAATGGGAACTCTGTTTTGGGGAACTGGACACAGAGTTGTTATCCCATTCATGAGATCTACTTCCCCATGATGAGTCTGTACGACTCTCGAACATAGGCCTCAAGGAGAACAACCTGTTCCTCCTTGGAGAGTTCTTCTACTCCTCCTTCAAAGAAGAACTCTGGACCATAGTACTCAGATAAGTACTTTACAGTCCTTCCTTCTTCAACTCCATAGTAGTTACCTCCCTATAGACAAATTCATCAGGATGAGTGCCCTCAAGGAGTAACTGGAGCTCATTCTTCTTAATGTCTTCAAGCTTCTTATATAATAACCCCTTTTTCATCATCTTGTTTTCCAGTAAGGCTTGAGGGGTCATTTTTGATTGATGAGCCTTCTTGAATTCATCGATTATTTCCCATGGTGAGACTACAATGGCCAACATGATTGTAGAGTCTATTGTTTTTCTAACCTGGCCATTGTATCTATGTGGAATGGATCTTTTGTAGATTCTAGAACTCACCTTGGGGTCTGGCCATACTCTCACTCTCTTCTTCTGATACTGAAATGTGTGCCTGTGAGTGTACAGCCTCTGCATGCCCTTTCATGGCTTGTATAGATGATGACTGAGGAAATCCTTGTCAACCATCTTCAGTAGTTGCTCATCGTGTTGCTTCTGCTGTTCTTCATCTTCTATTTTGACTCTAACCGTTCCCTTTGTGAGTCAGGTGTGATCATGAGTTGACTCCTGGGTTCTGGTAGCTTTAGAACAGCAGAGAGTGGCAGACTATCATCTTCATCCTCTTCTTCTTCATCTTCTTCTATCCTCAGCACCCTTCTCCTCCTTCTAGGTGCATCACTGTATGATGGTTGGGTTGGTTTTTGTGGTAAAGGAATTGGTTTTGAAGGTTGAGGATGTTTGGATTTGGGTTTTGAGATTGTTTGGAGATTGAGGGGGTAGCTGTTTTGAGTGGGTGATTGGGAAGGTTGTTCAAGCATTTTGGTTGTGAGTTTGGCTTTTGTAAGTCTTGCCATTTCAAACCTTTTTCCAGCCCCAGCCTCATCAAGTGCTTCAATGATAATCCCCTTATCAAATGCTTCATGAACGAATCTCCATCAATGATCTTCCTAAGTATTTGGCTATAAATCGAATCATGATCTCCAATCTCTCTTTCTCCAGCACATTGTACCCAGCCCATCTGTTTTGAATTTCCTCTACTTCCAACCTCCTGATCTCACTGTCTAGTGTGGCTGTATCAAAGCCTTGCTTGAAGAGTTGCTCAATGATTTTGTCCATGGATCGGCTGTGTGTTCATCTGCATCTTTTACCAGCTCTTCCAAGGATTTTTCTTCAGCATTCGATTGATCACCAGCACTTTTCTTTCTTTTGTAAGTGATCAGTTTTTGTTCCTTTTCCTTTTCCAACTCCTTGGTTTTCTCTTGTGCCTTCTCATCCTCAGTTCTTTTTCTTTTCTTTTCTTTCACTGCAGTACTCTCCCCCTTTTTGGATGCATTGGTGGCAGGGGTTTGTACCGCAGAAAGTTTCTTTTGCATAGCATCATCAATGAGTGGTTGTAGACTTGAGGAGATCCTCTCATCAATGGCTTTATAAACAATGTCATTGATGATGGGAGTGATGAGAGGTAGGGATTGTTGGAATACAGCAACCACTGCTCAGGGGGGTTCTGTCCTGGAGAGATAGTGCCAAAAGCAGAGGTTGGAGGCTCAGTGAACTGAGAGGGTAAAGTGTTTGGGGGACCTTCAAATGAAGGTGCCATCTGTGGGTTGGTGGGGGCAGATGGACTTACATCCTGAGACTTCTTGGCAAGCAGTTCTTGTAGTCTGCTTACCTCAGCCTCCAGGATGGTGTTGTGGGCTAGAACGTCATAGAAAAAGCCCAGGTCATCATCAGCAGAAGCTGAATCACCTGACCTCCTGCTTGTAGCAGGATTTACATGCACTGGGTGTAGACCATTTTAGCATGTGCCCCTTTTTCTTGGAACTGGGGACTTCCAGCCTCAGGACTATGTCCTTCATCAGCTGTTGCCTCTAGTGAGGTCTTAGCTATGTTACCAGCCTCATTCTGATCATGTGCTGATTCAGAAGAGGTGGCAGCCTCACTAGATGTTCTAATCTCCCTATCCACACTAGGAGATAGAACTTGTAAACCCCGGGGCTGTGGGTTGTCAGAAGCATGATGATCCTCTTCCTCAATGTCTGTGGTTCTCCCCTTTGTTGGTGGTTGTTGGGGAGGAGGAGAGGCATGCAACTGAGTCAGCACGTTTGCAATGATTATGGTTGGACTTTGGGGGGCGGTTGCATGGGGAGATGGGGTAAAAGCAGTGTGCACCTGGGGAGGATGGTGCTCTTCAATGGCAATCTCCTCAAGTGAGGAAGATCCCAGATGTGTGGGTACCCCTTCTGTGGTTGCTGCAGGCTCCTTTTGAGAGGAATCCCGAGCGGTTATGGCTGGTAGAGTCTCTGATACTGCTGGGGGGTTTAAGCCAGCAAGTATATCCTGCCTTGGTGGTGCAGGAGCATCTTCAAGGGACTCATTTCCCTGAATAGCTGTTTTGGGGTGTTTTGGTTTTGGTTTTGCGGGGACTTTGGTTCTGGTGGTGGAAGCTGTGGGTTCCCTGTGCTTGGGCTTTAGCATTCGGGCAGCTTCTTTGAGAGTAAGGTCTGAGTTGTGCCTGGAGTATACCTCAGCCAAAACAGCTGGTGCAGGGACTCCAAGGCCAACAAGGCCATCAGATTTTAATTCATCTAAAATATGGCCATCGGTTTGCCACAGGTTTCTGAGCCAAGTTCTTTATTTCTAGAAACACAATTTCAGAAAAATTTAGCGGTTGGTGTTCTAGAATAGAATACAATACCTGTTGCCATTGGGATGACATTTGATCCCAAGAAGATGTCTTGGAGGCTAAGCAGACATTTACCATGTGAAAAATAACTTTCTCAGCGTCATGGAAATGTTTCTTTAGAATGGTTGTAGCCCGAAGATCACCTTCATACCCATGATTGATAAAGGACATATCTGTTGTGCCCTTTGGGTATTCAGTCACAGCGGTGGAGTCGTGTAAGTGTAATGCCTGACGAATGATGTCGGCTGTAACGACCACTGGTTTCTGGTTGACAAGAGACCGAACAGAGATCTGGCCGGTAGACTCATCAGTATGAACAAAAGCATTTGACCAGAATTGACTGAGGGATTCAGGGTAGATGGTCGGATTCAAGAGAAAGTTGTGCGATATGGGGAATCCACCATTAAGTCAATGGCATTATCATATTTGTTCCAGAAAGCCGACTTGGTAAGGTAAGCAACGCAGTTATGTCGTGGTTTCAGACTCATGGTCGCCATGTTTGAGAGAGAGACGCTCAGAAAATAACGGCTAATGAAACATAGAGAAGAGGACAGGTATTTATAGGGTAGGGTAAGAAAATGACTGAAGGGTTTGGTGTTAGTCATCAGTAGTTTTAAACCGACTGTTGACATGGTATTACCCTTTCAGACGTTAAAACAGCTGAAGTCGTGGTTTTAGGCATCAGCAGTTAGAAAACTACTGAAGACCATGGTTTTGACTTCAGATGAAGAAACAACTGAGGACTTGGTATTTTTCATCAGTAGTTGTGAAACTACTGAAGACAGTGGTTTTGTCATCAGTTGTTGTAAACAGCTGAAGACTTGGTGTTAGTCATCAGTAGTTGTGAAACTACTAAAGACATGGTTTTGCTTCAGTTGTTTAGAATGAAACAACAGTTGTAAAAACAACTGAAGAGAAAGTTCTCTTCAGTAGTTTTCGTCAATTCATAGCCTTTCAGCTGTTTCATACTGTCCTCAACACTTACTCATCAGACTTTGCATCTGCTTTTCAAGTGTTTCATAGGACGTCAGTACTTATCTGTTTGTACTGATTTCAGTAGTTGTAACTACATTAGTAGTTGTAACTACATCAGTGGTTTAGAACAGATAAAGTACTTCAGTACTTGTGAGGCATTTAGCCGTCAGCAGTTATAAAAACTACTGAAGGTGAAAGAAATCATCAGTACTTATATGTGACATGGTTACCAATGATCACCAGTAATTATTACTGAAATCATCAGTAGTTGTCACTTATTCTAGCTGCAGCATACCAAGCCTTAACACAAGGTTTTGGAAAGTAGAACTATCCAAAGGCTTAGTAAAAATATCTGCAAGCTCATCAGCACTAGGCACAAACTTAGGATCAATCAGACCTCTTTTTTATTAAAATCTGATCGCTATATGTTTGGTCCTAGAGTGCTGGACAGGATTCTTGATAAAGCACAGAACTGAAGCACTATCCATTAATAATGGAGTCTTAGTCTCATGCAGAAGAACCCTAAATTTATCATAAGGAACTAGTTAGGTTTTGAAGCCCAAACCTTTTTGGTTTTGGGTCTATTTTTATCAACAGATTTAACCATAACTTGTTTCTCATGAATAACAGCTGAAGAAGAAGATGGTGCTAAGATGGATTCTTGGATTTGGACTTGGAATGCCTTCTCAGTGGTTTGATCACTTTTGCGTCTAGTTTGTTAATTCTCCCTAACAAATGCTGAACCATCATAACAAGTTGTGTCTGATTTGTTGCCAAAGCTTTCAGCTCTTGTGACATATCAGTACTTGTGTTTGATGAGTTCCTGTGATCCACCATTTCCTTTTGAGCAACCTCAGCTGTTGCCTGTTTAACCCCTTCCTTTTTGGATTTCTTTATGGACTTAAGGGTTACAGGATTTGATGTTGCTGATACAAATGTGGTCTCAAACTCAGTTTTCATTTTTACCATTTTCTCTTAATTTCCTCTTTATGTTTGAGTTTGGATCCTCTTTTGTACCAGCAATCATCTGTAAGATGATTGAACAAACCACATACTTCACATGGTTTCTTCTTCATCTTATGTTGATCATCAACTAAAGAGGATGAAACAACTGAAGACTTGCTCTTCAGTGCTTTGGAAGCATTGTTTGCTTTCTTGACTTCCTCTTTAGTAGTCTTCAAACTCTTTCTACTGACAGTTTTCTTCTTTTCAATACTGGCAGTAGTTGGAGTTTGAACTTCAGGTGTTAAATCTTGCTCTCTAGTCCTTTCAGGACTTTTAGAATTAACTCCTGAGTTGATCAACTCATTGATCATGTGAGTGTTAGCAGTGGAACCATCAACATCAGTTGATAGGTTCTGGAGGGCTTAGTGCTGATTTCTACTTCTGATAGTGCTGAATCAGAAAGTAGATCACATGATGAAATGGATTGGTTATTACTCTCACCATCAGATTCTACCTCTACTCTGGGAGTAAAATCTGTAGGTGGAGCAGTGTGATTGTAACCAATGCCAAACTTCACATTAGAAGCAGATTGCTTACTAAGAAGCATTTCAAAACCTTTGCATGATTGTACCATCGATCACACTCCACTTGGGTGACTGCAAGGTTTTCTTTGAGATCTTTATACTTCTCTAGAAGTATCTCTTCCCTAGCCTTATCATCAGTTATTTGGCATTTAAGTTTGTAAATCTCATCTCTTATCATTAAGCACAGACTCAAATTCAGCTTTGCTTTTGGAAATTATTTGTTCTAGCTCAATGTTCTTGTTGATTAAAGCTACATTTGCTTCTCTAATAGATGGAAATGCGGCTATGCATGATTCAGAACATAGTTTGGCTTTTGCCTCAGAGGATACTTGTGATACCTTTGGTGTAGAGGCATTAGTGGATGAAGTATCAGCAGAATCCAAAGCCATAAGAGCTAGATTTCCAAAGGGACTGTCACCACCCTGTTGACCAGCACCAGTGAATAGTTGTTCATGACCAGACAAATCATCTGGTAAACTGCTCCAGTCAACCACTCCTGGGGTGAAGAAGCTGTGTTGTTGAGGTTGAGTTTGTTGATGAGATTGGGAAGGTTGTGGTTTAGGCAATGCTTGAGGTGTTGTGCAATTGGAGCTTGAATAGGATTTGGTTGAGGCATATAATAGCAGGGATAAGGATAAGACATTTGACCCTGGGGAACAAAGTATGCAGGAGACCTAGGATGTGAATGATGACCAGAACCAGCAGGATGTTGCCCTCTGTTTTGTGGACTAGTGCTAGGAAAAGTCACAAAGGGTGCAAAAGAGTTAGATCTAGTTGATCTACACTCTCTTGCAAAGTGTCCCAGCCTTTGGCATTTATGACACCTCAACTTACTCTTGTCAAAACCAACTTTGGTTTTGCCAGAGAGTCCAGGAAATTTCCTGCCAGTCTCTTATAGAATTTCTGAGATCTGATATTAATCAATGCCATTTGGCTCAGAAATCCATCTCTTCAAGATCATCATCAGCTATTCCTTTCAAATCATCCATGATGAAGCATAGATTGTCACTATTACTGCCAGAATGACTCTCAATACCAACAAATGCATGATCAGAACTATTTGAAGAGAAATCAATATGCTCATCATAATTGCTTTCAGATGCAGCATATTCTGACTCATGACCAACCAAAGCAGTATTCCCTGGTACAAAGTCATCAATGAGCTTCCCTGATGAGGACAGTTTCCTCTTCTGCTCTATCTCTCTTTCGAATGTAAGCAGTTTCCCATGAAGTTGGGTGAGAGATAGGCTATCCAAATTTGCACTAGAGCGTAGGACAATAGTGTATGTGTCCCATCTCTCAGGCAGTGATCTAAGGAACCTGTTATTCATCTGGCTATTGGTGTATTCCTATTTCACCATTTTCATCTCAGAGATCAAGCAGGAAAAACGCTCAAACTGTTGAGTTAGTGTCTCACCTTTCTATGAGAGAATGTCTCATATTGTTGGGCAAGGATTTCTCTGTTGTTTGCTAAGACCTCATCTGTGCCACCGAATTGTTCCTTCAGGGCATTCCAGAGATCATGAGCAGTTTCATGATGCATAAGCCCTGAATAGATTTCATTAGGCAGTGCCATGGCCAGAATTCATGGGCTTTAGCATCAATCTCAAACAGTTTCCGATCTTCATCAAATATTGTTCCTTCTTCTTCGGAACCATTTGATTGGTTTCCGGATTGTTCACCATAGGCTTATGTGGTCCATGCCCACAGATGTCCAACAACCTAAACTGTTAACAGATAGTGGTGAAGCATTCTTTGCTGCCATATGTTATACTCGTCCTAACCAGCATCGGGGGTTTGGTTGAGGAACCAGTATTGTGAGGATCATTAGAAGGAGTAGTCATCTCAAATTCAATCAAATTCAATTAAGCTATAACAGATTTAGACCAAAACAAAACAACCAATTGAACCAAGAGAGATCTCAGAATAAATGAACGAAAGCGTCAGAAATTCAATAATCTATAACCAGTTCTTGCGAATATGCTAATTCAATCAAACATAGATATCAATTAGCAATTTCAATGATCAATTGTTAGATCGATCAATGATTAACCTGCTCTGATACACTTGTTAGGATCAGTGATCTACGTTTGATTGATTAGTGAGTTAGCAGCGGAATTCTAACAATGAATTAGCCAATTCACAAGAACGAAAAGATATTCAATGAAGAACAAAAACGTTATAGATAGAGAGAATTCTACAGATATTTTCATTCAATATTCGCTTTCGTGTAACGGAATGTCACACTTACAATTAGGTCGACACCTCTTATATAAGAGATGTGACGTCTGCTGATGTCACTTGATAGTGACATCTAACAGAATTATTCCAACTGAAACACAACTATGAAGATGTCAAAACAGCTGACATCTTCTTACAAAAAAATACTAAGTGTTATCAGTTACTACAACTACTGAAAAACATAAAACTACTGACACTACAACAATTGAAGAACAAGCTCTTCAGTCGTTTTACAAAACTACTGAAAGTAAAAACATAAAACTACTTATATCACAACTACTGAAGAAGTACTCTTCAGCTGTTGTGACAAACTACTGAAACTTCAGTACTTGGTCTTCAGACTTGAACTTCAGACGTTTCATCAGCTGATGATTCAGTAGATATCATCAGCTGATGTCTTCAGTCTTTGTGTTCAGACTTTGTACACCAGTTGTTGATCTTCAGCACTTGTAGACTCTTCAGCTGTTGTACTTCAGTACTTTGGTCTTCATCTGTTAAAGTCTTCAGTACTTGATCTTCAGCTGTTGAAGTCTTCAGCACTTGTCGAACTGCTGATGAAGCCTTCAGTAGTTGTTGGGATATCATGTGGGACTTAGAGGTTTTCTGATCTTGGCTCATTGGTTCTTTTGGTCCAACATTGAGTTCTTAGCCAAACTGTGAGGTTACACTGTCTGAGTGAACTTAACAATTTCGCTTACTAAATTTCAGTTTCTCTGTGTTGAAACGATAGTTTCGGCTTGTCAAATCTACCTTACTATCTTGGCTAAACTAATGTGCTCTTGCTTGCGCAACTATACTTTCACTTGCCGAAACTAAAATGCTTGTTGCAAAACTATAGTTTCGGCCAGCGAAATTAGGTTAACTTTTGTTTATTCTTTATTCTTTATTCTTTTATTATCCTTATTTATATTTACACTTAATATTTTATTCTATTGCATTTCATTTTTGTTTTCAAGTTAAATGTCAAATCTAAAATTTGATGAGAGAAACAACATCACAACCATCTTAGATGATACACATCCTAAAGCAGCAGGATTTATAAACTGTATTTGCTGGCTTCTAATATCCCCTATAACTTATGCTATATCTCTTTCTACTACCATCTATGATCTACACATCAAAGACTTTTGGAGATCAGCTGAGTATGTTACGAGAGGGAACACCCAGAGGATCACTGCTAAAGTTTTGGAGAATGAGGTGTCTATTACAGCTGAGATAGTTTCAAGGATCCTAAGACTATAGAAGATTCAGGAGAGGAAGTTGTTGTGTCTGATGCTAAGGTGTTTACAACATTTAGGAGTAGGGGATATGAGGGGCCAGCCTTTGGCACATGAAAAGAGATCAAAAAGTCCTTTCTCTCAAAGGAATGGAGATTCATCACCCACGTCTTTATTATGTGTTTAGATCATCGTAAAGGTGGATCAGATGGGCTGAACATAGACTGGGTAAGAGCTATGGTGCTATGCTGTAGAGGTGAAAAGGCAAACATTGCAAGGTTGATATTTGCATGTATGACAGAAAATGTGATGGCACTGAAGAAGGATAAGTGGCTTTTGTATCCTAGATTTCTACAGATGATCTTTGATGATCTAATTTCTAACGTGCCAAGACATAGGGAGGTTAAAAGGCTGGTGCAGATGAATCCCCGTATTTTTGAAGATTGTTGTGCCATCCGACTTGATTTCAACGGGAAAATCACCTATCTGTGGGTAAACATGTACCCACCTGAAAGATGGAACTATATTAGGAGGGTGGATGAGTCGGAAAATAAGAGAGCTAAAGAAACTAGAGCACAACAGACTGATGTTGCTAAGAAAAGGAAGAGATATGCAAAAGAAAAGGATTATGAATTCAAAGATGAAATGAATGAAAGGCCTGAGGAGATAAGAGTTGAGAATGAGATAAGGTCGAAAAAGAAAGCTGATGTAGGAGAATCCGAAAGGAGAACCAAACAAAGACATCAAGTATTTACTGAAACTACAAGGAGGGAAGAAAGAGGTAGTTTAAATGAGGATGTGATTTGAAACCTCAACAACTCTCTTGCTAATGAATTGATCATGATAAAGACCAACTCACTAATCAAGAGATACGGGAAAGTCAAAAGGATGAGTAGATAGAAGGAATGAAGAGGATGCTGATAGATCAAAGCTTACTGATAAAGAAGTTGTTTGAGGAAATTAATGAGTTGAAAGCTGTTGTCGACTTGCCCAACTAACTCAATCTGAGTTAGATGATTTAACTAATACTTTTAAATACCCGTTCTTGAACGAGGGTACCTCCTCCAGGGCAGGAGAGGGAATATTTGGTGCAGAATCTGCTGGTGTGGAAGGTTTGGAATGAGGAATGAAGATGAAAATAGGGATATAAGGAGGAGATTCTGGAAGCTAGGTTTGTGAACATGGCATTTGATATAGGCAAAGATGTTTTGGTGAAGAGGTTGTGAGGGAGAAGTCAGTCGAAAGAGATACTGCAAAAGGAAAAGGACTAGTTGATGAAGAGGAACGCGATGAACAACTGGTAGATTATGATTCTGAGCCAGAGTTTTATGAAGTTGATGAGATACCACTGGTATATGTAGCCAAAAAGGGAGAATTAGATGAAGATGTCTTTAAGATTGCTAAAGAAGAATGGTTTGTTAGAGAAAAGGAGCCCGAAGAACAAACTCCCCTTTTCCAAAACTTGGAAGTTTGAGCAAAAAGGAGGCCGATAACAAAATTATTATTTGGTGTTATAACCCCGGCCTCAAGATGTTCATGATCAAGAGGAGAAGGGGTGGAATTTCTTAGATGCATAAGATGAAGACGTTCAAGACCTCGCCGAAATGGTATCTGAGGAGGCTGGAAGCTTTGTTGTTATTGAATGCCAATCTTTGTGAACGTGTCTCACTTTTGGAGTAAGAGAAAAGAATGGTTTAAATGACAACTTTGAGTCCTTTGGATATATGAAAGCAGAGAGAAGACGATCAAAGAAATACAAAGACTGGGAGACTAGAAAGGAAAATTGTTCTAAGGTAAAACACCAATGACTGTGAATAGGGTCAGGTTGGCAGATCCCCTTCCCCAATAGCTACAAAACTTTGAGAAGTGGTTATATGATAACAACACAGGGGAGGCGGTGATAAGAGAGAAGAATGGTGGAGAATTCAAAGCCTTTGATCCTATGGAGCTTTTTAGCTTTTGTGATGAAGATTTGCTGGTTTTGTGTTAGAATCATATCAAGGTAGGTGCGGGTGATGAGACAAGGAAGGAAGCCAGTCTGTTTATGACTGTGGCAAATAAGATTAGGGTGAAATCAGAAGTGAAAAGGCTTGCAGAGAAAGTGAGGGCCCAAGATGACCTGAACATGGACATACAAGATTTTGACCAGATAGTTTGGGCAAGCTAGTGCTCATCCCAAAGGGCTAATAAAGCAGGAAGAGACCATGGAGAATCATTTGCTGAAGCCCCTAAGAGGTGTTTGCAGGTGCTGTAGAAGACAAATCAAGGCAACGGGGGAAACTGGAGTTGACAAGATAAATCAAGACGAGTGAAGGCGGTGAGTTCCAACCTAGGGGGAGTATTGAAGATCATACATAGGTTGGACTCACCTTAGTTTAGAATGTATATTTTTACTTATAATAGGTCTTATGTTAGTTTTATTCTGTAATTAGCTTTACGTAATTTTGCACTCCAGTGAAACTGTGAGCAAAACTATAGTTTCGCTCATAGTCAGTTGTTTAGTTCGCTCGGCGAAACTGTTGTTCTGCCGAGCGAAACTACAGTTTTGGTAGAACAATTTTGCTGACAATGAAACTGTTTGCGAAACTAATGCTGCTATATATAGTTTTGATCATTATCATTGTTAGACAATCTTTCAAAATCCTAATCGTTTATTACAAGTCACCTTTGTAATCACTAATTTCAAAGAAATATCATTGTGCTTTGGTGTTGTTGAATGTATTGATCATCATTGTCTTACTTTGTTTGAATTGTTATTGTTCTTAGTCTTCATTGTTCGTAATCTTTATTTTGTGTATTTGATATTGAACGATTCAACAACTTATTTGTACTACAAATCGATCAAATGGACCAACATAAATACATTGTTTTTGCTAGTTGTTGTGCTCAGCTACTATGGATTCAAAACCAGATGTTAGACTACGAATTCAACTTTATGAGTACTCCTATCTAGATTAACAACAACAATGTTATCTCCATTACAAAAAATTCAATCAAACACTCCAAGAAAGCACATTGACATCATGTTTCATTTCATTAGAGATATTCATAGAAAAATCTGACTATGTTAATCAAAGTCGATTCAGATGAACAAAATACTGATTTGTTCACCAAGGCCTTTGATGAACAAAGATTCAAGAATCTTATTATGGCTATTGAGATGATAAAAATTGATTAGTCTATCTCATTTGAAAACCTTTTCAAAATGTATCTTGTCTTTATCATTACGATTTAAGCCCTGTTAAAAAATTTTCTTCTTCATGATTTCTCTAATTATAAAATATTCTGAAGAGGAATTAACCCTTAGAAGATGTTACATATATCTTCCGAAGCAAAATTCCTCCAAGGGAAATCTTCTTTTCAGAAGAAATTTTAGTCTCAGAAGAAGTATTTGATATATATCAAATCTCCTTCCGAAGCTCAAAACTTTTCACTCGGAAAGCTCCTTTTACCTTCAAAGGTATAATATTTACCTTCGGAAGTAAATTGGCTTCGGAAGCAGATTACCTTCGGAAATGTTTTATACTCGGAAGAAATCCTAACTGTGTAATGGATATCTATTCGACCCACAACTATAAAATGTAAACATTTTCTTAATGATGTTGGAGTATTTTAAATGGTTTAACGTTACCGCCCAAGTCACATCATACCCCAAACCATCACTTAACCTTATCCATCCACCATTTTCACCCATTTAAATACTTCCAACTCACCCATTTGATCATTTTCAATTATCTTACCCAAAAGCTTCCTTCGTCTCCAATTTACCCATTCTTAAGCTCATTTATTTGCTTCTTACTCACAATGGCACTAAATCCTTATCATAATCAAGTCGCACTCCTGTATTCTTCCAAGGATGCTGACTTCTCTGAAGTCATCTCCTTCCTAACCTAATCAACCTACTTCATAGCCCTAACTGTCAACCTCACCGTGTACTCAAACCACATGGCCGAAGTTTGGGGGAACAAACAGATTACAACCCTAACCGGAGTTAGAGTTCTAAGGTCGAGCATTTGTGCTCAAGAGTTGATCATTTCTGAACAAACCATTAGGGAGCATCTAGAGATCCATGATGAAGGCTCTCTTATAGAGTTCCCTAAGGCAGACCTTGATGACACATATACCCAAATGGGATATGGCAATGATGTGAGCATGTCAATGGTGTACATATTTAACTTATCTTACCATTGGACGTTCCTACTGCACATAGTCCCTCACTGCTTGTCTAACAAGTCTAAGGATTGGATCAATCTTATATAAACTAGGATGACTAGTTCATGGGTTGGTAAAAGGCATTCGCTTCAACAACTCAATATTTGTGTTGATCAATCTCATGGGAAACCTTCAAAGGGAGACATTTTACATGTATCCCTGGTTCATCCACTATATTATCAACTGTGAGTTGGAGTAAAGCAAGCTTGTCTGTGCAACTACTCTTACTGTCCCTCACATGAGGTTGGCTATCTTCAAACTATTGAAGAAGATGTCCACCAACTTCACTGGAAGACACACTGCATTCCTAGTGACATCCCTGTTAACCCCATAGGTGATGAACCCACACCATCATTAACCCTCACAATGCCAAATCTACCTTCTCACCCCATCAAAATCACATACCAGAGATGTCTCAAATGAACTCTTGTTTAATCTACTCTGATTGAACAAGTCCCTCAGTTTAAAACCCAAAAGACTAGAGTGGAAACTTGGGCTCCAACTCAGTCAGGGGTCCCACCGTCCTAGACTATTGACCTCAATATGGGTTTTGAGTCTCCTCAGTCTCAAACCCATAAGCCCGAAACCCAAGCTGACACCCCTCAGGATGAGTCCCTATACTCTCCTAAGTAGCCAAAATGGGACAACCTTCTTATTGGCTCAATGCCAATAGACACTGACCAAAGTCCTGGTTCATTATGCTTAACCTCAATATCCCTTACTGACCTACTCATATGAACTGATGAAGAGAGTATGTATCTTAAAGGCAATGAAGTTGGTCAACAATAACCTCTCAAAAATGAACAAAGCTTAAGGAGACCTCTTATCTCTAACCCCATCAGCGAGCCCAAACTGAGGTGAGTCCCACTGATGTAGAAGGACTCATGGGGATTTAGCTACCATTACTAAAGGACCCTCATGGATCCTCAGGATAGTGGTAACATTTTTGAGACAAAATCTACAGTAATGGTGCCCATTGATGACTTTGAAAGAGACATCATTAGGCAGGGGAAACCAGGGAGCCAAGAAACCACATCTAATGGTAAGGATTAACATACAAGGTATGTTACCTCATCTCCCTATGATCCTTCAAAAGAAGATGAGGGAAGTCTGCAACTCACTATTCAAGACCTACCTTCTAAAGTCTCAAATCTTGAATCAAAGCTTAAGACTTTAGAGGATAGGTCTTCCATTCAGCAACTTGAGATTGAATGTCTCAGGCCAAACTAGCAAATAATTAGATTGAGAGATCTGTTAGGCACATACCCATTCAAGTCACCTTGACCTCTTCCTCTAGCTTATCAAGCTCTCAGGATGATGCTACCAAAAAAGGGAGAGTTTTTAGAGATAAACATCAGAGGAATCACAGAGTCTAGCTTTAACAAACTTAACTTCAAGATACCATTGGAGCTTTAAAAGATAGTCTGTATTATCAACACAGTGAAAGTCACAAAAGTCAACGTCACGGTCAAAGTCAACAAAAGTCAAACCCGACACGTTCGAGATGAGAACGGAGACGAGACGTTGAAGATTTAGATGACTAGGAGTTATATTGTAATAAAATATTTTGTGTGAACAAAATATATTTTATCTTGTTTTTCGTCATTATTATGCTTAATATGTAATTTTGCATTAGTTAGCCTAAGTCTAGGGAGTTAAGTGCAATTAGTGAATATTAGTCTAGCTATAAATAGGTTAATTGTCATTAGTGTTGTTGATGGTTGAATGACAAATAGATTGAGGATTACTTGCAAACATATTTTGCAATCTAATTGAAGATCAAAGGGGTTTTAGTTGCGATTATCATATTTTAATCTATAATCTTCATGATTTGATTTAATTGTGTTCATCTAGGAGATGCAATACCCCGGTCAACAAGCATCAATTTTTTTTGAGCCGCCTCCAATTGTTTTTCAATGGATCAAAGGATGCTCCAAGATCTAAACAAGTTCTTTTCCAAGTTCTTGATTAGATCTTCCATTGAACAGCCAAGCCTGATGTTGTTGTGGCATACTTTGGAGCTGAAGAGCTTCAAAGGTTGAATGCACATTCTACCATTGTCCTAGAAGTTTCTCAACCTAAGGTATACATGGAACCTAAGATTGAAATCAAATGAGAAATAAAGACTGATGTCCTAATAACTAAAACAGTTGGGAAAGAGAGTTCATTGCAACAGACTTCCAAGGTTGAAGTCAAAGCCTCGGAAGAATCATTTCAATCTTCCAATGTTTAGATGGAAGCTGTGGAAGGGTTATTCTTTTTATCCGAGGATCTTGTTATCAAAGATGCAATTTTGGAACCAGCATTTAAGGTGAACAGTGTGGATTTTCTAATCAAGTTC
The DNA here is from genome assembly GCA_025506515.1 of Flaveria trinervia. Lineage (NCBI taxonomy): Eukaryota > Viridiplantae > Streptophyta > Magnoliopsida > Asterales > Asteraceae > Flaveria > Flaveria trinervia. The sequence goes on along the minus strand of CM046455.1, from coordinate 47,411,237 downwards.
TTCCTCTTAGAATTTGTCATTTTTAGTGCCTTGATCTCATAAGCATTCTTTGATCTTCTTTTGGCTGCTCTAATCAAGTTCTTCCTCTTAGAATTTGTCATTTTTAGTTCCTTCCACTCCTCAGGAGAATAGTGACCCTTTTTGGGATGATATTTCTCGCTCATCTCAGATCCATCCTTCACTATCTCCCCTTCATCCTCTTCTTTAGTGGGATTTATGAGGGGAAGCTCATCTTAACAAGTTTCTCACCTAGGAGATCTTACAGATAGTAGAGTATGTCAAGGATCTATCTTAATAGCTCCTAGTCCATGCTTGTTCTTTTAACACACTTTTGCATGAAAGGATAACAATATCATGTTCTCAAGGTCTCTTATTCAAGAACACATTTTTCTACCCTAGCTTTTCTAATCAAAAGCTTAATCTTGGAATTCAGTTAACTTAGTGATGAGATCTTTGAATTGAGTGTTATAGTTGATATGTTCATCCTTAAGAGTTGAAATGGTTTACTCTAAATATTCTACTCTAAGTTTGTAGTCAATTTCAGCACTTTTGAAATCATATTTTAAGATGTTTAAGGACTCAAGGTCGGATCTTATCTCTAAGGTATTGGATCAGTATCTATTAAATTTAGCAATGCATTTTGGGGTAAAAATATGTTCTAGTACCTTGGCTCATTCATGATCAGCTATCAGTTCTTGGATTGGAGATTCATCTTCAATCTAGAAACTCCTGTCAAAGCCTTCTTCTTCAATAACAACTGCAGCTTTCTTCAATAACAACTGCAGCTTGCTACTTAGGATTCTTAGTGTGTAGAGCTCCCTTAGTGTAGTTCGGCGTTGGTGGTGCTTGGCCACCATTTGTCCTTCATGCCTTTTATTCCCTATCAATTTGCACCATTTGGTTTCAATTGTAACACTTCGCTTTACTTTTGTCCGGTCCAAATTTTCCACTAGATACATTGATGTGAAACTTCCTTCATGTCCTCTTATATAACTTCTTGGCTATATGAGTAAGAAGAGTCTATGGTGGACTATCTCCATGTACTCCACTCATCTGGATGGATGTAGTCCGAGTCTTCGTGGGTGAAGAGGAAGTTGCTTGTGCTTTCATCCGTAGACACAAAGGCATGTGATGAACTTGTCTCTTGAAATGGGATTCCTTAGATGTAGCTCTCCCTTGGTGTTTCCAGAAAGGTGATGAAAGGACCATTTTGTGAGTTTTCAGGGTAGTAGATAAGATGATGTTATTGTTCTCTACAATTCCTTTCCACCACATGAAAGGTAGGACTCTTTTGATTGTTGGAGTTGCCAGATGGGTTTTGCATGTTCATCTGCATCTGGTATCAATTGATTATATCGTACAACTTAGTGAGGGTAAGGGTCTTGAGGTTTTTAGTCCTATAATGACCACACAATAGCCTATCTATTTTCTAGGAAGAGAGGACATAAACTTCCTCATAATGTCCCTATTCTCAAGAGGTACCCTAACATCAATTAGAGTATCCATAATCTCAACATACTTGAAGTATCGTTGAGTCATGGTTTCACCTATCTTCAAGGTGAAATTATCAAACTATTGTTTCAGGAGGTTTTTCTTGTTCTTTTTAGCTTCATTAGACCCCACATACATCTGCTTCAGTGCATCCATAATTGCTTAGAAGTTTTGCACTTCTTGAAGTCTTTATAGATAGAGTTTGGAAAAGCAATTTAGAAGGTGGTCATGGCTTTCTATCTACATCTATCTTTTTCCATTCTTCTTAAGAGTAGTCAGCCACTTCCTTTGGTATCATGCCACCTCCAGCAACAGTGGAAGAGGTACATGGTACATCAGGTCCAGAGACAACAGATCTCCACATCTTAGTGTCTTGACACTTGGTGAAGCCTTCCATTCTTTAGCACCAAATATCAAAGTCATCAGAAGTGATTAGTGGAGAATTTGTTATAGTACCAGTTTCCATATTAGCCCTACTGAGAGCTACCATTTGAGATGTTAAGTGATTGTGAAACTGTGAGAATTTAAGATCGTAAGATCTTACAATCAAGCACCTGAAAGGCTCTGATATCAATTGTAGGACTGGTTAAGGGATGGTCAATACTGTCACACCCCGATCGATGGTGGAATCATCAGTGCGGAGAAATATGAATTGATTGTTCATAGCACATGGAACTAAATAAGTTGAATTTGTATTACAAGTCATTTTCATTGAATATACTAAACAAATATTTCTTACAATGCAATAAAGATTCAAACAACATATAAAGTCTTTTATTAATCTAGGTCCAAGTCCTATATGAGAATGAAGAAGTCCTCTAAACAGCATCCTTAAACATGTTAAAAATACGGTCAACATGTGATATTGGTAAGTTCCTATTAATTTGTACATACATATATAAACAACTTTTAAAAAGAAATTTAAGTCATAGGTTAAAAAATAATGCAAGAATTTATATAGCATAATGATACAATCAAACCTTGACAAAAGATTGGCCATAATAAGATATACGATTAAGTAAGTGTACTTGATTCCTATGATGATAAAGTATACATCATTAGGAGGCGGTAATGATAGGATCAGTGATCTCAAGTTTGATGGATTAGAGTGTAACGTAGTGAATAAGATCAAGAATTAGACAAATTATAACAAGAATTTGATATTCGTATGCATTAAGAACAAATACGGTTGTAACGAGAGAATATATTTCTGTGAAAAGGAATGTTTCAATTATATCAAATGTTTCTGCTCAATCATTCACCCATTACAATTAGGTTGACACTCCTTATATAGAGTGCAATCACTGCTGATATCACGGGATAGTGACATCTGGCAGATTTATTACAAAAATAACTAACACTTAACAAACTACTGAAATGTTCACAACTACTGAGAACATATTAGAGAGTGCTAAGTACAAAATATAAAACTACTGATAAGAAACTACTGAAACTACAACGACTGAAGAACAAGCTCTTCAGTCGTTTTACAAAACTACTGAAAGTAAAAACATAAAACTACTGATAAACACAACTACTGAAGAAGTACTCTTTAGCTGTTGTGACAAATTACTGAAACTTCAGCACTTAGTCTGAAGACTTGAACTTCAGCACTTCTCTTCAGACTGTCTTCAGCACTTGTGTCTTCAAACTTTATCTTCAGCACTTGTCTTCAGACTTTGTCTTCAGCACTGTGTCTTCAGACTTTGTCTTCAGCACTTGTGTCTTCAGACTTTGTCTTCAGACTTTCAGCTCTTGTGTCTTCAGACTTTGTCTTCAGCACTTGTGTCTTCAGAAGTGTTGTGACGTCTGTGGGACTTAAAGGTTTTTCTAATCCGGCTCATTGGTTCTTTTGGTCCAACAAACTCCCCCTGAACCAATGCTGCCAAAACCTTTAACTTTATTGAGGTCCCACTTATTGTTGGCAAAGACTTCTCTTGATTAGCTTCAGAGAATCGGATCAGCACAGGCCAGGAAGAGGTTTCTAATCATTTGTTTGGCTAAGTATGGAGGGGAACTCTGTTTTGGCGAACCTGGACATAGAGTTGTGATCCCAACCATGAAACCTACTTCCCATTTACGAGTCTGTAAGACTCACGAACATAGGCCTCAAGGAGAACAACCTGTTCCTCCTTGGAGAGTTCTTCTACTCCTCCTTCAAAGAAGAACTCTGGACCATAGTACTCAGATAGGTACTTTACAGTCCTGCCATTCTTCAACTCCACAGTAGTTATCTCCCTATAGACAAATTCATCAGGATGGGTGCCCTCAAGGAGTAACTGGAGCTCATTCTTCTTAATGTCTTCAAGCTTCTTATATAATAACCTCTTTCTGATCATCTTGTTTTCCAGTAAGGCTTGAGGGGTCATTTTTGATTGATGAGCCTTCTTGAATTCATCGAGTATTTCCCAAGGTGAGACTACAGTGGCCAACATGATTGTAGAGTCTATTGTTTTTCTAACCTGGCCATTGTATCTATGTGGAATGGATCTTTTATGTATTCTAGAGCTCACCTTGGGGTCTGGCCATACTCTCACTCTCTCTTTCTGATACTGAAATGTGTGTTGAGAGTGTACAGCCTCTGAGCATGCCCTTTCATGGCTTGTATAGATGATGACTGGGGAAATTCCTTGTCAACCATCTTCAGTAGTTGCTCATCGTGCTGCTTCTGCTGTTCTTCATCTTCTATTTTGACTCTAACCATTTCCCTTTGTGAGTCAGGTGTGATCATGAGTTGACTCCTGGGTTCTGGTACCCTTAGAACAGTAGAGAGTGGCAGACTATCATCTTCATCATCTTCTTCTTCATCTTCTTCTATCCTCAGCACCCTTTTCCTCCTTCTAGGTGCATCACTGGATGATGGTTGGGTTGGTTTTTGTGGTAAAAGAATTGGTTTTGAGGGTTGAGTATGTTTGGATTTGAGTTTTGAGATTGGTTTGGAGATTTGAGGGGTAGGTGTTTTTGAGTGGGTGATTGGGAAGGTTGTTCAAGCATTTTGGTTGTAAGTTTGGCTTTTGTGAGTTTTGCCATTTCAAGCCTTTTCCCAGCTCCAGCCTCATCAAGTGCTTCAATAATTATCCCCTTATGAAATTGCTCAGACAAACAGATTATAATGGCTATAGCCAGAATGTTGTCTCTGGTCCATGAACGAATCTCCATCAGTGATCTTCCTAAATATTTGGCTATGAATCGAATCATGATCTCCAATCTCTCTTTTTCCAGCACACTGTACCCGTCCCATCTGTTTTGGATTTCATTTACTTCCAACCTCCTGATCTCACTGTCTAGTTTGGCTGTATCAAAATCTTGCTTGAAGAGTTGCTCAATGAATTTGTCCATGGATCGGCTGTTGCTTCATCTGCATCTTTTATCAGCTCCTCCAAGGATTTTTCTTAGCAATCTTTTGATCACCAGCACTTTTCTTTCTTTTGTAAGTGATCAGTTGTTGTTCCTTTTCCTTCTCCAACTCCTTGGTTTCTCTTGTGCCTTCTCATCCTCAGTTCTTTTTCTTTTCTTTTTTTCACTGCTGTACTCTCCCCCTTTTTGAGTGGCATTGGTTAAGGGTTTGAGCAGCAGAAAGTTTTTGGCTCAGTACATCCTCCACTATAGGTTGTAAGACACAAGAAAGTCTCTCATCAACAGTTTTAATGACAAGTTCAGTTATCTGCGGTGTGATGAGAGATAGGGGATTTTGAGGGATAGCATCCATTTGCTCAGGGGGGTTTTGGTCCTGAGAAATGGTGCCAGAAACAGAGGCAGGTGGCTGAGATTTTTGAGTGGCTGGGTGTTTAAGTGACCTTCAGAGGAAGGTGCCATCTGGGGTTGATGTGGTGGGATGGTCTTTCTCCTGAGAGAGTTGGTCAAGTAGTTTGGCTTGCCAGCTGATTCGGCTCCCTCTAGGATTATGTTCTGGGCAAGAACATCATAAAAGAAGCCCAGGTCATCATCAGCAGATGCTGAATCACCTGACCTCTGCTTGTAGCAGGATATACATGCACTGGGTGTAGACCAGATGTAACATGTGCCCCTTTGTCTTGGAACTGGGGACTTCCAGCCTCAGGACTTTGTCCTTCATCAGCTGTTGCCTCTGGTGAGGTCTTAGTTATGTTACCAACCTCAGTCTGATCATATGCTGATTCAGAAGAGATGGCAGCCTCACCAGATGTTCTGATCTCCATATCCACACCAGGAGATAGAATATTTAAACCCCGGTGCTATGGGTTGTTAGAAGCATGTGTATCCTCTTCCTCAATTGCTGTTGTTCTCCCCTTTGTTGGTGGTTGTAGGGGGAAGGAGAGGCATGCAGCTGAGTCAGCACATTGGCAATTATAATGGTTGGGCTTTGAGGGGCATTTGCATGTGGAGAGGGATAGAAGCTGATTGCATCCGGGGAGAGGGATGCTCTTCAATGATAACCTCCTCAAGTGAGAGAGGTCTCAGTAATGTGGTTTCCCCTGACGTGGTTGCAACAGGATCCTTTTGAGAGGATACCTGTGCGGTTGTTGCTGTTGAGTCTTAACACTACTGGAGGGTTTGAACCAGTAGGTTTATCCTGTTTGGGTGGTACAGGAGCATCATCAGGGGACTCATCTCCCTGATTAGCTTGTTTGGGTTTGGATTTTGGCTTGGTGGGGACTTTGGATCTGGTAGTTGAAGCTGTGGGTTCCCTTTGCTTGGGTTTGAGCAAACGGGCAGCTTCTTTGAGAGATTGGTCGGAGTTATGCCTGGAGTATACCTCAGCTAGAACAGCTGGTGCAGGGACTCCAAGGCCAACAAGGCCATCAGTTTGTAATTCATTTAAAATTATGGCCATCAGAAACCTGGGATATAATAGCCATCTTTTCCCACAGGTTTCTGTGCCAGATCTTTGATTTCTAGAAACACAATTTGTGAAAAATTAAGGTTGGTGTTCTAGAATTGAATATAATACCTGTTGCCACCGGGAAGACATTTGATCCCATGAGGATGTCTTCGAGGCTAAGCAAACATTCACCATATGAAATATCAGTCTTTCAGCATCAGGAAGTTCTTCTTCAGTATGGTAGCAGCTCGAAGATTTCCGTCGTACCCATTGTTGATGAAGGATATAAGTTGTGCCCTTCGGGTACTCAGTCACAGCAGTAGCATCTGTAAATTTAGCACTCGACGAATGCTATCAGGTGTAACCTCTACTTGTTTTTGGTTGACCAATGACCGAACAGAAATTTGGCCGGAAGGCACATCAGTGTGAACGTAGGCATTGGACCAAAACTGACTTAGTGACTCTGGGTAGATCGTCAGGTTTAAGAGCAGAGCAGTACTATACTGAGAATCAGCCATTAGGTCTATGGCGTGATCAAACTTTGTCCAGAAGGTTTAAGAGCGAGCAGTACTATACTGAAGTAGGCGACGCAATTATGTCTGGGTTTTAGACTCATGGTTGCCATTTTTGAAAGTATGAAGGTCAGAAGAACGGCTAATGGAAGTTTGAGAAGAAGACAGGTATTTATAGGGTTGGGATAGGAAAAGGCTGAAAGAAAACTACTGAAGGTTTTGGTGTGGTCATCAGCTGTTTGAAACTACTGATGACGTGGTATTAACCTTAGAGGTTTAAAACGACTGACAGTGGTGTGTTGTCATCAGGTGTTATAAAACAACTGAAGACTTGGTTTTGACCATCAGACGTTAAAACAGCTGAAGTCTTGGTGTTAACCATCAGTATTTATGAAACTACTGAAGGTCGTGGTTTTGACTTCATATGATGTAAACAACTGAGGGCTTGGTGTTTGTCATCAGTAGTTATGAAACTACTGAAGACAGTGGTTTTGCCATCAGTTGTTGTAAACAGCTGAAGACTTGGTGTTAGTCTTCAGTAGTTGTAAACTACTGAAGAGATAGTTTTGGCTTCAGTTGTTTTTAATGAAACAGTAGTTGTATAAACGACTGAAGAGAAATTTCTCATCACTGTTTTCGTCAATTCATAGCTTTTTAGCTGTTTCAGTCTGACCTCCACACTTACTCATCAGACTTAGATCTGAGTTTCAGACGTTTCATTGGTCATCAGTACTTATCTGCATTCTGACATCAGTAGTTGTAGCTACATCAGCTGTTGTGACTACATCAGCTGTTGTAACTACATCAGCTGTTTTAACAAATAAAGTACTTGAGTACTGAGAAGTTACTTAAGCTCCAGTAGTTTTAAAAACTTCTGAAGGGAGGATAACTTCAGTACTTATATATGACAATAATAAACTAATGATCATCAGTACTTGTGAGCTGAGATCATCAGTAGTTTTCACTTATTCTAGCTGCAGCATACCACCTTAGCACTAGGTTTTGGAAAGTTGTGCTATCCAAAGGCTTAGTGAAAATGTTTGCAAGCTCATCAGCACTAGGAACAAATTTTGGATCAATCAGACCTTTTTAAAAACAATCTCTAATAAAATGGTGTCTGATTTCAATATGTTTAGTCCTAGAGTGCTGGACAGATTCTTGACAATACAAAGAGCTGAAGAGCTGTCCATTAACAATGGGGTCTTAGTCTCTGTTATGCCATAATCCAATATTGGTTTTGAAGACAGAGTACCTGAGATGTACAGCTTTTAGCAGCAATGTACTCTGCTTCAGTAGTTGATGTAGCAACTGAGGTCTGCTTCTTACTCTGCCAAGAAATCAAGCAGTTGCCTAAGAATTGGCATCCTCCAGAAGTGGACTTTCTTGTCAACTTACACCCTGCATAGTCACTATCAGAAAAAGCAACTAATTTACCAGAATGTCTAGTAGAATACCATAAACCTAGAGATGGAGTGCCTTGCAGATATCTAAAGATCCTCTTGACTGCAATCAAATGAGACTCCTTAGGTGCAGCCTGAAATCTAGCACAAACACATGTAGCAAACATAATATCGGTCTAGAAGCTGTTAAGTACATCAAGGACCCAATCATTCATCTGTAAAGTGTTTCATCAACCACTTTACCTTTCTGATCTGTATCCAGTTGTGTGGTGTTGCACATGGGTGTAGAACAGGGCTTACAGTTTTGTAAATCAAACTTTTCCAAAAGATCTTTTGTGTATTTGGACTGATGAATGAAAATTCCATTAGCCTTTTGTTTGATTTGCAAACCAGAAAGAACTGTAATTCTCCCATTGCACTCATTTCAAACTTCCTTTGCATTAGTTTTGTAAAATCATCACACAACTGGGGATCAGAGGATGCAAATATAATATCATCAACATAAATTTGAACAAGTAGCTTATGCTGATCCACCTTCTTAATAAATAAGGTTTTATCTATGGAGCCTCTAGTGAAATTATTTTGCAGAAGAAAGTTAGATAATGTCTCATACCAGGCTCTAGGAGCTTGTTTCAACCCATAAAGAGCCTTATCAAGCATGTATACCCATTCTGGGTGTTTATTATCCTCAAAACCTGGTGGTTGACACACATAAACTTCTTCTTTTATTTTACCATATAAAAATGCACTTTTAACATCCATTTGAAAAACTTTAAGATTGTGGAGTGCAACATAGGCTAAGAACAATCTAATTGCCTCCAGTCTGGCTACAGGGGCAAAGGTTTCATCATAATCAATACCTTCTTCTTGTGCAAACCCCTGAACAACCAGTCTGGCCTTGTTCTTAACAATAAGCCCATTTTCATCTGTTTTATTCCTAAACCCCATTTAGTGCCTATTGCACACTTACCTGGGGAGAGGAACAAAGCCCCCACTTGCTGCTTTTTGAACTGAAGAAGCTCAAGCTGCATTGCTTCAACCCAGCCATTGTCTCTAAGTGCAACATGATAATTCTTTGGCTCTAGCTGATTGATGAAGAGAGCATAAAAGCAGAAATTGGACAATTGACTTCTGGTTGAAACGCCAGCATTGATATCACCAATGATTTAAGACATAGGGTGATTCTTCAGGTCTTGGTACACAAAAGATCTGTGCAAGTGTTTGTAGCAGGCTCAGCAGCAACAGATGGTGATGGTGAAGCATTTCCTTGAAACCATCAGTAGATGGTAATTCAAAGGAAGTTGAAGTTGTAGAAATCTCATCAGCATTTGTTGTGGATTGTGCTACTGGAGCTACAGGAACATCAGGTCTAGCTGAATCAGGCAGTTGATCACTAAACTTGAAAAGGTGAGTACGGCTATCATCATCATCATCAGCACCAGCAGTACCACCAGGTGGTGAACTATTGACAGAGCAACAACATGAGTTTGATAAGGTATTGCAGTATGTCCAAATCAAATAGCTCCACAGGGCTTTGTGGAATCTTGTCCTTTGGAGATTCATTAAACTTAACATGTAGAGTCTCTTCAACCATCTTTGATCTACAGTTGAAGACTCTGTATGCTTTGCAAGTTGATGAATAACCAACAAAGTACCCTGCATCCACCTTAGGATCAAATTTTTGGAGTTGATCCCGTGTTGAGAATGAAACAAGTACACCCAAAAGCTCTGAAGAATGAAATTAGAGGGGCCAAATGATGAAGAACTTCATATGGAGTCTTCATCAACCTCTGATTTACTAGAACTCTATTCTGTACATAGCAAGCTGTATTGACAGCTTCAGCCCAAAAAGTCATTGGCAGTCCAGAATCAGCCAACATGGACCTTGCAGCTTCAATAAGGGTCCTGTTCTTTCTCTCCACTACTCCATTTTGCTCTGGAGTCCTTGGATGCTATACTGCCTCTTGATTCCCTTTGACAAGTAAAACTCATCAAGAGTGTGGTTTTGAATTCAGTACCATTGTCACTCCTCACACCACTTAACTGGTAGGGAATACTGCTTCTCAACGTGTAACACAAAGTTCATAATGGACTGAGCAGCCTCATCCTTTGAATGCAAGAAGAAAGTCCATACATATCTGGAGTAATCATCCACAATTACCAGACAGTATTTCTTCTTTGCCATACTCATTACCTTCACAGGACCAAAAAGATCCATGTGTAGTAGTTGTAAGCAGGCATTAGACTTGGATTCTTCTATGGGTGGGAATGAAACTTTATGTTGTTTCCCTTTTAAGCATGCAGTGCAGATTTCATCACAATTAAACTCCTTTATTGGAAGACCTCTCACTAAAATCTTGTGGATTAGCTGATTCATGTTTTTGAGATTAACATGACCCAGCCTTCTATGCCATAGTTTAGATTCTGGAGAGAGGCCTTGGAGAACAAGCATGGATGGCCTTTTAACTCAATTTTCTTTGACAATCCAAGGCATATACTCTTCCTATCCTGTTGGCCTTCAGGAGAGTATTATCATCCCGTACTTTGTCAATCAGGCTCAGAACCTTGGAAGACAGAATCCTACAGTTCTGGCTTGTGAAAAGAGCAACATGTCCTTTGTCACACATCTGACTGACACTCAACAGATTGTATTTGAGATTCTCCACATGGTTGACATCATCAAATCTAATATCTCCATTAGACAAATCCCTTTCCAATGATGTAACCTTTAGCATCATTTCCAAATGAGACAAATCCATTCTTTCCTTGAGAGTAATCATGAAGAAGAGAGCTGCTCCCAGTCATGTGCATGGATCCTCCACTGTCCACATACCAGATGCTTCTTTGGCATGCTGAAGAACCCTGCAAAATTATAAGAAACTAGTTAGCTTTGGAGACCCAAACCTTTTTGGTTTTCGGCCTGTTCTCATCAACAGATGGTAAACTAACAGGTTTGTTGGAAACAACAGCCTGAGAGGAAGAAGATGGTGAAGAAGAGGAATCCTTTGGCTTGGACCTCCTTTTCTGTGGTTTCAACATAGGAACATCTAATTGGTTAACTCATCCCAATAGATGTTGAACCATCATAACCAGCTATGTCTGATTTTGTGATAAAGCTTTCAGCTCTCTAGACACATGGCATTGGAGTTTGATAAGTTCCTATGTTCCACCTTCTTCTTTTGAGCAATCTCAGCTGTTACCGGTTTAACCCCTTCCCTTTTGGATTTCTTTTTGGACTTAAGGGTTACAGGATTTGATGTTGCTGGTACAAATGTGGCTTCAAATTCAGTTTTCATTTTAACCATTTTCTCTTTAATTTCCTCTTTATGTTTGAGTTTGGATCCTCTTTTGTACCAACAATCATCTGTAAGATGATTGAACAAACCACATATTTCACATGGTTTCTTCTTCATCTTGGACATCTCTACTGCTGAAGTGGAAACTACTGAAGGTGTGATCTTTAGTACTTTCTCCCTATCAGTACTAGGTACTAAAGGATTTGTAACAGCTGAAGACTGGTAATTCAACTGTTTTCCATCCGTCCTAATAGACCGTTTGATGGATTCCTCAGCAGTTGTTAGTCCTTGTATTTCAACTGATTTGAAATGCTTTTCAGATGTTGGGTCTCTTTCAGTACTTGGGGTACATTGAGGAACAACATCAGAAGTACTCAGCTTCATGTGAGTCTCAGTAGTTAGACCATCAGTTAATTTATTTGTTGAGATCTTAACATGGTTCATTCTCTGATCTTAGATTATCATTGGAGAATGATTCACACAATAATGTGGTTTGGAGATTGCTTTCACTTTCAGACTTAACTATAGAGTCAAAGTAAAGTCTGTTGGTGGAGCAGTATGGTTGTAACCAATACCAAACTTCACATTTGAAGCAGTTTGCTTGCTAAGAAGCATTTCAAATCCCTTGCATGATGAGACCCAGCGGTCACACTCAACATGGGTCACTGCAAGTTTTTCTTTGAGACTCCTGTGGTCTTCCAGTATAACCTCTAGCTTGGCCTTTTCATCATTTAATTGGCATTTAAGCTTATAAATCTCATCACTTTTACTGTTAAGAGCAGACTCATAATCAGCTTTTCTTTTGGAAATGGTTTTCTCAAACTCAAGTTTTTGATTTATTAATGCTACATTTGCCTCTCTAATAGAGACAAAGGCAGCTATGCATGATTCAGAACATAACTTGGCTTTAGCCTTTGAAGATACCTGAGTTACCTGTGAAGATGATGCATTTGAGCAGGAACCCTCAGTAGACTCCAGGGCCATGAGAGCAAGATTTCCAAAAGGGTGTTCACCACCATGTTGACTAGCACCAACATAGTATTGCTCAGTGTGACCAGACATGTTATCAGGTAAGCTACTCCAGTCAACGACTCCAGGTAAGAAGAAGATGTGATGAGGTTGTGATTGAGATGGAGATGGTTGAGGTTCTGGTAGTGCATGAGGTTGTGGTACTATAGGAGCTTGAACTTGATTTGACTGTGGCATATAATAGCGGGGATAAGGATATGGCATTTGACCCTGAGGAACAAAATATGCAGGAGATTGAGGGTGGGATGAATGACTAGAACCAGCAGAATGTTGCCCTTTGGATTGTGAATTGTTATTTGGAAAAGTCAAAAAGGGTGCAGAGGTGTTAGATCCAGTTGATCTACACTCTCTTGCAAAGTGTCCAAGCCTGTGGCATTGGTGACACTTCAACTGCTCTTGTCAAAACCGACTTTGGTTTTGTCAGAGAGTCCAGGAAATTTCCTGCCAGTTCTCTTGTAGAATTTCTGAGATCTGATATTGATCAAGGCCATTTGGCTCAAAATATCCATCTCTTCTAAATCATCATCAGCAATGCCCTTCAAATCATCCATGATAAAGCATAGATTGTCACTATTATTACCAGAATGACAATCAACACTCACAAAAGGCATGATTAGAATTGTTTGAGGTGAAATCAATATGCTCATCATAGTGGCATTCTGATCCTGCATACTCTGACTCATGACTTACCAAGGCAGTGTTTCCTGGTACAAAGTCATCAGTGAGCTTTCCAGATGATGACAGTTTTCGTTTCTGTTCTATCTCTCTCTCAAATGTGAGCAATTTCCCATGAAGTTGGGTGAGAGATAATTTGTCCAAATTTGCACTGGAGCGTAGGACAATAGTATATGTGTCCCATCTCTCAGGCAGTGATCTGAGAAATCTGTTATTGATCTGGCTATTGGTGTACTCATGTTTGACCATTTTTAATTCAGAGATCAAACAAGAGAACCGCTCAAACTGTTGAGTCAGTGTCTCACCCTTCCTATGAGAGAATGTCTCATATTGTTGGGCAAGGATTTCTCTATTATTTGCCAAGACCTCATCTGTTCCTCCAAATTGTTCTTTCTAGGCATTCCAGAGGTCATGGGCAATTTCAAAATGCATTAGCCCAGAATAGATTTCATTGGGCAGTGCCATGGCCAGAATTCCATGGGTTTTTGCATCAATCTCAAACAATTTCTTATCCTCATCTGAGTATTGCTCCCTCCTCTCAGAACCATTTGATTAGTTCCAGGTTATTCACCATAGGCTTGTGTGGACCATGTACCACTGATGTCCAACAATCTGAGCTGTTAACAGATAGGTGATGGAGCATTCGTCGTTTCCATATGTTATACTCACTCTTAACCAGCATTGGAGGCTTGGTTGAGGAACCAGTATTGTGAGGATCATTGGAAGGAGTAGTCATTTTAGGTCCAAATACAATTTAATTCAAGCTTTTAAAAGATTTTACACAGACCACAACAGACTCAATGAAAACCAAGAATAAATCTCAGGATGAATGGCCAAAAACACAGAAAATTCAATCTCTATAACCGTTTCTTGCAAAAATGCTAATTCAATCAAACTTGGATCTTGGATAGCAGTTTCAATGATCAATTATTAGATCGATCAATGATTAACCTGCTCTGATACCATTTGACAGGATCAGTGATCTCAAGTTTGATGGATTAAAGTGTAACACAGCGGAATAAGATCAAGAATTAGACAAATTATAGCAAGAATTTGATATTCGTATGAATTAAGAACAAATACGGTTGTAACGAGAGAATATATTTATGTGAAAAGGAATGTTTCAATTATATCAAATGTTTCTGCTCAATCATTCACCCATTACAATTAGGTTGACACTCCTTATATAGAGTGCAATCACTGCTGATATCACGGGATAGTGACATCTGGCATATTTATTACAAAAATAACTAACACTTAACAAACTACTGAAATGTTCACAACTACTGAGAACATATCAGAGAGTGCTAAGTACAAAATATAAAACTACTGATAAGAAACTACTGAAACTACAACGAATGAAGAACAAGCTCTTCAGTCATTTTACAAAACTACTGAAAGTAAAAACATAAAACTACTGATAAACACAACTACTGAAGAAGTACTCTTCAGCTGTTGTGACAAACTACTGAAACTTCAGCACTTGGTCTTCAGACATGAACTTCAGCACTTGTCTTCAGACTGTCTTCAGCACTTGTGTCTTTAGAATTTGTCTTCAGCACTTGTGTCTTCAAACTTTGTCTTCAGCACTTGTGTCTTCAGACTTTGTCTTCAGCACTTATGTCTTCAGACTTTGTCTTCAGCACTTGTGTCTTCAGACTTTGTCTTCAGCACTTGTGTCTTCAGACTTTCAGCTCTTGTGTCTTCAGACTTTCAGCTCTTGTGTCTTCAGACTTTGTCTTGAGCACTTGTGTCTTCAGTAGTTGTTATGACGTCTGTGGGACTTAAAGGTTTTTCTGATCCGGCTCATTGGTTCTTTTGGTCCAACAGGTAATAACCTCGGCATTAGCACCAAATAGGCTTCTCAAGCTCATAGATCTATGATGTCGCGAGGATAGCAATAGTTAATGATTGCTTTTACAAGATGACTATCATATAATACTCACCATTATCTCTAATAACAATTGTTGGATCTAGAAAGGCTGGTGCAACCAAAACCAAGTCACTTAGAAGATTTTGGTACAACAAATAAAGGACTTCCAAAGCTAAGTGTGGAACTTCCGAAGGAAAAAGGAGCTCTTCCGAAGACAAACTGTAAAACTTACTTCCGAAGGAAAAATTCCAACTTCCGAAGACAAAGAACATACTTCCAAAGTTCAAGACTTGGAAAGAAAGATCTGAAGTCAACTTCCAAAGTACAAAAGTCCTCAAGCCTCGGAAGTATAGAAGCCTCTTCCAAAGTATAAGTGGCTTCGGAGGAAGTTGTTCTTCCGAAGCCAACTTACCTTCGGAAAACACTGCTATTATCCAGTGGACATAAGTATGGTCCTCCTGACACTCCGCTGCAAATCTTCGAGTACTACATGGCGTTTTCTCAAAAGCCATGTAGTTGACCATACTTAATCCACTATTTACCTTTTTATGTTAGTACAGTTGCCATCTTTAGTTGGTAACAAAAGGTAAGTCATGGACATGTCATGACTACTATATCTTAGATAATACTTTATCTAAGATACCTTAACTTTAGCATTGTAGTATATGCTTTAGTCTTAGGTTTCTAGCTGGTATCAAAGTATATCCGGCTGTAGGATCTAGTATATATAGTCTCTCATTGTAACTCATGTATCATGCTTGTAAGAGTCTTGTAATATTTTGAGTTGAGAAGTAATATATACAAGTGCCTTGAAATTAATTCTGTGTGTTCCTTTACTACTTATTATATTATCATCAACTTTTGAAAAAGACTTTACTTCATCTGAGTTGAGTGTTTCTATAAGTGAGTTTGAGAGAAATCCAAGTGTCTAAGTTACAAACCCGATCCTGCAATTGGTATCAGAGCTTTTTACATTCTTGATTGTGAGATCTTACCATCCTAATCAACCTGTTTTTCACTCCTCCTTATACCTCACTCAAAATGACCTCAACAAATCTAAAGTAGAGATGGGGACGATGACCAAAGCACCCATCATCACCCCTGAAAACTTCAGGTCCTGGAGCAGAAGAATGGAAGGCTTCATCAGGTATCAAGACAGCAAAATGTGGCAATCCATTGTCAATGGCCCATATAAGCCAAAAGTAGCTGGTGGAAATGGTGCCATGATCGAGAAAGCTGTTGAAGATTATTCTGATGAGGATAGGAAGAAGCTTGACATTGACAACAATGCTATGACTGTCTCATGACTACAATTCCAAACTCTATCATGATAGGGTTTGAGCATTGCAAGTCTGCCAAAGAACTGTTTGATGCACTTGCTTAAATGTACCCAAACTCAAATGACTCCAAGAAGGACTCACTGAAGTAGCAGTTCGAGAACTTCACCCATGTTGCTGGAGAGACTCTTAGCCAGTAATATTTTAGGTACATGGATCTCATTTCTTCCCTTCAATCTATGGGAATCGCTCATGAACTCAGAGACCTTACAAGAAAGTTCATGAGTGCATTACCCAGTGAGTGGACATTCTACTATGTCTCTATCATGAGAACAGAAATCTGAATACACTCACCATGACCGAACTCTATGGGATCCTTGATGGATACCGTTTGGAAATGGAAAGTAAGAAGGGTAATCAGACAAGCAGACCCTTGAGTCTTCCTGCTAGCAACGCCTTAATGGTTGCTGAAGGCTCAGGAATCTCCCGGCCTCAACAATACCTGACTTACACCCAGCAGCAATCTTGTTCTTCTGGGCCATATATCATATTTCCTGAGACTCCAAGGTCTCAACAAGCTCAGCAAAGCTCCTTTCAGGACAGCTGTGCTTTTGTCTCAGGAAGTGGACACTCAAGTGATTATCAATACTACTTTGATGATCTAGAGTGTTTCAGCCCGGATGACGTGGAATACATGGACATAGTCCAAGAAATGGCTCTTCTAACCTACCGAGCAAAGAAGTTCTTTAAGAAAAGTGGAAGGCAATTTCCCCAGAACCCAATCAACATCAAATTTGGGTTTGACAAAACCAAGGCCAAATGTTACAACTGTAACCAACTTGGTCATTTTGCAAGGGAATTCAAGGATCCCAAGTCCAACCCGGGAACCCCACAGGGCTCCACACATCCCTCTACACCAAAGCCAACGGGAAAGTCAACTGAAACAGCTGCAATGGCTCAAGAAGTTGACTGGAGCTTCATGGTATAGGATGTGACTCCTCCTCAAGCAC
This sequence comes from Flaveria trinervia, assembly GCA_025506515.1. NCBI lineage: Eukaryota > Viridiplantae > Streptophyta > Magnoliopsida > Asterales > Asteraceae > Flaveria > Flaveria trinervia. The sequence goes on along the minus strand of CM046455.1, from coordinate 47,393,873 downwards.
TCATGGCCGGAACAGATGAAAATAATGTATATGGACACCTTTGTCCTCCTGCTTGCCAAGGTTAAATTGTATCAGGACTACAATATGGAGATTAAATCTGATATTGAGTCTTTAAATGTTTTGAAATCTGCCTTTAAAAGGGCTGAATCTGACTACCAAAGAAAAATTAAGGAGTTAGAAAAATTTGTGTCCCTATTAAAACATGAACACACAAACTATAAGACTCAGATAAAGGATTTAATATCCAAATTGACTGAGGCTCAAGCCCAACTTGTCATAGCTGAGGCTCAAGCCAGGAAGTATGCTATTTCCGAGCAAAACTTCCAAGCGATTCTTGCATCATCCTCTCACTCAAAACTTTGTTACCAAAACAAAGGAGGGTTGGGAACCAATGAAATTGCTCCACCACACTCTTATGAGTCTATAAGACAACCAAGGTGTGGTACTGAAGAGCAAGAGGTTCCATCTGCTAACCCACCTTCTCTTGAGTCAAAAAATGATGCAACTATGGAGACCATCACAGGGAAGAACCAGGTAATTATGCCCTCCCTTACCAATGATGATCAAACCCTGACCACCAAGCCAGAAGAAGCAAAGCTAAGGCAGCCTGAAAAACTGCCAAGAAAGTGGGTGAGTCCAAGCTAAAGATAGACCCAAAGCAAAAGGTAAATTCATCTCAGCTGGATTCCAGGTGGTTGGAAACTCTGATTCAGGAAAGGGGTGTAGTACCAGCACTCCTGTCCTACCAAAGGATCAGAAGTTAAAGGGAAAAGTTGCTGATGAAGATAAAAAGAACAAGAAACAGCAATCCTCAAATCCCCAAAAGATTAACATTGCATGCATAATGTGTGGTATGCAAAACCACATGGCCAAAGATTGTTACTACAATCCTGCTAGCACACATTATGCAAATAGTGTTAAAAAGGAAGGAGTCAGGGAAGGTTTCTCATTTGGACCATATCAAATGGTTCAAGTGATGAAAAAGGGAAAGCTTGTTTTTGAAGCAAGGCTGCTTTCGGAAGAAGATTCTTCTTCCGAAAGGAAAAAGGCTTCGGAAGCTAAAGCTGTCAAGACTCAGAAGAACAAAAGAGTCCCCTTGAAACCATCCCAGAAGAAGACTGCTTCGAAAGAAAAGGTGGTGAAGGCTTCTTCCGAAAAGAAAGAAGCTTCGGAAGAATGCCAAGCTACAAAAGCTTCAACAAGCTCATCCTCCATGATCAACCAAGGGATGGAATGGAAGATCAAGGAAGATGCTATAGCCCAAACCTCTTCTTCAAAGACATCCATTGAACCCCCATGCATAAATTTTGGTTCAATTATGTCATTATCTTTGGAAGAACCCATGACCAATAAAGCTTGGGTTTCCAATCAAAACTAATCATCTCATCTTATGTGCAGGGACATCCATATGACAAGAATAACAACATTTGGATTGTAGATAGTTGATGCTCCAGGCACATGACAGAGAACAGATCTCTCCTTCAACAATTTCAACATTATGATGGAGGTCCTGTCCTGTTTGGAGGTGAGGCCAGAGGATATATTTCTGGCAGCGGGAGTATATCTAATGGTAAGTTAAATGTTGACAAAGTTCACTTTGTCAAACAGCTTGAACACAATCTATTAAGTGTTTCTCAATTCTATGATCGAAAGCACCAAATGCTTTTCACAGAACATCAGTGCATCATCCTCAAACAAGGGATGACAATTCCTCCAGAATTGGTGCTTCTTAGATCTCCCAGGAAAGGGGATATGTAGAAGCTTGATATGAACAGTGCTTCTCCAATGGGTGAAGAATCATGCTTTCTTTCCAAAGAAGATTGTGATGAGTCAACACTGTGGCATAAACGTATGTGTCATGTCAATTTTAAGATAATGAATAAATTGGCTAAAAATAACGTGGTACATGGTTTGCCTAAAAAGATGTTTTTCTGCAAAGACAACTGTGTTGCATGCCTGAAAGCGAAACAACACAGGACATCTCATAAATCCAAATGTCTTAACTCTATCACTACTCCATTGCACTTATTGCACATGGATCTTTTTGGTCCCACAAGTATAATGAGAGTTGGAAGGAAATCATATTGCCTTATGATAGTTGATACTTTTACAAGATTTATATGGGTATTCTTTTTAAGAACTAAAAATGAAACTGCTAAAACATTAAAATCTTTTATTCTTAAAATAGAAAATCAAATTGATCACAAGGATAAAATAATTAGATGTGATCAAGGGACTGAGTTTAAGAACTTCCTTCTTGACTCATTCTGTAACTCAAAAGGGATTGCTAGACAATATAGTGCACCCAGAACTCCTCAATAAAACGGTGTTGCTGAGAGGAGGAATAGGACACTTATTGAGGCTGCTTGAACTATGTTAGGTGATTCAAAGCTACCTCTAACATTCTGGGCAGAGGCAGTCAGCACTGCATGCTATGTGCAGAACAAGTTCTTGTAGTTAAGACCCATGGAAAAACCCCTTATGAGCTACGGAACAAGAGGCCGCCGTTCATTGGCTTTCTAAGGTCCGTTGGGAATAGGTGTACCATACTTAACACAAAGGACAACATTAAGTATCAACAATTTAAGGAGTCATCCAATATAGTTGTTAATGAGCACGCTCCTTGTGTTAGGGGGAATGGACCTGATCACATCTTTGATTTAGAATTGTTTCCAAACTATTCTAAACCCTCTTGTGAGAATGTTTCAGTTGGGATAGGTGCTCAATATGATGTTGATGCTGCTACTAATGATCAACTATTTAAGCTTCCCAGGCCTAGACCAAATTCTCCAAGTGTGCAATACACCAAGCTTCCACTATTCACAGATCCGATACTCTAACTATATCAAGGAATAGTGAAGCTTCAACAACTGGATCACCAAGTGAATCACCTACTGAGCCTCAAAACTCATCAGGTGATCCATCACAACACTAGGCAAAAGGAGGTAGTATTTTGAAGGAACAGGCAACTGTTATGCTACTTCACAACCAACTATTGATGATGTTTCTCATTCATTCAATCAATCCTCATTGAATGACATTGAAATAGCAGCTGGACAGAGTGTTCCAGTTCCTGAGCAGAATATGTCTAACCTGGATCTATCTCTGCAACTGGAAGTGATTCCTCGTCTTAGGATTCACAAAACTCATCCAACTGAGAACATCATAGAGAATGTCTCTGAGGGTGTGAGAACAAGAGGACAGACTCATCAAGGGAATGTCTGCTTGTACTCATGCTTTCTATCTCAGATGGAACCCAAGAAGGTAGAAGATGCCTTGAAAGATAGTAGCTAGCTTGAATCGATGCAAGAGGAGCTGCTTCAATTCAAGAGACAGAAGGTATGGAACCTATGTTCGCTACCATCTGGTCAAGTACCTATAGGCACCAAATGGGTTTTCAGAAACAAGAGAGATGATAGAGGCTTGATCATCAAGAATAAGGCAAGACTTGTAGTTCAAGGACACACTCAAGAGGAAGGAATCGATTATACTTATGTTTTTGCACTAGTTGTAAGACTTGAGGCAGTTAGGATCTTCCTTACTTATGCTGCATCCAAGGACTTCACTGTATACCAGCTTGATGTCAAGTGTGCATTTCTATATGGGGATATAGATAGGGAAGTCTATGTATGCCAACCTCCAGGATTTGAAGATCTACAGCACCCCAACTACGTGTGCAATTGGATAAAGCTCTATATGGGCTGCACCAAGCACCTAGGCTGTGGTATGAGACTTTGTCTTAGTTTCTTCTGAAGAATGGCTACAATAGAGTACCATTGATAAGACTCTCTTCATCAGAAAATCTAGAAAGGACATTTTGCTCGTACAAGTCTATGTTGATGACATCATATTTGGTTCCTCAAATAACCAAATGTGCAAGGACTTTAAGAGCATTATGAAGAAAAAGTTTGAGATGAGCTCCATGGGAAAAGTGGACTTTTTCCTTGGAATTCAGGTAAAGCAATTGAAGGAAGGGTTCTTCATTAATCGATCTAAATATGTCTCTGACATCTTAGAAAGATTTGAGATGAAGGATTGCAAGCCTGCCAAGACACCCATACCCAGAAACCATAATCTTTGTCCTGACCTTGAGGGGGAGGATACTGATCAACATCAGTATAGGGTAATTATTGGTTCTCTGATGTATCTAATAGCCAGTAGACCTGATATCATGTTTGCTACTTGCATTTGTGCAAGATATCAGGCTGCTCCAAAGGTGTCTTACCTAGCTGCTGTTAAAAGAATCCTCAGATACCTCAAAGGAGCACCTAAACTAGGTCTCTGGTATACCAGAAACAAGGATTTCAATCTTTATGGATACTCTGATAGTGACTATGGAGGCTGCAATGTTCACAAGAAATCAACATCAGGAGGATGTCAATATCTTGGTGGAAGGATCATCTCATGGAATTGCATGAAACAATCATGGTCTCTACATCAACTGCTGAAGCTAAATACATTGCTGCTGCTAGCTGCTATGCTCAACTGCTATGGATTCAAAATCAGATGTTAGACTATGGATTTATCTTTATGAGTACTCCTATCCATTTTGAGAACAACAGTGCTATCTCCATTACTGAAAATCCGGTGAAGCACTCCAAAACAAAGCATATTGACATCAGGTGTCATTTCATTAGAGACATTCATAAGAAAAATCTAATCAAGTTAATCAAAGTTGATTCAAATGAACAATAAGCTGATCTGTTTACCAATCTTTTGATGAAAAAACGTTCAGTATCTCATAACAGCTATTGGGATGATAAACATTGATTAATTTGATCTCTTTTGAAAACCTTTTTAATATGTTAGTCTTGTGTCAATACAATTTAAGCCCTGTTACATGAAATTCTTTCTGAAATTTTCTAAGCGTAAATTCCTTCCGAAGAGAAATTAACCTTTGGAAGACATTCTCATATCTTCCGAAGCAAAATTTCTCAAAGGATAACTTTCTTCTCTGAAGAATTTTTGGCGTCGAAAGAAGCGATTGATTGTATATCAGATCTACTTCCGAAACTTACAAATTCTCTATTCGGAGCAACTCTAACCTTCGAAAGCAAAGTTTTGGCTTCGGAACTAAGAATTGCCTTCGGAAGATAAGTTACCTTCAGAAATGTTTTACACTCGGAAGAGAGATTTCACTGTGTAACGTAAATCTCTTGGGCCCCACACAATAAAAAGCAAAGATTTTGTTGATGATGTCGGATTATTTAACTGATTTTAACCTTACCGTCGTTGTCATTTCTTCCACTAAACCATCACATCACCTTATCCTTACCCCCATTACTGCCTTTCCACAATCTTTTAAATAATCTCGACTACTCAATTTCATTTTCTTACATGCAAATTTTACTGCCCTAGAAATTTCCCCTCTCCAAATTTACCCCAGCTCAAATCATCCCTATTCACCTTTACAAATGGCATTCAACCCTCAGCACAACCAAGTCACACTTCTTGATTCTTCAAGAGATGTTGACTTCTCAAACATCATCTCCTTTCTAACCCAATCTTCTTACTGCACCGCTCTGATTGTAAACCCCACAATTTACTCAAACCATATGTCTGAATTTTGGGCAAATGTTCAGATTGAAACCCTAAATGGGGTTCGTGTCATTCGATCCAGCATCTGTGGCCAGGAGTTGGTCATTTCTAAATAGATCATCAGGAGCATCTAGAGCTTCATGATGAGGGCGCTCCAACGGAATTCCCCAAAGCAGATTTGGACAATTCTTATCTCCAAATGGGATATGGGGGAGACGTTAGCAGGTCAACTGTCTACAATTTAACTTCTCTTACAAATGAAGTTCCTGCTACATGTGGTTCTTCATTGCTTGTCAAATAAATCTAGGGGATGAGATCAAATCCCATATGAACTTGGGTGCCTAGTTCATGGGTTGGTGAAAAGCCTCCGCTTCAACTATTCAAGATTTGTGCTGATTAACCTCATGGGAAATCTTCAAAAGGACACATTCTTCATGTATCCCAGTTTCTCCAGCACATAATCAACTGCGAGCTGGACCAGAGCAAGCTTGTCTGTGCAGTTGTTCTGACTGTTCCTCAAATAAGGCCAACCATCTTCAACACTTTGAAGAGAATGTCCACCAACTTCACCAGAAGAGATACTGCACTTCTTCCAGGTATGATTGAGCCAATGGCTCCTGGTGACATCCCTGTTAACCCCACAGGTGATGAACCCACACTAGCAACTACCCTCACTTTACCTTCTCCCACCATTACCTTTACTTATCAGAGACGTCCCAAACGAACCCTTGTTTAATCTTCTCTAATGAACAAGCTCCTCATGTTCTACCCAAAAAGGCTAGAGTGGAACAAAGGGCTCCCACTCAACGTGAGGTCCAACCATCCTTCATAATTGACCTCAATATGAGTCTTGAGTCTCCTCAGTCTCAAACCCATGAGCCCGAAACCAAAGCTGAAAGCCCTCAGGGTGAGTCTCTATACTCCCTGAGCAGCCAAAAAGGGACAGCCTATCACAGGCTCAATGCCTTTAGACATTGATCAAAGTCCCGGATCATTATGTTTCACTTCCATATCCTTTACTGACCTTTTAATTGGAGCTGATGAATAGATTATGTCTCTTAAGGGAAATGAAGTTGATCCATAACACCCACTCAAGGATCAACAGAGCCTAGAGAGACCTCTTATCTCTAGCCCCCATCAGCAAACCTTTATTGAGGTGAGTCCCACTGATGTGGAGGGGACTTATGTAGATTCAGTTGCCACTACTAAAGGAGTCTCAATGGATCCTCAGGACAGTGGTAACATCACTGAGACTGAATCTACGGCAACCATGCCCTTTGATTACTCTAAAAGAGACATCTTTGAGCAAGGGAAACCAGGGTGCCAAGAAACCATATCTGGTGGTGAGGATGAACATACAAGGTATGTTACCTCATCTCCCCATGATTCTTCAAAAGAAGATGAGGGAAGAATGCAACTTACCATTCAAGACCTACTTTCTAAAGTCTCAAATCTTGAATCCAAGGTTAGGACTTTAGAGGATAGGTCTACCACTCAGCAACTTGAGATTGAAATCTCAAGGCCAAACTAGCTGAGAAACTGATTGAGAGGTCTGATAGGCATGTACTAACTGAGGTCTCCTTGACCTCTTCCTTTAGCTCATCAAGCTCTCAGGATGATGCTTCCAAAAAGGGGGAGAGTGTTCAGAGACAAAGTCAAAGACAAGAGGAAACCCAAAGTCAAGCTCTTACTTCCTTGAGATCAAAATATCCTGTGCAACAAGCTTCAATTTTCCCCGAGCCTCCTCCAGTTGTCATTGAAGTGGATCAAAGGATGCTCCAAGATCTCAATAGGTTCTTTAACAAGTTCCTATTGGAATCTCTTATAGAACAGCCAAGTCCTGATATGTCTATGATCTACTTCGGAGCTCAAGAGCTTCGAAGGTTAAATGCACCTTCTACCACTATTGAGGAAGTTGGTTAACCTAAGGTCCAAGTGGAACCTAAGATTAACTTCGAAGGGGAAACAAGGACTGATGGCCAAGCAACTGAAACAGTTAGGATAGATAGTGCATTTTCACAGACTTCCGAAGCACAATTCAAAGCCTCGGAAGAACAATTTCAAACTTCCAAAGCTGAGATTGCTGCTGCGGAAGGACTATTCTCATTATCCAGTGATTTAATAGTCACAGATGCAATCCTGGAACTTGCATCTAAGGTTAATAGGGAGGATTTTCTCACCCAACCTTTAGCTCTAACATCAGCATTAACTCCAGCTCCCATCTCTACTACTCAACCAGAATCTTCCATCCAAGAACCCCCAAAGTCTAGTACTTTCGAAGACATCAAAGGAAAGAGGAAGATGACTTCGAAAGAGCTTCAGGAGGAAGAAAGGTTGGAGAAACTCAAAAGAAAAGATAGGCTGACAACTGGAAAACTGCTAGCTGCAAGTACCAAAGCAGCTGCAACCAACCAGGAGGCGGTCAACAACCGAAAAAGGGTAGAGATTATCGATAGACTTGTTAGTCTAGAAGCTGCAATTGAAGATGTACTCCTGCTACCATTAGAGGAGTTAATAGAGCTGGAAAAGGCAACCTTGCTTCTAAAACAGTAAAAAGAAGAAGCGACAAGGTTGGCCTTAGAAGAAGAAAAGGAGAGGAAAGAAAAAGAAGCTGATCTACAGCTCAGGAGGGAAAGGATAACTTTCCTAACCTCCAAAGGTTTCTCTCAAGAATAATTATCTCCACATAACAATGATATGATCTTATGGCTCTTCAACAAAGAGCAAGATCAAATGGAGAAACAGAGAAAGAGAGCTGAAAAGGAAAAGCTATTGCAGAAGAAGAAGAAGGAAGAGGAAGCAGGACTGGCTACTGCGAAGAAAATAAGTGAGAAGGCCTGGATGAAGAGCTATCTAAATGCTCATGGCTTCTCTGGTAGGCAGGTAGGTCCTATGTCAGAAAAGACTCTCCAGCGACATGTCAGTGACATAAGGCTGACATTCGCGTGGGGAAGAGGAAGGAGATGTATAGAAGGGGACAGGGGATGACCTTCAAAGCAACCACTCAACCCAACCACAACCTGAACCTATACCCTTTTCACTCCCCATCAAACCCGAACTAACCACTGAACCATACACCCCTGAACCTACATCATCACCCCTACCAACCCCTTCACCTCAACCACCTAAACTACTCATCCTCCAACCCAAAACTCTAGCCGGAACCTAAACACCTCAACCTACCCATCAATCCATCAAACCATCCCCTCAGCCTTCTAAACATCTCTCCTTAGAAGACTTCAAGGTAGTCAAGACAAAGCACATAAAATGCACAAGTCTAAGCGATATCTCCTGTGAGGAGGATTCTGTCAATTTGACCTATGTTGACGGATCCTCAAGTTCCCTCACTAGAGATCAATTTCTTGATCTGCCCAGAGGAACATTGGACCAAGCTGCAAATCTCCTTGGCCTCAATTCAGACACTTTGAATGAGGAAGAAAAGAAGTTAAGGAGAAGGCTTGTGACTCTACTGGATACCAAGAAAAGCGACGGGTGCCAAGACAACCTCTTGCACCTAGAAAGAAGATCATCCAGTGGAGGTTCAAAGACTCTTCTCACAACTTTGTTGTTGAAAGAGAGAATGGAGAGCTCAACAGGCTGAGTGCCTCATCGCTGCTACACTTAAGCAGATTTGACATTGCTGAGTTAGCAGAGAAGACATTCTCCAACCCTTCAAACTCTGATGTAGCTGCCCATATCAGAAATCATCTAGGCAGCCTTCATATGGCCGAGCTAACTGCTAGAAGCAAGGTTGAAGAAGAGTTGAAACTAAGAGAGGAGGAGGAAAGGAAGGGATCAGCAACCAAAGGCAAAGGCTTTTTACAAATGGTTGAAGGTCCTGAACTTGAATCCATAGTTAGATGGGAGTATGACTATAACTCCCGTCAACTAAATCTTTTTAGGGGGACACAACAAAGGGTACATGTCATTCAGAATGAAAGACTGGATCTCCTATCCACCAATGACTTGTACAAGCTTCTCAGCACCACTTCAGGGAAGAACAAAGAGATAGCCAAATATCTTTTGTCCTTGGTGCTGAAAGCTTTGAGAAGCAAAAATAAGTGAGGTTTTGGTAGCATCAGCCTAGGGGGAGTTTGTTGGATCTAGAAAGGCTGGTGCAACCAAAACCAAGTCACTTAGAAGATTTTGGTACAACAAATAAAGGACTTCTGAAGCTAAGTGTGGTACTTCTGAAGGAAAAAGGAGCTCTTCCGAAGAAAAAGTGTAAAACTTACTTCTGAAAGAAAATTTCCAACTTCCGAAGACAAAGAACCTACTTCCGAAGTTCAAGACTTAGAAAGAAAGATCTGAAGTCAACTTCCGAAGTATAGAAGTCCTCAAGCCTCGGAAGTATAGAAGCCTCTTCCGAAGTATTGAAAGAATTGATCTGCCCAAGATACATATTAAATTGATGTGGCTAGTGTGATATGATCCAAGTCGGGTCATACCCAATAACAAGCCAAACAAACACCGACAAATATTTATTGTTGATTAGATCAAAACAAATAAATATAAACACCAATTTAGAAACCGGGTTTTCTAAATCATTGCTTTTGCAAATGAACAAGTTTATATATATATATATTATATATATATATAATATATATATATATATATATATTATATATATATATATATATATATATATTTGTTCATATGGGATTATTTGTTCATTTTTTAAATTAGTTAAACAATGACAAATAATAGTGTGTGTGTTAGTCATATAAAATTAAAATGGTTTAATTTTACATTATAAGGATGCAAGAGTATATATTTTTTTTAAAATTTTTTGAAACATGATGGAGTCCAAAGGGAGCCAAAATCGGCCGCCCCTTTGGTCTTGGATACACCCCTTTTTTTTTGTTCCAAGGCCATGCAATAACTCCACTCAAGAACACTCTTGCATACTCTTCATTCTCACACACACACACAAGATAAGTTCTCTCTCTTTTCTTACTCAAAAATCTCGGTTTTGAGCAAAAGGAATCAGGAATTTTCAGCTTTGAAAAGAAGTGTTCTTGGCTGAAAAGATTCAACAAGAGGAGAGCTCTTCAAGTTGGTGTTGCAAGCCCTAGCAAAGGAAGGTGTTTGTACAAGCTTGGGGTATCACTCCTTGAGGTTTTCTTGGTTGAAAACTCAGCCACAAAGTCATCTTTCACAGCTCTCATCTTTGGGTTTTAGGAAGCTACAAGGTTGTATATTCTTCTAAGTATCTTATGTCCTTTGTTGTATGTATTTGTATAATGATCCATGGCTTGGGGTTCTTTATTAAATGGGTTTAATAATCATCTTATTAACATGTTTTAAAATATAAATCCGCTGTGTTTTTCATATAACACAAGAGAATATGAACTTTGATAAACATGTTAAATCCCCTACAATGGTATCAAGAGCCACTTATACATATGCATACATGTTTTCTCTCTTACTAGTTCACGGTTTTGTGGTGCTAGACACCCAAAATCCGTGAGTTAGAGGGCTGGATTTTGCCCCTTTTTTGGGTGTTTTAAAGATGCTACTTTATGCATATAAGGATCTTTAAAACTCTAGATTATTAGATGTTTGTTTATATGTTCTAAACCCATTTGTTCTTGGTTTATGTTGGCCAAGAACATGGGCTCTAAGGGGCTGCCAAAATCGATTATCTTGTGTATGTTTGAACATGTTGTTGTTGATTATGCATAACAAAGCCTAGACCATTTGGATTGAATGATTGGTTGTCATGTTATATTCATTTGGCATAATTTTTTTTGGTTTGTTTCAAGTCTTGTTTTGTAATCTATTCATTCATATGGTTTGTAATAAATAGAATAGGAGTTTATCTTTACTAGAAAAATGTATTAGGATACATATTTTGTAAGGATGCTCAAGATCAAGACTTGAAGAAAAGATGGACAAAGAGAATGCTTGAAGATGTGTTTTCAAGTGGGAGTTCCTTTTGTCAACCATGTGTCATGTTCTTAACCCTTAGGACAAGACCTTTTGACACACTTGTTTTGGCTAAACAAGTGTGCTAAACTTAGTATGCTTTGTTATGCATATATGCATTGTTTGGTTATGCTTGGTTGAATCCTTATGATGTTGTTTTGTTTTGAACCATACCTCTAGAAGTTGCAAAGGGTTGCAATCGTCAATCGTTGACCACCTTATTAATTTAAATCATGGAATAAAGGTCACCTAACCACCATTTAAATTTAATGTTGGATTCTAGATTTTAATATGATAATGACCTTAAAAGGTATTAATTATTAAAATAACAATATCAAAAATACTAAAATTGATCTTTGTTAAATTTTGTGGATGGCCACCAATAGTTATGATAATCACGATAATTCATCCACGTCCACCCAATCTTTACGAGCGATTCTCCAAAAGGAACGTCTAAATCATAACAATTTTATTGATTGGTATCGAAACTTGAGAATCGTTCTCAAGCAAAAGAAACGATCATATGTTTTAGACGACCCTGTCCCCGATCAAGCTACTGAGGATGATGAGGAGGCCTATAACGATTGGATAAAATACACTAAGGACTCTGTCCAAGTGTCTTGCCTCATGTTGGCAAGCATGACTCCGGATCTCCAAAAGGAGTATGAACATCACGAAGCTTATGACATGATAACCCAATTGAAGGAAACGTTCCAACAGCAAGCGAGGGTTGAGCGCTTCGAAACGGTTCGAGCGCTCCATGCATGTCATATGGACGACAACCAATCAGTTTCATCTTATGTACTTAAGATGAAAAGTCACATTGACCGCCTCGAAAGGCTAAACTGTCTCGTCTCAAAGGAATTGGCAACGGATTTGATCCTCAATGGCCTTACCAAAATATTCGAGACATTCGTGTTGAACTACAACATGAATGCTTGGGACAAAAGCATTGGTGAGCTTCACTCTATGCTCAAAACGGCCGAGGCGGCCATGGCGTGTCCGAGCGGACCATCTTAGAAGTTGTGGGATTGTCTCACAACTATCTCCACTGGGAACACCACAACATAATGGCGTGTCCGAGCGGAGAAGTCAAACTCTATTGGATATGGTTTGATCCATGATGGCCAGAACCTCATACCTCTGTCATTTTGGGGTTTTGGTCTGCTCTCTGTGGCCCGTATTTTGAATATGGCCCCAACCAAGAAAGTGGAAAGGACACCTTATGAAATATGGCATGGAAGGGTTCCATCATTTTCATATTTGAGGGTGTGGGGGTGTGAGGCTTATATGAAGACTCCCACCTCGAACAAGTTAGAAAGCCGTTCCACTAAGTGTATCTTTATTGGATATCGAAGAGATTCTATGGGACATTATTTCTATGATCCAATACAACAAAAGGAGTTTGTTGCCAAAAAGGGTGAGTTCTTGGAAACCAAGTTCCTTATGGAAGGAACTAGTAGTAGAACTGTGGATCTTTGAGAGGATCAAGAACTGCAACCCGATACACGTTTGGTTGACACTAGCACTCAAAATGAGGATGTTGAAAATAATCAAATAGTTGATCAATACACAGAAAACATTCGTAGATCTGGTAGAACTAGTAATCCAGCTGAAAGATATGGATTTTTCACTAATGGATGCTATGTGATAGATTCTGATGAACCAATCACATACCATGATGCGTTGTCCAATTCGGATTGTGACAAATGGCTTGAAGCCATGAACGTGGAGATGCAATCCATGTATGACAATCAAGTATGGGACTTGGTTCTACCACCTCTTAACACCAAAGTAATTGGAAGTAAATGGATTTTCAAGAAGAAAACCGATATGCATGGAAACTTGGATACTTATAAAGCTAGACATGTAGCAAAGGGTTTCACTCAAACTCAAGGGGTTGACTATGATGAAACTTTCTCGCCTGTTGCGATGCTAAAGTCTATTAGGATATTGTTTGCCATAGCTACTCATTATGATTATGAGATTTGGCAAATGGATGTCAAAACGGATTTTCTAAATGAATATCTTGAGGAAGATGTCTATATGGTTCAGCCTGAAGGTTTTATCGATCCAAAACATCCTAACAAAGTATGCAAGTTAAAGAAATCAATCTATGGATTGAAACAAGCATCGAGAAGTTGGAATCACCGTTTTGATGAAGAAGTAATTAAATTTGGATTCATCAAGAACGCTGATGAAGCTTGTGTATATAAGAAAGCTAGTGGGAGCATTATCACTTTCCTAGTATTGTATGTTGATGACATACTACTATTTGGAAATGACGTTCCAACCTAGGAAGGTGTAAAAACCTGGCGTGGAAGTTGTTTTTGCATCAAGGATCTTAGTGAGGCCGCCTATATTCTGGGAATAAAGGTATATAGGGATAGATCAAGGCGGTTGATTGGTTTCAATCAAAGTGCATACATTGATAAGATCTTGAAAAGGTTCAAGATGGAAAACTCTAAGAAAGGTACGGTACCTATTCAAAGAGGAACGATATTGAGTATGACTCAATGTCCAAGCTCAAAGGATGAGCAAGACAAAATGAAGGAATCCCATACGCATCTGCTATTAGATCCATCATGTATGCAATGATATGTACTCGGATGTTTCATGCGCCTTAAGCATGACAAGCCGTTACCAGCAAAATCCTGGAAGCAGTCATTGGATGGCTGTTAAGAACATACTTAAGTACCTAAGGAGGACTAAAGATATGTTTCTAATCTATGGATCTGGTGATGAGGAACTCGTTGTAAAGTTTCCAAACCGATCATGATGATTCACGATCACAATCGGAATACATTTTCATTCTGAATGGAGGAGCTGTCTCTTGGAAGAGCTCTAAACAGGATGTTGTGGCTTTATCAACTACAGAATCTGAATATGTCGCCGCCTCATTGGCAGCTCAAGAAGCTGCATGGTTGAAGAAATTCATTGCCGATCTAGGGGTTGTCCCTTCCATTCAAGACCCCCTAGAGATCTTTTGTGATAACAAGGGTGCGATTGCTCAAATCAAGGAACCTCGTGCTCATCAAAAGACTAGGCACATTGAGCGGAGATTCAACTACATACGAGATAAAGTTGAGAAAGGAAAGATATGTATTCGCAAAGTTCACACAGATCAAAATATTGCGGATCCTCTTACGAAGCTTCCAGAAAAGGCAAAGCTTGAAGGTCATACATGTGCCATGGGACTTCGATTTCTAGTGAATGGATTTGATATGTGATTTCGTATTTGAATATTTGGAACTATCTTACTACTTGAATAAAATTATTTGGTTATAATATTAACAAATGTTCGAATTTAGCATGTTTAATCCATGGGTAAATTGTTTATTCTAAATGTCTGTAGTCGCTTATACTTGTGGGAACAAGTATGAGGGTAAGATTATTATGAATTTGGATGGTGGATATTCATAAAGAATGAATATAGAGCAAATGGTTGCTGCCAAAGTTCATAGATATTTGTGGGATACAAATATTGGACTGACCCGCATCTCAAATTTTACAACTTGGAATCTTCCAGATTGATCATAAGTAAATTTGAGAAAATGCGAATATCATTTGGTATCCTCAGACCTGAGATACATACTGGGTTTTGCTATTGACCAAGTGTTATACCTTGAGCTAGTTCTTCATTGCCCTGAAATAATGGACAGTACGTAAGGCTATGTTCAGACGTGACACGAAGTGTTTGTGAGAAACGTATGTATTCAAGATGGAATTTGTTCCTCTTATTCGTTGAGAGCAAGATGTCTAGGGCCTGATTAAGTTAAATCAACAAGGAATGATCATTCTGTGTCCTTGGATTTAGCATAACATCTGTAACAAAAGGATAAACGATTAATTCACCCAAATCATTTCAAGTAGGATACTTGAATGGGATGATGTTATTGAATGGATATAAGTCATGCGTATTAAGGGTAGTAAACCGTTGTTAGGTGGCATTTACTGATGTGGTTAGTACGTATGATCCAAGTCGGGTCATACCCAATAACAAGCTTGCAAACACTAATAAATAAATATTTGATTGATGATATCATCATGCAATTGAATAAATACACCAATTTAGAAAATGGGTTTCTAAATAAATTGCATATGAGATGAAACAACTTATAAGGATACTTTGTTTATGGACATTATTTGTAATGTTATTTTAGTTGGTTAAATAACATCAAATAATAATAATAGTGTGTGTAAGTTATATAATTAAGAGGTTAATTATATAACTTATATGTATGATTAATAAAAACATTAGTGAATGTTTTGGGAGGAAAACCCCAATTAGTTTCAAGATTCGGCCACCCCTTAGAGGGGTCCAAGGCCACTTGTTTTAGTTGGTTGTTTTTCCTGAAACTACACACACTCCATCCTTACTCTCTCTCTTACATGCAAGCACCCAAGAAGCTCTCATCTCTTCTCCATTTTAGAAGAACATTCAGCTGAAAAAGTGGTTTTTCAGCAGCTCTCTTACGGTTTTGGTGTAAAAATACCTAGCAACTAAGTGTCTTGCTTGAGGCTTGTGAGTATACTAGCTTGAGAACACCTCTCTTTGGTGTTTTGGCCATTCAAGAAGCTCCCTTTTATCATCCATACTCGTTTTCCTACAGCTCTACAAAAGGTAGTATGTATCTTTTGTTTTTGGTTGTTTATTCTTCTTGATAGCTAGCTCACACACATATAAATAATCCTTATGTTCTTGGGTTTGTTGTTGATATTATATGAACCTAAAATTTCAGATTACAAATGATTATATTAAGGATATATTCCATTGCGTTTTCTAGTTTAAAAGGTTAAACTAATATGGTATGGTTCAACACAAACCCCAACAGAAAGGGGTCAAGGGGGACAATTGCCCTCTGTTATATAGGTTCCATTCGTTTGATTATACCACCGTCGAATTCAAGTCGTCTTGTGAACGTTTGAACATCAATTCGACTGATTAACGATTGTATTGAATTGAATTAATCGTATCATTGTATTCTAATTGATTAAACGTACGTTTCTATCCAATTAATTCGATTATTAACAAGATTGGAAGGTTGAACGTACGGAATCATATTGCGGTTTTGGTTTCTTGATCGAATGCCATTATAACAGTGCTTAACATCCAATTGATGTATGTAACCGAGTTCAATTTGCTTCCCCAAAGTGATTGCACCATTTGGGTTAACTTTTTAAGATGTAAAACGGCCAATTACGGCCTCGCCGGCGTCGTGCCAGGCCTTGGCCGACCGGCGGTCGGGATAGAGGGGAGAGAGAAAGGGGTGGGGGTTGGGTTGGTAAAGTACACTTTTGGTCCCTATGGTTTTGTTATTTTGTTATTCATATGGGAACTTATTTTTCAAGTTCCTAAATTAGCAATAAAGCCCCCTAGACTCCTCTTTTTTAAGTTATTAAAATTTACACGTTGTTATTATCATTTTTCTTAGTTATTATTAGTATAATTATTATTATTATTATTATTATTATTATTATTATTATTATTATTATTATTATTATTATAATTTTTTATTATTATAAACAATATTTTTATAATTTACCATTATTTTTATTATTAACATTATCAATGTTTTAGATATTATTATTGTATATAATTTAATTGTTTAATTCATTAACATTTAATAAAGAAAACAAGCACAAAGAGCCCACAAGTTCCATATATGATCACAATGACCCTTATAAGAATAAACGCAGTTAACATTTGGTTAACAAATATACAAGATGTTATAGTCTCCCCAACTTAAAAGAATTTCGTCCCGAAATTAAGAACGAACTAAGCGAACAAATGTGGGTATCTCTTTTTCATATGCTCCTTATGCTCCTTATTTCCCAAGGGGTGAGGTGATTGATGTTGTGATGATTCAGCTGGGTCTTTTGATGATACAAAAGGTGCACCTTGTCTTGGATCCATAATTGCTTTGATCATGTTGACAAAATCTTGAGCCTCTGACATTTTATCCTTGCTTAGTACATGAATCTTCATTCTGCTCATATTATGGATTGCTTCAAGTGGTAGTTTCTTCAAAGAAATAGGTTCCCAAAGAGAAACTGTTGAAAGTCCATCTCTGTGAATCAATAGGGAACCATTTACATCAACTTAAGCTTGACAATGTTGCCCAATTGGAGAGGTGTCTTCTTCTTCTTTCTTTTCTCTCTTTTTGCACTAATCTAATCATAGGCCATCTTTAGTAGTTTGATACACTTCAGAATGAAATGTAGATCTTCTTCACCCAGTTTGTTTGATATCTCTCTAAAGTGTCTTGTATAGATGTATTAAATGTCTGATTGATCCAGTAATCTTACCTCATAACACTGAATAATCTGATCTCAGCACCCTCTTTTCCTCACCATTTTCTCTCAATCACTAACTCATATGTCTTATCATCATAAAAAACATTTGAAATTGGAATTGAGGAATGTGTACCAGCTACCATTTTTCTTTTCAAGGCTTTAGTAGGTTTGACTTTAAGTTCAGGGAATACAACTTCTTCAGCTGGTTTTGTTTGTTTCTTTTCCATTGGATTCTTGAATGTTTTGTCTTTCATCAAGCATGTAGCTTTCAAAGTGTTGAAGTTGTTTGTTCTTTTGAACATTTTGAGTATTCCTTCAAATTCATAGCCTCTGTACATGGCATTGTGGTTGATCAGCTCTAGGTTGGCCAGTTCTTTCAAGTCATGAATCACAAGTGCATTTACCAAAGCAGAGTACTTGTAAAGAATTGCACTAAGCCAGAGATCCTTTTGACCATAAACATGTTCCATGCACTATCATACTTCCAGGCAATAATTTTTTGATATGTTTTGCCTTTTGGAGTAGATATTCCTCTGATCATCTCAGCAGTGGTCAACCCTTCTTGAAGCTTCAGTTGAGAGGTTCAGCAAACCACTCTGGATATCTATGAATGACAGGTGCAAGATAATCTTGATCTTTGTGAGTAAGACTCATGTCATGTGCAGACACTCTTCCTCTTGGCTTCTTGTTAAGCACCTCTTCTTCCAACTGCTTTCATTTTTCTATCTTCTCATTTATCAACTTGAGAGTAACAGCTCTTAAAGAATTTCTCTTCATGTTAGCCAACTTTCTTTTGGTGAAGCCTTGATTTGTGAGGTAATCCTTCATGTCCTTATTAGTTATACTATAAGGATCAGGAAATAGTGGCTTATGAATTGGAGATGAACTTTTCATTGATGATAGCTTGGATAGAGGAGTCTATCTTGGCAATGGTCTATCATACTCAGATGTTTTCTTCACAGAAGAACCTTTATGCATAGTAGTATCTTTGAAGATTTCCTTTTCATACTCAGTTTCAATTATTGGATCAAGCAGCCTTTTTACTTTCTCTTCCTCCTCCTTCATGCCTTCATAAGTCATTCCAAACACTTCATCAGGATCATAACCTTGATTGATCAGAAACATGGCTTTAATCATCAACACATCAGTTTGTGCTTTGGATACCATGTCTTCACTGCATGTTCTGCTTTAATGGGACTGTCCATAAGAAAATCCTTTTCAGCTTCATATCCACCAGCAATCTCACCTTCTTCCAAATCAATTGCACCAGCCAATTTCTTCAATTAAGCTTCTGCCTGCTCATGTTCTTCCAAAAATTCAGCAATTGCTGCTAGACTTCTGGGGTCATCTTTTTGTTTCTTCACTAGTTCTTCTTCAACTATTGGTTTCTTACCCTTAGACTTTTTAGCTAAGTATTTCCTTTTTTGTGAGTAAGTTTGAAGTTAGGGCTTGAAGCTTCACCCTTTTCTATTACTTTAGGCATTCTCTTGGGTGTTGTTTGTACTTGTTCATCCACATTCATTTCTTGCTTTTCTTTTTCTGATTCTTTTTCTTTCTCTCTTTCTTGTTCAACCATTTCTCTTATTCTTTCTTTTTGCTCTTCAGTTAGAGACACTACAGGAACAATCTGCATGTTCAAGTCTTTCTCCAAAGGTTCTAGAATCAGAATCTACATGTTCAGCTCTTTTTGCTCTTATTCTCTCTTTCTTGGAATGAACACAATTGGATCAGAATCAGCTTTTAGGTTGTTTACAAAGTCCCAGAAATCACTATCAACACTGGATTCTTCAAAAGTAAAGCTGTCTAGTGTGCTGAAAAGTTCTTCAAACTCAGCTTTTTTAGTGTTATGAGCAGTGGTTTCACCAGAATAAATCACCATATCTAAACTGTGTTCCTCGTGATTTGTCTGACTTGTATTACCCTCTTGTTCTTTATTTTCATCAACTGATTGGTTGTCCTCAACATCAACCTTTTCTTGTTCTTCTTTCTCATCATCATCATCCACTTCATTCCTTTGGATCTTAATCATCATTTCAAGCTCAGATATCCTTTTGTCGCTATCAATTTCTTTTTCAAGTTTGGATATGGTATTAGCTTGTTCTTCTATGATATTTTCACGTTCCTCTATTGCTATTGTTTGAATTTCAAGAGTGTCAATATGTCCACTGACTTCTCTCTTGAGTGATTAAGGGCAGCCTTTACAACTTCAATTTCCTTATCTTTCTCAGTCAATTCAACCTTATGTTTTATCTTTAAGATCTTTCAGCTCTTGTTCCTACTCATCTAGTTCCAGAATTCTATTATCTATGATTCTTGCCCTTCTCTTTAGAATTCTCTCCATTCTTTCAATCTTTTGCATCAATTCAGTAATCAGTTCATCCTTCTCCATTCTTGCCCTTAGACATCTTCTAACTGACTCTTTACTGATGATCAATGTGTGTTCACTGTTAATTCTCCCAGTAAGTGTTCTAATGCCATCAGCTTCAACAACCTCAGCTGTGTTCCAGAAAGACCATATGAGATTCTCATAGATAGTTGGTCTGACTGTGATGGCATATGCTATCCTTGTGGTATTGATGAATCTGATGATGTCTCTCAGTCCTTTTGCTTCTGGGACATCAGGTTTAAATAACCGCTGATGTTATGGAGCTTGCTCCATGTAAGATTTGCCATGAAATCTGCACAAGAGACATGTGTGTTAGTTATCCGTTTTGACTTTGAATTAACAAGGAAGACTGCTTGTTATTTCTGTTGAATTGTTGTAATGGAAAATGATGAATTTGTCATTTAACAATCCTAGTTTCAATGTTTGAACCATTAGTGAGGTATTGTTTTATTGATTTGTTTCAAATGTGTAATTTCAACATGCTTGTTCTTACAACAACATGGATATCAAGATTTTCATGGTGACAATAATTCTGTTGGTTTTCATGCTCATTGAAGTCAAAAAGGTGTATTATTTTACATCAACGAAACATGTTTTTGTGTTCTTCCTTATCGTTTGGTTCTTGACTAATTTAGGTTTTTCATTCTGAAACTTAGGTTTTGATTAAACTTCTTATGAAAATTTTGCCTTTTTTCTGATCAGAATGTTGTTTCAGAATCAATATCAAAAGTTGATTGAGAAGATTCACACGAAAATCTTTGAATGTTTATAATGGTGATAATGATTGAAGATGGTGTACTGTATGTTTGCGCTCGTCTCACTATAAAGTCTCTCAAATTTGAAAAGTATTAAATGACCCGTTTGAATTCCTTTAAATAGTCAAATAATACATTTAGAAAAATTTTATAAGTTTAAAATCAGATACAGTCACCACTGTAGCAAATGCTGAAGGTTAATTTGTTTGACATTTGGTCATCCGTATTTGTTGACTGTAGCAAATGTGGAAGGTTAATTTGTTTGACTTTTGGTCATCCGCATTTGTTGACTGTAGCAAATGCGGATGACAAACTTTTGACTAAGTTAGCATGTCTACTTTTGGTCATCCGTATTTGTTACTATACCAGATGCCGAGGACAAATTTTTTGACTGACTGTCCGCATTTCACTACTGTTGCAAATGCGGAAGTTTTGTTTCTTAATTTTTTTATTCTTTCCGCATTTGTTTACTCTTGCAAATGCGGAAGTTAATCTTGAAACCTTTGGCTGTTCACATTTGTGTTGTAGTAAATGCAGAAGAATAACTGATTGTGTTCTTCAGTACTGTAACAGATGCGGTAGAGTTGCTTGTTTTATCCTATTTGTATTTGTACACAGTAGCAAATACGATAGAACAAAGTCAATCAGCATTTGGGCAACTATATCAAATGCAGTTGACAACAGTCAACATTGCACTGTAGTAAATGCGATAGAGAACTGTTCATCTGCATTTGTTAACTGTATCAAATACGGTAGACTAAATACCACATTTACTTCACACACTAATGTGGTAGAGTAAAATCATTGTCCGCATTAGTTGCACTTAAAAAATTGTTACCTGCATTAGTTACATGCATGGGTTACCTTCACCCGCATTAACTATGCACTTACCTGCATTAGCTTTTGAACTTATCAAAAGTTAATATGATTTATTGATTATTCATCTTATGAAGAGGTGTCCTTGATTGATTTTTCTTATGAAGTTGTCTGTTGAAGTTGTCAATTCTTGCTTGGATTGACTTGTATGTCACAATTAATACAAGTTTCCCAATTTTGACAGATCTTGGACTTATCAAACTTCTAAGACGCTGCATAAGCTGAGATATAATGGTATGACTTATTGCAAAAACACCAACTAAAATTCTTTTTGTTTTGATTTTCAAAATTAATTTAATAAACAAAAATTTGAACTTACTCAAAAATTTTAAATTACTCCCCCTAAAGTTTATGTCCATATTTGGATAGAAACTTTAAAGATTTAAAGCTTTTTGAAATTTATTTTGATTAATAATAGTTATGAAGAGAAAAATCTCTTTGTTGGGATCATATCAGTCTTACATTACACTTGTGCATCCTTTATCATTAAATGGACATGATTATGAACTTGAAGGTTGAAGGTATGTTTGTCCTCTTAAACCCATACCTGGTTGATATTTTGATGCAAATGACTTTTATCATGTTTTGGTTGATTTATTATTCAATGTGTACCTCACACACATAAGCATGAAATGATCAACCCTCTTTATACAATTCATGGTAGAACTTTTTCACAATTTTTCTTACTAGGTTACTTAAGTCATTAAATCTTATTTTCACTGATCATCATTGGAATTCTTTTAATTTGATCCTTTTTCATGTTGATCCATATTGGTATTCTTTTCACTTTACTTTGGAAGGTGATCCATGATAGGATTCTTTTGTTCATGCACTTGGAATGTATTACTTTGTTGATTCATCCAATATTGGATGTGTTCCACATTGGGAATCTTTTGGATCATGGCATCTACACTATGTGCAAGTTTCATCTGGTCTTTGTTTAGCAAAACAAGATGAAACATGATGTGGTGAAAGAGATTCATAAAGTATCATTACCTGGTGTGTTTAGGCTACTACACACACATGCATTCAGATAAGCCAATACATACCTGTACTTTGTGATGAGTGTTTCAATGTTGAATATGTCTTTAATTCATCACTGCATGTATCTTTTCTTCCAAGTTGAGCCTACCAACATATCTGGTAAATCATGTCAGTCTTTTACATTTTGAAATTAAGCACAGTGAATGATATAACGACTGTAATTATATCATTTCCCATAGAATTCTTTTCTTCATCAAACTTGATTTCTTGTTGGGGTTTTTCTGATGCTTTAAATTTATTTTGATGTTTTTCATAGTTTTTACTCAAGGTTAATCATGCCAATTGACTGAACCAGAAATTCAAACCTACTAGGTTCAAATGCCTTGGTAATCAAATAAGCTAATTGATTTTCAGTTGGTACTTGAATCAATTTGATTAAACCCTTTTTAGCACAGTCTCTCAAAAAATGATATCTAATCTCAATGTCTTTTGTTTTTGAGTGCTGAACTAGATTATTAGTTATAAGACAACAGTTGTGTTGTCAATAGAAATTGGTGTGTGTAAGAAGTTAAAACCATAATCAAGCATCTGGTTTTGAATCCAGAGAACTTGAGAGCAACATGCTGATGCAGCAGTATACTCAGCTTCTACTGTGGACACATACACATTTTTCTGCTTCTTGCATTGCCAAGATACTAATCTAGGACCAAGAAAATGACAACCGCCATAAGTGGATTTTCTGTTGAAGTTGCATCCTCCATAATCACTGTCTGTGTAGGCATAGGGATTAAATTCTCCTTCCTTTGGATACTATAATCCAAGAGCTGGCTTGCCTTTTAGATATCTGAATATCCCTTGATTACATTCACGTGTGATTCTTTTAGATCAGCTTGATATCTAGCACACACACAAACACCAAGCATAATGTCAGGCCTACTAGCTGTTAGATACATAAGTGAACCTATCATTGATCGATAGTTAGTCTCATCCACTAATTTGCCTTCAGGGTCAGGTCCAATCTTCACTTTAGTATCCATACGAGTTCTGATAGACTGACAGCCAGCAAAGTGAAATTTCTTCAACATGGTTTCCACATATTTTGATTGGTTAATGAAGATTCCATTTGCTGTTTGTTGAACTTGCACTCCTAGAAAGAAGGTGAGTTTCCCCCATAGCACTCATTTGGAACTTTGAATGCATAAGGTCTTCCAATTCTTTGCAGAGTTGCTTGTTTGTCGAGCCAAATATAATTCATCCACATATCTGGACTAACAGAAAGTCTTTTCCTCTTATTCTTCTAAAGAGAATCTGATCAATCTTTCCTCTTTCATACCTATGTTCAAGAAGAATGGATGATAGAGTATCATACCACTTTCTTGGTGCTTGATGAAGACCATACAGAGCTTTGTCAAGCTTGTAAACTCTGTGAGGGAAATCTAGATCTTCAAAGCCAAGTGGTTGACTCATATAGACTTCTTCAGAAATCTTTCCATACAGGAAGGCACACTTTACATCCATTTGATAAACAGTAAATTTCATGGACGGAGAATATGCAAGAAAGATTTTGATTGCTTCTAGTCTGGCAATAGGAGCAAACACTTTTTCATAGTCGATTCCTTCTTCCTGAGTGTATCCCTATGCTACTAGTCTGCTTTATTTCTGATGACTATCCCTCTATCATCAGTCTTGTTCCTATACAGCCATCTGGTACCAATAGGGTATTGTCCTTCGGGAAGATCTACCAGCTGCCATACTTCTTGCTTCTTGAATTGGAGCAATTCTTCCTGCATTGCTTCAATCCAACTACTGTCTTGAAGTGCCTCTTTGATGTTTTTGGGTACTGTTTGACATAGAAAGCATGAGAACAAACAAATGTTTGCAATACTAGACTTGCTTCTTGTCACCCTCTCATTAAGATCACCAATAATGGTTTCAATTAGATGATTCTTGTGTATTCTTGTGGTTGGAATGGTGTCACCAGCAATAGTTACATCAAGAATGGAGACATTCAGTTCATTATGGTCAGAGGTACATTCATCTTGTATTGTTGTTAAATTATGAAGATTGTCAACTTCTGTTTCAGTAACTGCTACATCTTCAGTAGCACTGAGGTTGCTTGCATCATTTGATGTACCTTGTGTTTATACTAGATGAGAAGCCTGTTTTTGATTTCTGATCTCATTTGACAAGTCATCTGAGTAAGATAGTACCAGGCTGGGACCTTATTTAGAAGAAACACTAAGGTTTTGTGACAGTTCTCTGATGGGATCAGCTTGAAGAGGAACATCTTCATTCATATGTTCATCAATGTAGGTGGAATAATGGATAATATCTTTTCTTTCTATAGTTGATGAACTATCACCTGAATGTATATTTCCTGCATCAGACAAGTGAAATCGGACAAATGATTTAGTAAATGTGTCAATATCAAACAACCAGTCAGGGCCATTTGTAGATTTGGGAAACGAATGTTTTTTGAATTGAACTTTTGTAGATTCATCAATAATGTTTAGTCTAGGATTGAACACTTTATAAGCCTTGAGACAAAAGAATAGCCTACAAAGAATCCTTCATCAAACTTGGATGAAAATTTTCCCAAATGATCACGGGTGTTTAATATTGAGACCGGACAACCAAATGATTTGAGGAATCCAATAAATGGATTCCTATGAAAGATTAGTTCATAAGGTGTCATGTTACTTTCTTTAACAATCAGAGTTTGATTTTGCACAAAGCACGATGTGTTAACTACTTCTGCCCAGAAGGTGATTGGCAGTTTAGCATTGGCCAGCATCGTTCTTGCTACTTTAATCAGGGTTCTATTTCACCTTTCGCCTACCCCATTTTGTTGAGGAGTTCTAGCTGCACTGAATTGATGAGCAATGCCTTGGTTGCACAAAAGGAACTCATATTTTCATTTTTGAACTTTGTACCATTATCACTTCTTATTATTTTGACCTTAAGATCAAGTTGATTTTCAATTTTAGTGATAAATTCTTGAATGATTTGGGATGATTCGTTTTTATGAAGTAGGAAGAACACCCATGTGAATCGAGAAAAGTCGTCATTGATCACTAAACAATACTGTTTCTTTCCCATACTCATTAGATGATTTGGTCCAAAAAGATCCATGTGAAGTAACTTCAATGGAGTATTGTTAGTGTTCACCAGCTTGGTTTTGTGAGATGATTTACGTTGTTTTCCTTTGAGGCACACTGAACATTGATCAATAAAATTGAATTCCTTTTTAGGAAGACCAATGACATGGTTTCCTTTAACTAACTTGTTCATATTTTTAAAGTTAGTGTGCCCTAAACGTCTATGCCAAAGCTATGACTCATCAAATGATGCTTTAAACAAAAGACAAGTTTCTTCCTTAGGTGATGCATAACATAGGTTTAAGACATATGTATTATTCTTCCTCAAAGTCTTTAAGACAACCCATTCTTTAGGGATCTGAAATCCAGGTTTCAGATGTAGCAGTGAGTGTCTGTAAAGTGAGTGGAATATATTTTGTCGCAGATTGAGACATGCTTAGCAGATTGAAATTTAGTTTTTCACAGTAATTCACTCTGTCAAAGCTTAGCATACCGTTTGTCACAAATCCTTTTCCTTTAATTCTACCACCTTCTGAATCTCCATTGAATGCCACAGTAGTTCCTTATATGTACTTGAAATCATGAAGGAGGGAACGATCTCCAGTCATGTGTCGGGAGCATCCACTGTCTACGTACCATAGGCTATTAGACCTGTGTGGATGAACCTACAAGCAAAAAGAACTAATTAGAATAAGGAACCCAAGCCATGATGGTCTTGGGTTTCCCGTTCCTATTCATGATAGTCCCTCCTGGTATTTCCCTCTGAATTGTGATTTGGATGGAGGTGTTCTAGGAGATTTTTGATGATGAATTGGTCGAGTCATCTCATCAACATCTACTGAGGATTCAGATAATAATGAAATCATTGGTCTCTATTTCTTTGTAAAATTTAGCCTGAGTTTCATTATCAAAAGTTGTTTTTGCTTAGGAAGGTCAAGTTTGTGTTTCATTGTAAGATAATTTTTTGACCCTTCCTTAAATCCTTCAAATTGTTTCTATCATTTGTTGATCTTGGTGTCCTAGATTGAGTATTATGAAGATGAGGTTTGACAGAGTGCATCACAATAGATGTTTTTGAGATGGGCTTGTCTTATGGAATCTCGGCCCCTTCTGATTAAAGTAACAATCAGATGTATTGTGATTGTTCATGTCACAGATTGAACAATACTTGTTGAAATAGCAATTTTTGGTGGAGTGATTATTCATATCACAGATAGAAAAATATTGATTGAAGAAGCATTTATCTATCTTGTGAATGAATATGTCACAAATATCACAATACATTTGTTTGTTTCTTGAATCAGATTTTTCCTTGTGTGACACAACTGATACTTTCTTTGATGAGTTACTTTCTTTTCTTTAGGTGATGAATCAGAATCAGCCCTTTTAGTAGGTTGCTTCACAATAATACTTTTGCTCAGTTGGAGTGATAGCTTGAGTTGGGCTGTGATGATGATTAGCCTGGAGAGATCCTTTGATAGTTGTTCCTTTTGGGGGCATTGCACTCTCTTGAGAAATGGCCAGTCATGCCACAGTTGAAGCATTTCACCTTGGATTTATCATATCCAAGTTTTGTGTTCTCATTTAGACTCAGCTTTCTTCCTTTTCTAAAGAATTTCTTGGCTCTCATGGCAATCATTGCCATTTTCCACTGTAGATCCATTTCCTCAACATCATCAGGATCCATTTCTTCCAAATCTTCCAGAATTAGGTGTGTAGTAGTGAGTCTTCCTCCCAGGTAGGCTTCAAAGCTTACAACAAAGGCATTGTAAGTTGCCTTTTGCTCTTCTGATCTTGAGTCTTCAGGAGAGGTTTGAGGAGCAGTGGAGACTCTAGGTGCTTGTGATGAAGTTGATGGATAATTGAATGATGGAGTTGTAATGAACCCAGTATTGTCCATTTGATCTCTTGATGAGATGAATCATCTTCATCAGTGATGAAAGCATTTTCAACAGAATGGGTTTCTGAAGGAAATTTGTAAGCCACAATCACTCTTGGTCCACT
Source organism: Flaveria trinervia (assembly GCA_025506515.1). Lineage (NCBI taxonomy): Eukaryota > Viridiplantae > Streptophyta > Magnoliopsida > Asterales > Asteraceae > Flaveria > Flaveria trinervia. The sequence continues at coordinate 47,366,007 of CM046455.1, read as the reverse complement.
CAAGTTTCTTCTTTGTTCATCAAGTTCCAAATCTTCAATCTTGGCTATCATAATATCTAGAGTGATACTCTCAAGATCAAGAGTATTTTTCAACATGGTGACATTTTGCTTCCAGCTTTCAGGGAGACTGTGAAGTATTTTCTTGTTAAGTTTTTTAATATTGTAAGAAACTTCATTGATTTCCAAGTCATTCACCAACTGTACAAATCTGTGCAGTTGTTTTGATATGGATTCTCCTTTGGTGTCGTGGAAGGTTTCATACTGATTGACCAGCTTGTCTTTGTTAATTTCAGCAACCTCACTACTTCCTTCACACATAATTTTCAGTGCATCCAAACATCTTTAACAGTTCCATACTTTTCCAATCTTTTTAGCACATCCATCTTGAGTGCTTGAGTCAAAATTGAGTATGCTTTGAGGTCAATTTTGATTTTCTTATAGTCATCTTCATCCAGAGTTAAGTCTTCAATTAGTATTCTAGCAGTCTTGTAAAGTGCAGCTTGAGCTGTTGATAGAGTAACAGGGATGTGTGGACCCTTACATATTGAGATCCAAAATCAGGATCTACACCTGTGATATAATTCTATACCTTATTCTCCACTGTTTAAACTCAGATTTGTGTTTAAGCATGGGAGGTTTAGGTGTATGACCAAGTTTAGAGTAACTGTTAGAATCCATGTTTATTTGTGTAAGTATAGATTTAGTGATAATAAGATTGATTATGTTTGATGAGTCCAACTTGTTCAAGCAGTTCTTTCGAGGTCAGAATGAGTTCTGTAATGATTTTCTTTCTGTTTAACAGGAGTATATTGTTGTTTACTAAGTAGAGATGATGATATCCACTACTAGCAACTTGATTACCAGATCAATCAAATTCTATTCAATCTATGCGCAGATCTGAAAGAGAATTAGAGCCAAAGCTCTGATACCAATTGATTGGGGTTGAGTAAGAGTGATATTCTTACTATGAATCGAATATGATAATCAAGTCAATGATTAAGTGGCGGAAAAAAACAATCAAAGAACATTCAAAGCAAGAAAAATACTCATGAATGTTGTTTGTATTGATATATGAAAGTTGATAAATTATAGAGAATGATTACAACAAAATTCTCTATCTATCAGCCGTCACCTCAGTACGAGGTAAACTATTCTATTTATAGGCAGACAAGATGCCTTTACAAAATGACTAAAATGCCCCTGGCCTATTACATCAGAAACTAGTCTAAGTCTTGATCCGCATCTCTGCTTGTTCATCCGCATTGACAAATGCAGATGAGATAATCTTGATCAGCATCTCCCCTTGATCATCTACATTAGTAAATTGGTCATCCACATTGGTTAATGTGGATGAACAAATACTTATGCGCATTTGGTTGGTCATCCGCATTTGTCAATGCAGATGAGCAAATTCTTGTCCGCATCTTCTTTTGTTCTTCCGTATTAGTCAATGCGGAAGAGTGGTACACCTGAACTTACCCTAGGTACTGTGGGAGGCTGCTGTGCGCCATGACGGGGGTCTATGATGGACCCCGGCCTAGTATCAGCTTTATGCATGATGGTAGGTATAGCAATGAAAATGGTACACCTGAACTTACCCTAGGTACTATGGCCAGGCTGCTGTGCACCATGATGGGGGGTCTATAATGGTCCCCGGCCTAGTACCAGCTTTATGCATGATGGTAGGGTAAGGTTCATGGTTTTGATGGAATGAAATGAAGTAATGATGAATGAGTGAATGAATGTAATTAATGTGAATGATATTGACTTATGATGAATGAAAGAAAGTTAATGAACGAATGATGAAGATAGTAATGAGATTATCTATTTGTATGTATGATGTGTGTTCACATGCAAAAGTAAAGAATAGTTTTAATGAAAGTAAAGTATGTTTTATTATAAAACTAGAACTCACTCAGCAACTCTAACTTTTTATGCATTTTCCGATTGGCAGGTGAGCATTGCTGAGGATGGCACGGGGCAGCTACTTGGCATTTTGGATGGCATTCTTTTGTTACTGTTTTTGCATTGTAATACGAACACATGAAAATTTGTAATGAATGATTGTATTAACTTGCAAAAGCAGTTATTATGAAATGGAAAGTTATTTAAATGTTTTGCTGCGATGTTTTTATGAAAGTTAAATGTAATTGTATGTTTTGTGAGGAATGATTGGTCAGCTGTAAGCGTCCCGGGAACGGGGCCTTAGATGGCGTCCCGAAATTTAAACATAAGAAGACCGATTTTAAAGATATGAAGTGACTTGGATTTCATTTCACGTTCGCAAGTGAACTCATGGGACCAATTAAACTCAATGAGTTTTGACTACGGTGTTTTACTACACCTGAGTTTGTTAGATTTTGACAATCAAGTATAGGTTTGACACATTTTAGGTAAGATTTTTTTTATATATTATTGTAATAGGTTTAATGTTAGTTTAATTTTTTTATTGTTTATTTTGTTTAATATTGATGCCCTGTGAAACTATTAGCGAAACTATAGTTTCTCTCAAAGTCAGCTGTTTAGTTCACCCAGCGAAACTGTTGTTTCTACCAGGCGAATCTATTGTTTCGACAGCATAGTTTCACTGACAGTGAAAAGCGGAACTATGTCTTCTATATATATATTTGATCTTGCTCATTTTTGAGTATCCTTGAAAATACGCTAATCGATCATCTATGTTGCAACAGACCTTTGTAAGCTGTTATTCTAACGAAATATATCTGAGCGTTGTTTCAATTGATTGTATTGGATTCTTGATTCTCTATATTTGAATGCATTGTGCTTGTGATCATTCATCTTCATCATCATTGTTTGGTTTTGTTTTTGATCATTGTCTCAGGTTTTTGGTTTTTTTGTTCAATATCATTATTTCATAAATTCCAGATCAAATATGATTATATTTGATATGGAATTTGATTAATTTGGCTTGTTATTGGTTGGGAAATCTCTATTAATCATCATATCTCAAATCCATTGAGATTTAGGTGATTTCAGATTGATTTCATGTTGAAAAAGCCATTTAGATTCATCAAGTGAAATTGCATCTTCATCCAGCAAAACTGCACTATCATCTAGCGAAACTACAAGTGTTTTACCCTTTGTAGTTGTTTTAAACATCCCTGCAAAAGTAGTCATTTTGAACAAAATTTCAATAGTGCTTGTGTGCATGCTACAAGCAAAATTGTTATCAAAAGTATCATTGAACAAAAGTTCAAGCTTGTTTCATGTGAAATTGTCGGGGAAACTAAGTTGTCTTAACCATTTGTCTAGCGAAATTGCTGCTAAAATTCCCAGTGAAACTACTGTTAGCTCAGCGAAACTAGTTTTCCCTGTGAAATAATCTTTCCCTACGAAACAAGTTCTGTAAAACTAGCTCTGCGAAATTAGCTATTTTCTGCGAAACTACCTTTTCTTCAGCGAAACTAGAATGTCAAAGATGACTTCACGTACAATTGCCGACGTAGAAAGTGTGGCTCCTAACCGACCTCCGAGAGTCATAAACGGAGACAACTTTAAAGATTGGAAGCGATGTATCAAAGTCTTTTTCTTCTACACTCACCACAACCAATTGGAATCTATCATCTCCGGTCCGTATATATCAGCAGTCACTGTTGGTGATGTCGTGTCTCAAAACAAGGACCCAACCATGTTCAACGAGAAAGATCTAAAGCTGATTGATAGAGACTAGAAAACTTTTAGAGCACTAACCCTATGTCTCACACTAGACATCTACAATCAATTTACAGAACATAAGAATGCTAAATCTCTCTTCGATACACTTTGTGAGTTCTATGATGGTAACGATGAGCTGGTAAAAGAGAAGGGTATTTAAGCTGAGAAAGCATTCAACTCTTTTGTGGGATACAAGAATGAAAGCCTAACATATCTTACCAATCGTTTACAAACACTTTCTAGCACATTGAAGAAATATGATGAGAAACTATCGAATAGTGAGCATGTTAACAGGTTGTTGGACTCTCTTCCACCACAATGGAGTCTACAGAAGAGAATGTTAAAGTAGGAAATAGGTTTCACTGACTACAAGCTTATGGACATCATTAATAAGCTTAAGTCCTTTGAGCTTGACATGAAGAGAATGGAACTCAACCAAACCATGATGCCTACATCCGGTTTCACTCAGAATGTTGCATTGTTGTCTTTCACTGCAATCTCTCCAATGCAAGCATCTTGACAAGGTGGAGTGAATACTTGTGATTATTTTGGAGGTAGTGATAACTTGAAAGCAAATTCAAAAATGTTAGCTCCTTCCGTGACAGTGGCACTCTTTGGTATGTTTGTTAAAAGTTATGAAGCCTTGGTGGTAGGGGAGTTGAAAGGTAAAGGGATAACGATGGATGATATGTATTAGGTGGATCCTGATGATCATGAAGAGACTGACATTTAGTGGCAAATGACAATGCTGACACTCAAAGCCCGTAGATTCATGGAGCGCACTGAAAGGAAGAACTTCGGAGGTCAAAATTCTAACTCCAAACTAGGGTTTGATAAGTCTAACCTAAGGTGTTTTAATTGCAAATAGTTAGGACACTTCAAACGTGAATGTCCATTGCCGATCGTCACTGATCCTAGTAACTCAGGAGTCCCACGACTGGTGTCAAGTGGGAATAAAGAAGAGATGAATCCTAAGAAATTGACAAGTTTGATTTCTAACTTTGATTGGAGTGTAGAGGTCGAAGAGATGAGAGATGAAATTAATCAAGCATTGGTGGCTAAGATTGTGGAAGAAAGGAAGAAGGTGAAGTGTGAGGATGATTTTGATTTGTTCAAAGAACATAGAGATGAAGTTGAAGTATCTTTGAAGGTGAAAAAGGATGAAATGGTGATAGAAGGTGATGATGAGAAGAAGAAGAAAGAAGGAAGTCAATCCACTGAGCAGAGTATTGGAAAAGATGATGTTGCTACCACTATCGAGGAAAACAAGTTGAGTACTCTAGTGTTCCAATGTGAGAAAGCTTTAGCAGCAGAAAAGGTGGTGATGGGACTTCCTTCTGAGGTAATTCAGGACATGTGTTCTTTGCAAGCAAAATTAGGTTGTTTGGGGTATACAAAGCTAATTGTTTGTTAATTGATAATGAAAAAGATCTAAAATGAATTAATGAAGAACTTAATGTAAACGAGTCTAAATATATTGTTAACCTAAATGAAGCTTTGAGAGAATATGATCATTTAAAAAGAATCGTTTTGGAAAGAAATATTGAGATCAACATTTTGACTGAAAGGGTTGCGCTTGCTGAATTTGAAACAAGCAAACATCACTCAAAGCTTGATAAATAGACAATATCGGGGATGAAACTTGATAATTTATGCAAATCTCAAAGATGGGCTAGGATTAAAACAGGTTTGGGATATGAAAATGCTAAGGTTTATCCTCCTAGTACTTACTGTTATTCTCCTATGCATGCACCTCATCCTTCTAATGATTTGATCACAATGGATACTAACAGTATGTTTGCAGGTTTAAAAGGTGTGAACACTAAGCACCTTCATGAGGACTATGGTTATGGACCGACTAACGGGCTTGGATGCACTAGTCTTAGTACACCTGAATTGCAACATTCGGTCTTAGATAATAAATCTAGTTCAAGTTCTATCTTTGTTACAATTTAATCTGTAGCAAACATTTTCTTATCTTGTTCTAGTGATGCTTCTATTTCCTCGTTAAAGAATATGCATTGCAATGGTGATATATCTTCTGATTGAGTTGATGTCGTGAATGATTCCACTATGAAAAGTTTAGAGAAAATTAAAAGTAATTGTTTTGAAAAATTCTTTTCTCATCCCATTCCATCTTTTACCGCAAAAAATATATTTTAACTTAAACAAAAGGGTAGTGTCATCATCTGAGGCAAGTACGAGGGGTACTAGTACCATATGTACTTCTGATGAACGATGCTTCATTATTTATAAAAAAATCATTCTTTTCTAAATAAAAACAGACCTGGAGATATGTATTACACTTACAGAGATGTGGATTCAAGATTGTCTAAATATGATAAGGAAATATATATTGATAAAATTCCTACCTCGTTGCATAACAGGCCTAGAGTAAAATCACATTGTTTTCAGGAAGTCTTTTAGGAGTAAATTGAATGAATTGGTTAATAATTTACTTTGTATGAAGACAAACTCTCATAAACCCAAAGTTGTTCAAACTTGGGTTCCTGTTTCACCTTGTTGATCTGGTCTTTGACATCTTTATAGGAGACATCCACTAAAGTTATAAATAGTGTATGGCATGTTGATAGTGGATGCTCCGGACACATGACGGGGCTAAAGTAATTACTGACCAATTATCGAATAATCAATGGAGGATACGTCGCATTTGCTGGGGACAAGAAAGGAAGAAAAATGGTTGGCAAAGGGGAAGTTTCCAATGGCTCTCTTACCCTAGAGAAAGTCAACTTTGTACTTGAACTCGCTTTTAATCTGTTGAGTGTCTCTCAGATTTGTGATAAAGACATTCCGGTCTTGTTCAAATCCAATGATTGTCTCTTTCTAAAATCTAAGATTGATATTCTAGATGAGATGGTCTTAATGCAGGATCCAAGAAAGAATGACACATATCTTCTTGACATGGGTTCGAAGGAGTCAACGTCTACTGTCACTTGTCTTTTGTCAAAGCTTCCACTTCTGAATCTTCCCTATAGCATCGTTGATTAGGCTTTGTTAATTTCAAAAATATAAATAAAGTAGTTTAAAACAATCTTGTTAGGGGATTACCTTTAAAGGACTTTTCTGTGGTTGAAAAATGTATGGCATGTGCCAAGGGTAAACAGCACAAGAAACCACGTAAAAAAAATTGAAAATAACATATATAATCCCCTCGAGTTGTTGCATAGTATTTTTTGGCCCAATTAGTGTTAAATCAATTGCTAAAAAATCGTTTTGTCTTGTGATTATAGATGATTTCTCAAGGTATCCTTGGTTGAGATTTCTTACCCACAAAGTAGATGCTGCTGAGGAGCTACAGAAGGTAATTCTCTCCATTGAGACGATAAGCAAGAGGAAGGTTATGGTGATTAGAAGTGATAATGTTACCAAATTCTGAAATCAGATCTTTGATTCTTTCTGTGCCAGTAAGGGAATTCTAAGACAGTTCAGTGCTGCGAGGAATCCTCAACAGAATGGAGTCGCTGAAAGAAAGAATGTAAGGCCTCATTCCCGGGATGCTTACAGCTGGTGATTCATCGCACATAAAACATATTTCGCATTTATTTATCAAAACATTGCAGCGGAAACATAAAACAAATGGTATTTCATTTCATCATAAAAACTTTTGCAAAATAATGCATGGTTTGTCGGTTACAAAATTACATTGTTGAATTACATCACAAAAGCCTTAAATAAGTGGATGCCATCCAAAAGAGCTGAGTAGTCGGCTCGTGCCATCCTCAACAACGTTTACCTACCAACTGAAAACGTATAAAAGTCAGTGTTGCTGAATGAGTTCTAGTTTTACGATTAGACATGCATAAAATCATTATTTATTTCCTTATCATACATCATACGTACATACAGCTAATATCATTATTATCTTCTATTACGTTCGCTAACCTTCGTTCATTCATTACATATAGTGACATGTACATTACCCCGAACATTGTGCACGAAGCGGGTAACTGGGCCTGAGGTCTTTCATAGACCCCAAACATTATGCACGAAGCTGACTCCAGTACCTGGGGCAAGTACATTCGGCATTTATCTTTCCTCTTTCATTCCGGATCAATGTCATATGCTATACCCCGAACATTGTGCACGAAGCTGGTTACTGGGCCTGAGGTCTTTAATAGACCCCGAACATTGTGCAAGAAGCTGACTCCAGTACCTGGGGCAATCGGTAAGGATCCTATACATATGGTCAATCACAAGTATTGGACCCTAGTGTGCATCCTTCTGGGGTAGCTAACCCGCACACAGTTGAGCTAACACCCTTCATTGGGTGTGGACCTCCATACATTTGCTTGTAAGACTTTTATGTTCATTCATTCGTCAATGCATGCATTCATTCATCATATTCCTCTTTCATTATCTTTCACTTTATGTTACAAATACTTTCGGTTCATTCATTGACATAACACGTAAAGTCATGGAAAGATAAACATACATCATCATAGGAACATAACATAACATATCATTCATACATCATCATACCGGGCATCATACATACATAACATACATCATGCATATTCATGCAACATCAACATCATCATCATCATAAGCATCAATCACAATGCATAACATGCCCCTCATACCATCTATGACCCCAAAAGTCAATTTATATAGAACCCCGGGAATCTCCCAGTCAAAGCCTACTTTACACATTTTCCCCAAAAAATCAGAAAAATATTCTAAGTCCTAAGCGCATGGGCACTATTCAGGCACATGGGCACTATGCAGGCGCATGGGGAACACTTAGGCGCATGGGCCACTTTCAGGCGCATGAGCACTATGCAGGCGCATGGGGAACACTTAGGCAAATCCGGCTCAGTTTCTAAGCGCATGGGTACTGTTCAGGCGCATGAGCCACTTGGGCGCATGGGCCACTTGGGCGCATGGGCCACTTGGGCGCATGAGCACTATTGGGGCGCATGGCCCTACACTTAGTCATCCGACTAACATTTCCAGGCACATGGACCACTGTTCAGGCGCATTGGCTATACTTAGACTTTTCTAAGGCAAATTTTGGGCGCATGAGCTACTGTTTGTTGGATCCTGTATGCCCAAGACACATCGAACATTGATGTGGTTAGTACGTCATGATCCAAGTCGGGTCATACCCAATAACAAGCTTAGCAAATGCCAATAAATATTTGATTGATGATATGATCATGGAATTAAATATATGCACCTAATTAGAAAATGGGTTTTCTAATTTAAAGAAATGAGAGATAGAACAAATTATAAGGATAATTTGTTCATGAACTATTATTATTTACAATGTTATTTAAATGGTTAAATAACAACAAATAATATGTGTACTTATGTTATATAATCAAAAGGGTTTTATTATATAACATGTTAACATTATAATGTGTTAGTTGTTTTAATTATTTTAGATTGTATGAGTTATATAATTAAAAGGTTAATTATATATCTTGTCAATTAACTAATCACATTATAATGTATACTTATGTTATTTAGGCTTAGTTATATAACTTGTACACACCTTTTTAAATATGTAACATGACCTCACCACTTCTAATGTGTTACAAAGTAATTCAAATGGGAGGGAATGTGGTTTGAATACAGATTTTCGGCCCCTTTAGGTTGTATGGCCTTCCCCATTTGTCTTGAAAAAGGTACACTCATTATGATGGTGCTTGATTGCAAGTCACAACATTCTATCTCTCTCTTTTGCACAAATGAACTTCTAGAGAAAACTCCATATGCTCTCTATTTTCACAGCTGAAGAAGGTGTTTTAGAACTCCTTTTTTTTGTTTCTTGGGTACTCTCATGACTCAAGTTATGCTCCTTCGTTTGTGCAAGAAAGGAAAAAGGATTTCCTCTCTTCTCCCAAAGTTCTCACGACTGAAAACGGTTTTCAGCAGGCCTTTGGGCGTTTTTGGTGCTTGAAATCCTAGCAACGATGATGTTTGCTTAGAGGCTTGTGGGTATGGACACTTGAGGACTTCTACCCTTGAAGTCTTGGCCCTTTTCAGACTCATTTCTACCTTCTCTTTGGTCATTTTTGACAGCATCCAGAAAGGTAGTATTATGGTATGATAATGTCATGTTTTTCGGTGTTCTTGTTCATATTGTATGCTTGCTTTTCACATAATTAAGATCCTTTTGTCTATGGGTTTGTTGGTTTTCACATGATAATGGTAATTTTCAGAAACTTTAACATGTTTAAAGTAGTATATTCCGCTGTGTTTCATATGTTTAAATGGTTAAACAAGTTGTATATGGTCCAACAAACCCGTTCAATGGCATCTACAGCTAGTTATGTGGAAACTAGCATCATTATCCTTGTAAAATCGGTTTTAAATGATTTTTATCAACTCATTAGAGGCTGATTTTGGTTGATTTAATAAACCCCATGTCTTTCAAAGTTATATCTTCATGCTTATGATTAAACTTTGAAAGATAGGAATGTCAATTGGTTGATATGTTTTGGTTATTGTTTGTTTGGACAAACAAACCCTAATTTTCAGTTTATGTTAGCTGAAAATTTGGGGTTTGATGGGGTTTATTTTGTTTGTTGAATGATGTTTATGATTGTTCATTTGATGGTGCATAACCTAGCTTTGACCTTGTGTTGTTTTGGTTTGGTTGCATGTTTGTTTTGGTTATTTTGTTCAATTAGGTTGTAAGTTTTCTGCTTGTAATTTATCTATTTATTAATTGGGATGTAATAATAGATTAGGAGTATTTCTCTTTTACTAGAAAATATGTATTAGGATATATATTATGTAAATGAAGATGCTCGGGAAGGAAGCACAAAAGGAAGACACAAAGTGGACTTGAAGCATACGGATGCGACATCAAGTGGGAGATCCATTGTGATCTCAATTTTGTGTTGTTGATAACCCTTAAAGAAAGACCTAATGACCACACTTGTGATGGAAAACAAGTGTGGTCACAATAGTAGCTATGGTTATGCACATGTGGTTGTTTATATTATTCTTGTTTGATTGTGATTTTGTGAATGATTGTGTGATATTTGGATATGATAAACAATCTTAATAAAAATGATCTTAACAAGCTAATATAAAAATGGCTCTTAATCATTAAGTGTTAATAAATGGTTATTAAAAGGATTAATGATTTCATAATAAAATGGGTTTGATTAAAAGAATCATAGGGTACCAAGTATTTGTAAGCATGTAATTACAAGGTACATAGAGTTTTCAAAGTCTAGAATTAAAGGAAACTTAAATCCCTTTGGTAACAAGTCTATCACCATCCTTTTACATGACACTCGAATCACTTGGGAACTATTTGTGGGATAAAGGTCACCTAACCACTTGTAGGGAACTTGTATCTTTGAGGTGAGTCTAACGTACTTGTGGGATAAAGGTCACCTAACCGCTTGTATGTGAAAACTCACACGTGTGTGTAAGTAGGACGACTTGAATTGGAAACCATGTGATTAGGGTCACCGAAGCATGGCATATAATGGTGTTGATGGGATTAAACATGCCGACTAAACATATGATGTTTAACCGATCCCATAAGACTAGAAGTTACAATAGGTTGCAATTGTCAACTGTTGACTACCTTGTTAATTTAAATAATGGGATAAAGGTCACCTAACCATCATTTAAATGTAACGTTGGATTCTAGATTTTAATTGTTAATTGTCTATGAGACATTTAAGGGTATGAACGATTAAAATAAATTTATCAAAAATACTAAAATGAACTTTGTCAATTATTGTAGTGATGACCGCTAACTATAACGCTACCACCCCGATCGTCCCTTCCCTATCACTGAGATCTATTCTCTAGAGGGATCGTCCTAACCATAATTACCTTATGGACTCAATTTCGAAACTTGAGAATCATAGGCCTATGTCCTTGACGATCCCATACCTCACCAACCAACGCTGTTGATGTTAAGGCTTTTTGACGATTGGCTTAGGCACACTAAGGATTCTATGCAAGTATCCTACCTCAAGTTGGGAATATGATTCCCGAACTCCAAAAGGGTTTGGAGCATCATAGGGCATATGACATGATAATCTAGTTGAAGGAAATGTTCCTTCAACAAACTTTAGTAGATTGCTTCGAAACGGTTTGAGCACTTTATGCATGTCACATGGAAGAAACCCAATCGATATCATCTTATATATTCTTAAGATGAAAAGCCACATTGATAGCCTCAAGATGCTTAACTATCCTATCTCGAAGTATTTGGCCAAGGATTTGATCATTGATTGCCTAACTAAAGGTTTGAGACATTCATAATAAACTGTAATATGAACGGGTGGCACAAAAGCATCGGTGAACTTCACACAATGCTCGAAGCAACCGAGGCAAGGATGGGTAGAGAGGTTCTACCTATTCTCTCGATCAATGAGGGAGGCTATAAGAAATGGCCAATCCCGATCCTAAGGTAATTATTGCCAAAGGAAAGGAATACATCAAAGCAAAGGTTAAAGCGAAACCTCGAAAAACCTAAGCTTATGAAGCCTAAGGTAACAGAGAACGATCCATGCTTTGAGTATGAAGAGATAGGACAATGAAAAGGAATTGTCCCTCCTATCTCAAGGAGTTTAAAGACAAGAGGTATGTTGGGCAAACTTCAAATACAATTTCCATGATTCACACATTGTATTAAATGTCATTTCTTCAAACACTTGGGTATTGGATACCGGATGTGAGACTCATACATGCAATTGTTGCAAAGGGGTTCAAAATAAATGTGCGCTTCAAGGAGGGAAACTCTATTTTGAGACATTCAAATGGTTTGGAAGTTGTTCTCAAAACATTTTGTATGCACCTAGTTTGACTAGGAACATAATTAATGTTTCCTATTAAAACAATATGATCATGATTTAAAGTTTGTAAATAATGGTATTAAGTTTTATGGATGATCTATTTCATTTTAAGGATATGCCTTTTTAATGATATCCATGAATTGGTTCATGATAATTCGTCCTATAATAACTCATTATACACATTAAGCACCAAGAAACTTAAAATAGGTTTAAGTTATTATTATCTTTGACATTGTCATCTCGGTCACATAAACAAGAATTGGATTCAAAGACTTCAATAGAATGGCCTTTTGGAAACAAATGAAAATGTTTCATTGGATAAGTGTGAACCAAAAGACTTATTAGGAATGATACATTTGGATGTATGTGGTCCTTTTAAGACAATGACAAAGATTGGTGAAAGATACTTCATTACTTTTATGGACGATTACAGTCGCTATTATTGTGTGCACTTGATGACACATAAGTATGAAGCTTTTGAAATGTTCAAAATATTCAATAATGAAGTAGAAAATGAACTCTACATAACTATCTATGTTCTTCATTTTGATAAAGGAGAAATTGAACCCTATTTGGATATGGTTCAATTTATTATGGCTATGAGCTTACCATCTTTATCATTTTAGGTTTTCGCATTGCTCTTTAAGGCTCATATTATGAATATGACCCGGACCAAGAAAGTGTAGATTAGTTGAATATCCTAGAGACTGTATAGGATACTATTTCTTCGACTCAATAGAGCAAAAGTATTTATTGCTCGAAAGGCTAAGTTCTTGGAAACCGAGTTCCTCATCGAAGGAATGATATATAGAACTGTGGAACTTGATAAGGATCAAGATCCACAAGCCGATACACATATGGTTGACACTAGCTATCAACAAGAGGTTGTTGATGATAATCAAGAGGTTGATCAATACATACAAAATGTTCACAAATCTGGTAGAGTTAGTATTCCATCTAAGAGATATGGATATTCCAAGAATGGATGCTATGTGGTTGACCCCTGTAGGCTAACCATATACCAAGTTGCTATGTCCAATTTGGATTGGGACAAATGGCTAGAAGCCATGAACGTAAGGATGCAATCCATGTATAACAACCAAGTTTGGGAATTGGTTTACCCTCCACTTAACTCCAAACCGGTTGGATACAAGTGTGTTTTCAAGATGAAAACAGATATACATGGAGACTTGAATACTTATAAGTCAAGACTTATAGCATAAGGTTTCCATCAAACTCAATTGGTTGATTATGATGAAACTCTTACGCCCGTGGCAATGCTAAAGTCGATTAGGATATTATGTGCCATAACTGCATATTCTGAATATGAGTTTTGGCAAATGGATGTGAAAATCGCTTTTCTTAATGAACATCTCGAACAGACTGTCCATATAGTTCAGCATGATGGTTTTGTTGATCCATGACATCCTAATAAAGTATATAAGTTAAAGTGATCAATCTGTGGATTAAAAGGAGCATCGAGAAGGTTGTGTATATAAGAATGCCAGTGGGAGCATAGTTACATTTTTTGGAATTGTATGTTGATAACATACTACTATTTGGAAATAATATTCCAACCTTGAAAGGTGTTAAAACCTAGCTTGGAAGATGTTTTTCATATAAGATCTCGTTTAAGCCACCCATATTTTGGAATAAGGATCTATAAGGATAGATCGAGGTGGTTGATAGGATTAAACCAAAGTGCATATATTGATAAAATCTTGAAAAGGTTCAAGATGGAAAACTCTTAGAAAGGTATGGTACCTATTCAAAGAGGGACAATGTTGACTACGTCTCAATGTCCAAGCTCATAGGATGAGCAAAATCAAATGAATGATATCCCATACGCATCTGCTATAGGATCCATCATTTGTGTGATGATATGCACTAGATCGGACGAGTCATGCTTATTAAGTATGAAAAAGTAGATACCAATAGAAATAACCATTGGATGGCTGTTAAAAGTATATTGAAATACCTTAGTAGGACTAAGGATATGTTTCTAATATACGGATCTGTTGAAGAGGAAGTCGTTGTAAAGGGTTACACGGATGCAGGTTTCCAAAACTGATCGAGATGATTCTCGATCACAATCGGGGTATACTTCCATTATGAATGGAGGAGAAGTGTCCTTGAAAGGTTCAAAGCAGGACACGGTAGCATTGTTCACTACAAAATCCGAATACATAGCCGCTTCATTGGCAGCTTGGGAAGCTGCATGGATAAGTTTGTCCATTGCTTATCTAGGGGTGGTCTCTACCATTCAAGACCCCTAGAAATCTTTGGTAATTACGTGGGTGCGATTACTCAAATCAAGGAACCCCATACTCATCAAAAGACTAAACACCTTGAGCGGAATTCAACATCATAAGGGATGGAGTTGAAAAAGGGTAAAGATATGTATTCATAAAGTTCGTAAAGATCAAAACATTGCGGATCCACTCGTGAAGCTCCTTGTGAGGGCAAAGTATGAGGGTCATACTTGTGCCTTAGGACTTCGATATTCTAGTGATTGGAATTGATTTGTTTAGCATATAAAATATGGAACAATTGTAATATTTAACTCTTTTATATATTTGAGTTATGTTCCTTTTTAGCATGTTTACATCCATGAATATGTTTATTATTCTAAATGTTCGTAGTCGGTCATATTTGTGGGAACAAATATGAATGTAAGACTATTATGAGCATGGATTGGTAGATATTCATAAGGTATGAATATAGAGCAATTGGTTGCTACCAATATTCATAGATATTTGTGGGATGCAAATATTGGACTGACCCGCGTCTCATATTTTACTACATAGAATCTCTTTGATTGATCATAAGTAATTTTGAGTAAAGGCGAATATCATTTAGTATCCTCAAACCTGAGATGCATATTAGGTTTTGATATTCACCAAATGTTATACCTTGAGTTAGTTCTTCATTGTTCTGAAACAATGGACAGTACATAAGGCTATGTTCAGGTGTGACACAAGGTGATTGTGAGAAACGTATACAGTCAAGATGGGATTTGTTCCTCTTATTCGTTGAGAGCAAGATGTCTAGGGCCTGATTAAGTTAAATCAACAAGGAATGATCATTCTGTGTCCTTGGATTTAACAAGACATCTGTAACAAAAGGATAGATGATCGATTCACCTAAATCATTTCAAGTTTGGAACTTGAAAGGGATGATGTTATTGAATGGCTTTTAAGTCATGCGTATTAAGGGTAGTAAACCGTTGTTAGGCGGTATTTACTGCTTGCATCAATCCTTAATGAATCTTGTACAAGTGGGAGATTGTTGGATCATGTATGCCCAAGACACATAGAACAATGATGTGGTTAGTACGTCATGATCCAAGTTGGGTCATACCCGATAACAAGCTTAGCAAACACCAATAAATATTTGATTGATGATATGATCATGCAATTAAATATATGCACCTAATTAGAAAATGGGTTTTCTAATTTAAAGAAATGAGAGATAGAACAAATTATATGGATAATTTGTTCATGAATTATTATTATTTACATTGTTATTTAAATGGTTAAATAACAATAAATAATATGTGTACTTATGTTATATAATCAAATGGGTTTTATTATATAACATGTTAACATCTTAATGTGTTAGTTGTTTTAATTATTTTAGATTGTATGAGTTATATAATTAAAAGGTTAATTATATATCTAATCAATTAACTAATCGTATTATAATGTTTACTTTTGTTATTTAACTAAAAGGCTTAGTTATATAACTAGTACACACCTTTTTAAATATGTAACATGACCTCACCACTTCTAATGTGTTACAAAGTAATTCAAATGGGAGGGTTTCTAGAACCATTTTTAGATGTCTAGTATGATCATCTTGGTCCTTAGAATAAATAAGTATGTCATCTATAAAGACAGTGACAAACTTATCCAAGTATGGCTTACAAACTCTATTTATCAGATCCATGAATGTTGTAGGGGCATTGGTTAGTCCAAAAGACATAACCAAAAATTTGTAATGCCCATAATGCATCCTAAACGCGTCTTAGGAATGTCATCCTCGTGTAATTTTAACTGATGATAGCCTGATCGAAGATCAATTTTTGAAAAGTAGTTGGCTCCTTGAAGTTGATCAAATAAATCATCTATTCTTGGTAAAGGATACTTGCTCTTGACAGTTAACTTGTTTAATTCTCGATAATCAATGCACATACACATTGAACCATCTTTCATTTTGACGAACAATACTGGTGCTCCCCAAGTTGAGGAACTTGGTCTAACAAACCCTTTTTGTAGAGTTCTTCAATTTGCTTTGTAAGTTCTTTCATCTCCGAAGGGGCTAGACGATAAGGAGCCTTCGCGATTGGTTTAGCACCAGGTACTAAATCAATACGAAATTCTGTTTGACGATCAGGTGGAAGTCCTGGTAAATCTTCCGAAAAAACGTCTGGAAAGTCGCACACTACAGGGATTTCATTGATCTGCAATTCCTTTTCAGCATCTATCATGCACAAGAAGAAAACTACGCATCCTTTTTTAATACACTTCATTGCCTTCACTGCTGAGATGATGTTGGTTTTGAGATTTCCATCACTTCCATAAACTAGTAGTTCTTCCCCATTTGGCTTACATACTGTCAACGTCTTATGTTCACAGTCAAGACGAGCACAATACTTATTCAACTAGTCCATCCCAAGAATAATATCATGTTCACTTAGAATGGTCAGCATTAAATTTACAGAGAATTTACTATTAACTAGGGCAATAACACAATCCTTAAAGATATGAGTTATTCTATCTTGCTCACCACTGGCAGTTTCTACAATATATGCACAATCTAGAGTTTGTGGTACTAAGTTCAAATAAGGTACTAAGGCAGTTGAAATGAAACTTCGATTAGCACCAGTATCAAATAAAACTCTAGCATATATATTGTTAATGAGAAAAGTACCAGCTATAGTTTCATCCCGAACTTCTTTGAACACATACATTCGACCATTGGACTTGTTATGATTCTCCATAGGTTGTGCTTGTGGAGGATTCTTGCAATCGCTTCCAAAATGTCCATACTCCCAACAGTTGAAGCATCTAATTTTCGGGCAGTTCATTCGTGAATGATCACCCATTGGACATTTAAGACATTTAGAATCTTGATACTTTCTCCAAGACTCGCTTTATTGTTCTTCCATGGTTTGTGGACACGGTCCCCTTCACTTTGTGTGATCTTTCGTCCTTTCTTGGCATCTGGTTTCCATCCTCATTTCTCTTTTTTTGTTGTTATCAGTCATTATGTGTTCTTCTTCGTATGCAACGGCACTTAATGCAATTGCAGATTCATAGGTTTTCGGGGCAGACATCTTAACTAATTGTCAGATATGAGGGGGTAATCCCTGCACGTATCTTTTTACGCGCTTTGCTTCAGGTGTTATATGCTCCGGAAGCAGTCGAGACATCTGGTCAAATTTGGTCGGGTATTGATGATGTGTCATGGTTCCAGCTTGTAGTTGTAGGAATTCTCTTTCAATTTTGTCCCTTTTAACTCAAGGACAAAAATTTTCCATCACAAGCTCCTTTAGTTCATTCCAGGTCAAAATGGAAACAATTCCAGGTCCTTTAGCTTGTTTAGCATTGTCCCACCAAAATAATGCCTCGGACCTAAATGAGTGAGTGGCATACATGACAGCTTGCGTGGCTGTGCATCAACTAATTTCACTAACAGCTTCCATCTCATGGATCCACTGAAAGGTCGCCATGGAATCTCTTTTCCCGTCAAATATTGGAGGTTCGCATCCCTTAAAAGCTTTGTATGAATAGACCTGCTTTGGTTCAGTTGCCATAGGAACATCACCATTACCATTGGTGTTATAGTTATGATCATCTTGTCCATTACTATCATTGCTCATATATCCCCAAGAGGAGTTCATAACCTCGGCTATAATAGTTGGAAACACATCTTTAATTATGCCAGCTACAGCCGCTTGGAATTGTGGTCCAGCAAATTGTTGCGCCTCAGATTCTGTATTACAAAGATTTTCATGATCATCATTCGCAGATGACATGATTTGCCTTCTACTACTAGGAGGTCTACCACGACCCCTACCACGAGTACTTCCTCCTCTTGTCATAATAAAAATCTATATTAGGGAGCAAGGAATTAGTTTTCACATGATGGATTATGATCCAGAACATAACAGTAGTGATAGACAAGAAATAACAGTGGCCAGGTGTCATTACTCATCTATTGCAGTTACATTGTTCTAGCCATTATCCTCCATCTTTTACCAAAACCTATTACCAATACCTAAGCAAATAATCTATTTATCTTATAGCATCTTTACTAGTTTATGTCTAGATACTATCCTTGTACCTAGTTCACTTAAACTATGGCTCTGATACCAACTTGTAATGCCCGCCTCCCAGGACACACCCCGAGGAATGTTACACATCGAATATACAGAACACATAGTAATCAAAGAATACACAACGGAAGTCAAACTATAATTATACATTGTAACATATTATACATTAGTCTTCTAATACTATACAAATATTACATTAGTTTAACTATAGAACAAATCCAAATCCTTAGCAACACTTTATTCCATTATCTCCTTATAAGCTTAGTCCATAATCTCTTATTCTGTAATCACCTGGCACCTAGGATGTGGGTCCATAAAAAAAAACATTTGGGACTCAACATAACGTTTGTGAGTTCATGACGTAGCATTCTTCAAATTCAAAGCATATTAATATTGACTATTGCATCAAGTAGATACAACAATGACAAACAGATAGGAACACAGTAAGCACGGTATAAATTCACATAACCAGACTCTGTATACAAACTCCACTACCTAAAGCAGAATCATACAAACAACCCTCAAGCATCCTATCAATTTACGATGTGTACGATGTATGTATATATAACTGTTACAGATTTTAAAAGTCGATAGAATCTTGAATGCCATTGAATACATACAAAACACGTAGCAACACATTGGATATGCATGCATATATTCATTAGACGTTTCTTGCACAATTTAATGATCCATATTGTTATATTATATTATTTTATTATTTTACTATTATAATTAATTTAGCTGCTTAACTCGTTTTTCTCTTATAACTTTTGAAATATAACGTTCTACAAAGTTTCGAATATGTTATTTGGATGAGCTTATTTTTATCTACGAGTTGACCTAAGTTTTGTTAAAAACAAAGCATGTTTAAATATAATGTATTATTATATTAAATATTTTAACGGTCTCTTACGACACTAAAAGTAGTCAAAAATCTTAAAATATTAACTAGTTATTTTACTTGTTACTTACTCGTTCGGCCATATATGAAAGAAAACTTCATATTTCACATATTTATAACTATTACCTTAAAATTTTGGGTGTTACAGGTGAGCGGCAAGGGACCCATACATATGGTCAATCGCAAGGATTGGACCCCAGTGTGCATACTTCTGGGGTAGTTAACCCGCACATAGTTGAGCTAACACCCTTCATTGGGTGTGAACCTCCATACATATGCTTAATCACACGGATCAAGCCCAGTGTGTATCCTTCTGGGGTAGCTAACCCACACACGGTTGAGCTAACACCCTTCGTTGGATGTGAACCTCCATACGTTTGCTTGCAAGCCTTCAATCCTTTCATTCGTTCATTAATGCATGCATTCATCATTTTGTTCTTCTTATCATTATCTTCCACTTGTCGTTACATAATACTTTTCATTTTGTTCATTAACATTCAACGTAATGCCACGAGAAAATAATCATACAAAGCAAGGAACATAACATACACAGTCAACATCATCAGACCGGGCATCATACATACATAACATACATCATACATACCATCATGCATAAATGTACAACATCATACCTCATCGTCATCCACGCCCAACATAACTTCTATGGCCTCAAAAGTCACCTTACATGAACCCCCGGGAACCTTCCACATCAAAACTTACATTTGCACTTTCCCTCGAGAGTCAGTAAATAAACTATTTTCCCTCGAGTGCACAAGCCCTACTTAGGCGTATGGGCACCCTTCAGTCGCATGGCCTCCCAGGCGACTGAGCACAAACCGGATGAACACTAGGAGAATGGGCCCCATGCGAATGGACCCAATGCGGATGAACATAATGCGGATGAATCCGATGCCAATGGAACTAATGCGGATAAACACTTGTGCGAATGAGCACAATGTGGATGGACCTAGGCGAATGGACCCTCTGACGCATGACTCCCCATGTGAATGGCCCTTAGTAGTACGACTCACAAGCGAATTGACTCTAGTCACACGACTCACATGTGAATGAACCTCAGTCGCACTCCTTTTGGTCGTATGGCCTCCAGTCGCATGCCATTCGGTTGCCTAACCCTAGCTGATGCAAAATGCAATTCATCCCGAACCTAATTTGCACTTTTCGGCCTCCAAACCCTCTCAAACCTGTTCTAAGCCCAAATTAACCATCCTAAACCTTAGAAACACATACCACAACACCATCCAAGCACACACAAGCTTGAAAACAAACTCCACTCGCATCACACACAACCTCATACATACGGGTTCAACAAACACATTTCCAAAATGGGTTTTACTATGTGTTCCAGCCCCAAATCAGTTGAAAACGTGTAAAATAGGGGTCCTAGAACTCGCACAAACGACACCGTCAAGTAGAGCATCAATCCAAACCGCTACACTTCAACTTTCATGCTAAAATCCATGAAAACCAAGCTTGAAACCCCTTTTTCTCTCTTTTTTTCTCTTGAATGAATTTTGGGAGTGTGGGGGAGGAGAGTGGGTTGCCCTCCCCTCTTAATCCCCCACTCTTTCAAGCTCATTCCCGTTTTGAAAATTTTGGTCCCTCGACTTTGGACTTTACTTCTGTTTCTACTTTCATCGGCCTCAAAGAAAATATATGGGGGTTACATTGTGCAAATGAACACCCGTATATATGTTAACTACTATGCTATTAGACATGACTTTAGCGGGAAGATCACTCACTTCGGGAAAACATGTACCCTCCAGAACGATGGAATTATGTTAGGAGAGTTAATGAGTCGGAGTAGAAAAGAGCAGAAGAGACTAGACTAAAACAAGCTGAAGTTGTCAAGAAGAGGAAGGGATACGCGAAAAAGAAAGATTTATGATTTTTAGGAGGAGGTTCATGAGATGGCAGAGGAATCTAGAGCTGAGAAACAGAAGAGATCTAAGAAGAAAGAGGATGTGGGAGAGACTGAGAAAAGAACCAAACAAAGACATTAATGTTTCACTGAGCCCTCGAGGAGGGAAGAAAGGGCTTGTTTGGATGAGGATGTGATCAGAAACCTCAACTATTCTCTTGATAATTAGTTGAGCATTGTTAAAACCAAGTTTACTAATCAAGAACTAAGGGAAAGACAGAAAGATGAGATGATTGAAGGGATGACAAGCTTATTTTGACTTTGATGTGTAACACGGGTTTGGTTAACTGGTTTAGTCATTTTGGGTTCAGAAGAAGACACGTGTGAACCTGACCTTACATTAACCTTTTCAAATTTATCATCAAATCTTTACAGTAGGCATCTTTCCTTTTGTTTTCAAGGTAGACTCCTTCTGTTTAGTGCTTTCCGTCATAGGTTTACTTGTCAAATCAGGATCACTAACCAGAGGAGTGGATACCACATGATCCTTAACTGGTTTTTATTTATAGGTCTACATTTAGCATTCAATAGGATCTCATGTCGTTGTGGAACTACCTTGTAACCCAACCCTTCCCCATTATTTCGTTCTTTAACTAAGTGTTGAACTATGTGAGAAGAACTAGTCCAACTGTGCAGTTTTTGTTTTAAGGAATTAACTTCGACTTCTAAAATTGCCTTTTCTTTCTTTGTTTCTTCCAAATAATTTAAATAAAACTTTATATCATTTGCTTGATTGAAAGAAACAACCTCGGTTTCCTTTAGTTGTTTAACCAAAAGTTCTATTTTTTCTTTGTAACTGCACTCATTTTGTTTTAATATACGATTAGCTTTAGTGCACAGTTGTAAATCATTTACAAAGTTATCATTGTGGTATAATAACCTAGCAAATTTCAGATCAATGCTCTCTCTAAATTCATTACATTCATCACAAGCATGTTTTTCAAATAGTTGGTCTTTAGTAACTACCTATGGGGATTTAGTTGAATCAGCCATCAATGCAGAGTTAGACTCTTCGGATGCTAGAGATTCTGAACTTGTTAATCTGAGCTCTTCCTCAGCCAAGTGATGTACCACGTTCACAGCTTCTTCAGTATCTAACATTACTTGCTTAACTGTGATCTCACCTTCACTCACAGAACCATCATCCAGTTCAATTGATTCACCAGTCCCTCAGCACAGGCAATGTTTGATTCACCCAGAGACACAAAGTGGAAGGTCCAGTCTTGCCCTTCATCACCTTGAGTAGTCAAGGCCTTTGTCTCTTTGCTTGAAGAGGTAGCTCCACACATGGGTTTGTCTTGACGGTTGAAAGTGGAAAATGGAATTCCATTTCTAGTCTTCTTGGGCTTTACACATTCCCGTTTAAAATGCCCCTTATCACCACAATTAAAGCAAGTGGTTTTGTCGAAACCAAAGATTGTGTCATTACTGGCTACTAAATTCTACCCCGTCTTCTTAACGAACTTTTTCACTCGTCTAACTGCACTTGCAAGAGCCCATATGATATCCATCCTCTCCAGCTCGTTCTCATCAACTTGCTCATAATCTTCATCTGCAAGATGACAATTCCCGATCTTCCCAGCGACTAAACTATCATAGGATTGGACAACAGCTGCAAGAAGATCCATGTGCTCCTTCGCAACCTCCACTATGACATTACTGAGATTCTCAGTCTTTAACTTCGTAGTGTTGGCTTCAGAAACTGTATATTAGGTTCCAAATGACCCTGACATTTCTGGTCCGGAAGCGCTAGTTTGGGTAGGAGCTGTGGAACTGGACACGAAAGCAGTTTGTAGTGGTGCTCCTGAACTGGTTGGTGTGGGAAATGAGTTGTAAAGTGAAGGATTCTGGTCATAGGATCCTTTCTGTGACTTATACTTCATTCTCAGTTCCTCTTCTCTTAATTTCAGGATAAAGTCATTTATGTCTAACTTTGCAAGAATATCATTCTGTCTCAAATTAGACACAAACGAATCCTATTTATCTGGTAACCCGTCTTCAAAACTTGACGCTTTATCTTCCATAGACGTTGTTACACCATGAGTGTGCAGCTCACTCATCTGATGGTAGAACCTGTGTAGAGAATATGTATGAGGCTGAAGCAACCAAAGTCTTTCTGCATGCATGCTGCACAGTACTGAAGAAGACCAATATGCAACAGAAATATTCGGAAGTTTCACACATGCAACAGAAATATTCTAAGTGTGAAATCTTCCGAAGCCAAGACCAATATCTTCCAAGCCAAATATGAAGTCTTCTGAAGCTTTAATGACAAAGTCTTCCAAAGCTCCACTCCTAAAGACAGATTTCTTCCGAAGACTTTTAGTAACATGCTTTATCTGATGTACTTTTCTATGAAGTTGTACCTATTTCTGCTGCATCTCTGTAAAGTCACCAACTTACATGAGTTGGTGAAAAGGTCAATGCTTTTGGTAACTGTACATTGAGATCTTGAGTCTGTAACTTTCTAATTCATGTACTTTATCCTTTTTGTAATAGATAAGGATGTGTGCTATGGCATGTCATAGTCACTAGTCAAAAGGCAATCTGCCTTTTGACTATACAATTGATTTTGTTTTGAATCTAGTCAATTGTATCCAGCTGGCTTTCATAGTATGGTCGGCTGTAAGATGTAGTATAAGTAGCTCATGTTCTTGTATCTTTCCTTTATGCTTTGTAACACTTGTAATAGAACATAGAGAAAGCATATACTGCATTCTTGAAAACCATATACTTGTGCTCTTGTGTTCTGTCTCTTACATTACTTGTGTTCTTAATGTCTTACTTGTGGTTAATCCGATTCACTGTTTGATTAAGGTTTGGTTAATCGCCTCTTTATGTTGTTGTGTTGTAAGTGACCCCCTTCACCGGTCCTGCAACCTGTCAATGATGTCATTCAAGCTCTCCTTCCCTATCGAAGAGAAGTTATCAAACTCCTTCTTGAGAGCTTTAGCCTTCAGAGCCTTTAACGTTGCATTCCCATCATATCTTTTCTCCAATGCTTCCCATAACTTTTTCACTTGTTTGTTCTCAGAGAACTGATGAAAGATGTCTTTTGGTATCGACTGAGTCAACAGGGCATACACTTTTTTTTTGCATTGTACTTAACATTCTGACTGTCATTCATTCCTCCCAGAGTCAGCTTTACTCCATCAGCACCGACTGGCATAGTATAACCTGTCTTAATGGATGCCCAAAGATTGGAATCAAGTGCTGAAGACTTCAACAGCTGAAGATCAAGTACTAAAGACTTCAACAGCTGAAGACTAAAGTGCTGAAGCTCAACAGCTGAAGAACACAAGTGCTGAAGCTGAAGACTAAAGTGCTGAAGCTCAACAGCTGAAGAACACAAGTGCTGAAGCTGAAGACTAAAGTGCTGAAGCTCAACAGCTGAAGAACACAAGTGCTGAAGCTGAAGACCAAAGTACTGAAGGTCAACAGCTGAAGAATACAAGTGCTGAAGCTGAAGACCAAAGTACTGAAGTTCAACAGCTGAAGAGTCCACAAGTGCTGAAGATCAACAACTGATGTACAAAGTCTGAAGACAAAGACTGAAGACATCAGCTGATGACATCTACTGAAGTCATCAGCTGATGAATGTCTGAAGTTCAAGTCTGAAGACCAAGTGCTGAAGTTTCAGTAGTTTGTCACAACAACTAAAGAGTACTTCTTCAGTAGTTGTGTTTATCAGTAGTTTTATGTTTTTACTTTCAGTAGTTTTGTAAAACGACTGAAGAGCTTGTTCTTCAGTCGTTGTAGTTTCAGTAGTTTCTTATTAGTAGTTTTGTAATAAGTAAACACTTAGCTTCTTGTAAGAAGATGTCAGCTGCTTGACATCTTTAGTAGTTTTAGTGTTTCAGTAGTTTGTTAAATAACAGTTAGATGTCACTATCAAGTGACATCAGCCTACGTCATCTTTCCTTATATAAGGAGAATGACCTAAATTGTAATTTTGCGAAAGCCATGCAAAAGCGTGTGATTGAATGAATATTCCTTTTGCAGAAACTTTCTCTCTCTATAACTAATTCTGTTCATTGCTATATTTTTGGTATTCTTGCTCGAATTGTGCTAGTTGGTACTCTATTCCGCTGCTGAAATCATTCGAATCGATCAAACTAGATGCTGAGATCCTATCAATAATTCATGAACGTTCATTCATACTTCGTTCTTTCATACATTATCTTTCATTCATTACTCATTATTACTCGAATCCTGCCTCGAATCGATCAAACTAGATGCTGAGATCCTATCAATAATTCATTAACGTTCATGCTACTACTGTGACTGAGTACCCGAAGGGCACAACTGATATGTCCTTCATCAACAATGGGTACGACGGAAATCTTCGAGCTGCTACCATACTGAAGAAGAACTTCCCTGATGCTGAAAGACTGATATTTCATATCGTGAATGTTTGCATAGCCTCGAAGACATCCTCATGGGATCAAATGTCTTCCCGGTGGCAACAGGTATTATATTCAATTCTAGAACACCAACCTTTAAATTTTTCACAAATTGTGTTTCTAGAAATCAAACATCTGGCACAGAAACCTGTGGGAAACAGATGGCTATTATATCCCAGGTTTCTGATGGCCATAATTTTAAATGAATTACAAACTGATGGCCTTGGAGTCCCTGCACCAGCTGTTCTAGCTGAGGTATACTCCAGGCATAACTCCGACCAATCTCTCAAAGAAGCTGCCCGTTTGCTCAAACCCAAGCAAAGGGAACCCACAACTTCAACTGCCAGATCCAAAGTCCCCACCAAGCCAGAATCCAAACCCAAACAAGCTAATCAGGGAGATGAGTCCCCTGATGATGCTCCTATACCACCCAAACAGGATAAACCTACTGGTTCAAACCCTCCAGTAGTGTTAAAGACTCAACTAGCAATAGCCGCATAGGTATCCTCTCAAAAGGATCCTGTTGCAACCACTTCAGGGGAAATCACATTACTGAGACCTCTCTCACTTGAGGAGGTTATCATTGAAGAGCATCCCTCTCCCTGGATGCAATCAACTTCTATCCCCTCTCCCCATGCAAATGCCCCCCAAAGTCCAACCATTATAATTGCTAATGTGCTGACTCAGCTGCATGCCTCTCCTCCTCCCCTACAACCACCAACAAAGGGGAGAACAACAACAATTGAGGAAGAGGATACACATGCTTCTGACAACCCACAGCACCGGGGTTTAAATGTTCTATCTCCTGGTGTGGATATGGAGATTAGAACATCTGGTGAGGCTGCCACCTCTTCTGAATCAGCATATGATCAGACTGAGGTTGGTAACATAACTAAGACCTCACTAGAGGCAACAGCTGATGAAGGACAAAGTCCTGAGGCTGGAAGTCCCCAGTTCCAAGACAAAGGGGCACATGCTACATCTGGTCTACACCCAGTGCATGTACATCCTGCTACAAGCAGAGGTCAGGTGATTCAGCATCTGCTGATGATGACCTGGGCTTCTTTTATGATGTTCTTGCCCAGAACATAATCCTAGAAGAGGAAGTCAGTAGGCTGCAAAAACTACTTGACCAACTCTCTCAGGAAGAAAGACCATCTGCCACCAAATCAACCCAACAGATGGCACCTTCCTCTGAAGGTCACTTAAACACACAGCCACTCAAAGAATCTCAGCCACCTGCCTCTGTTTCTGGCACCATTTCTCAGGACCAAAACCCCCCTGAGCAAATGGATGCTATCCCTCAAAATCCCCTATCTCTCATCACACGTAGATAACTAAACTTGTCATTAAAACTGTTGATGAGAGACTTTCTTCTGTCTTACAACCTATGGTGGAGGATGTACTGAGCCAAAAGCTTTCTGCTGATCAAACCCTTAAACCCAATGCACCAAAAAGGGGGAGATTCCAGCAGTGAAAGCTAAAAGAAAGAGGATGGAGAAGGAGAAAGAGAAAGAGAAGGACAAAGAAGTGGAAATAGAGAAGGACTGTGTGTATGAGACCGAGAAAAAGAAGGAGAATGAGAATGAGAAGGGAGCTAAAAAGGAGAAAGTACATGAAAGTCAAAAGGACTTTCATGTCACATATAAGAAAAAGAAAAGTGCTGAAAAAGAGAAAAACTTTAATGAAATGGTTAAAGAGGCTGATGCTGAACATAGCAGATCAATGGACAATATCATTGATCAGTTGTTTAGGCAAGGTTTCAATACTGAAAAGCTGGACTCTGAAATAAGAAGATTAGAGATCGAAGAGATTCAACAAAGATGGGCCAGCTACAGCACAATGGATAGAGAAAGACTTGAGATCATGATTAGATTTATCAACAAATACCTTGGAGATCATTGATCGAAATAAAATCATGGACCAGGGACAGCATCTTGGCCATAACCTCCAAGATCTGTTCGTCTGAGGCATATACTAAGGTATTAGTCATAGAAGCTTTGAATGAAGCAGGAGCAGGGAGCAGCACTGAGCTAGCCAAACACTCAAAAGCCACACTCACCTCCAAAATGCTAACTCAGCCTGTCAACATTCCCTCTCCAAAACAACCACAACCACAACCCACAAAACCAACTCCATTACCCTCAAAACCAACATCCGATGATGCACCTAAGAAAAAGAAGATGATGATGAAGACAGGCTGCCGATCTCAGCTATTCTGCAGTTGCCTAAGGCCAAAGATCTCTCTCTTGTAATAACTCCTGAGCAACAAAGAGATGCAATCAAAGTGAAATTGGAAGAAGAAGAACAACACAGATTGCACGTGAAGAGTTATTGAGGAGAGTAGATAAAGCATATGTAGCCACTTCCTCCATCATTAATATGAAAAAACAAGCTCAGAGGATTTATACTCTTAGACATACTTTTCAGTATGTGAAAGAAAGAGTAAGAATTGGCCTGATCCAGGGTGGCTCACAGAATACAAAAGAAAAAATATCCCTCACAGATACAATGGGCAAGTGAAAAAGATTATAGATGAAGTGATTTCCTTAGCCCTTGTAGTCTCACCCTGGGAAATCCTGGAAGATTTCAAAAAGGCCTACACCTCAAACATGCCCCCACAAAAGATGCTGGAGAACAGAATGATCAAAAAGGGGCTGGTGTATAAGAGGCTGAATGAGATCAGAAAGGATGAGTTACCACTGCTGTTAGAAGGTCATCATCCTGATGAATTTGCTTACAAACAGATTACAACAGTGGTACTCAAAAATGGAAAACAGGTCAAATTCATGTCTGAGTACTATGGGCCAGAAGGATTCTTCGATGGTGAGGCATATGAGCTCATTCCCAGGCCAGTGCTTATATGGGTCATCTTCTCAACTGATCAAGAAGGAAAAAGACCAACCATTCTGCCAACAATAAGTGGGAAAATAAATCAATTAGAGGTTTTGGCTGCATTGGTTCAGGGGGAGTTTGTTGGACCAAAAGAACCAATGAGCCAAGATCAGAAAACCTCTAAGTCCCACATGATATCACAACAACTGCTGAAGGCTTCATCAGCAGTTCGACAAGTGCTGAAGACTTCAACAGCTGAAGATCAAGTGCTGAAGACTTCAACAGCTGAAGATCAAGTACTGAAGACTTCAATAGCTGAAGACTAAAGTGCTGAAGCTCAACAGCTGAAGAACACAAGTGCTGAAGCTGAAGACTAAAGTGCTGAAGCTCAACAGCTGAAGAACACAAGTGTTGAAGCTGAAGACTAAAGTGTTGAAGCTCAACAGCTGAAGAACACAAGTGCTGAAGCTGAAGACCAAAGTACTGAAGGTCAACAGCTGAAGAATACAAGTGCTGAAGCTGAAGACCAAAGTACTGAAGTTCAACAGCTGAAGAGTCCACAAGTGCTGAAGATCAACAACTGATGTACAAAGTCTGAAGACAAAGACTGAAGACATCAGCTGATGACATCTACTGAAGTCATCAGCTGATGAAATGTCTGAAGTTCAAGTCTGAAGACCAAGTGCTGAAGTTTCAGTAGTTTGTCACAACAGCTAAAGAGTACTTCTTCAGTAGTTGTGTTTATCAGTAGTTTTATGTTTTTACTTTCAGTAGTTTTGTAAAACGACTGAAGAGCTTGTTCTTCAGTCGTTGTAGTTTCAGTAGTTTCTTATTAGTAGTTTTGTAATAAGTAAACACTTAGCTTCTTGTAAGAAGATGTCAGCTGCTTGACTCTTCAGTAGTTTTAGTGTTTCAGTAGTTTGTTAAATAACAGTTAGATGTCACTATCAAGTGACATCAGCCTACGTCATCTTTCCTTATATAAGGAAGAATGACCTAAATTGTAATTTTGCGAAAGCCATGCAAAAGCGTGTGATTGAATGAAATATTCCTTTTGCAGAAACTTCTCTCTCTATAACTAATTCTGTTCATTGCTATATTTTTGGTATTCTTGCTCGAATTGTGCTAGTTGGTACTCTATTCCGCTGCTGAAATCATTCGAATCGATCAAACTAGATGCTGAGATCCTATCAATAATTCATTAACGTTCATTCACACTTCGTTCTTTCATACATTATCTTTCATTCATTACTCATTACTACTCGAATCCTGTCTCGTGCAATATCCCCGACTTATGCTCAAAAGCGGATGTTGTGTCGGGGCCTGCTCACAAACCCCCGACTCGTGTCCGAAGACAAACACAACACCGGGATACGCAATATCCCCAACTTATGCTCAAAAGATCCCATATGAGTCAATCACAGGGATTGAACTCTATCCGATTCTGTTGCAACATAAAGTCGCTCACCTCATTATCTCATCTCATGCAATATCCCCGACTTATGTCCGAAGACTGATACTATGACGGGGCCTGATAAACAAACCCCCGACTTATGTCCGAAGACTGACACAGTATCCGGATACGCGACACGGATCAAATCATCCGTCACTTTCGTCATAGGCAATACTCCCGACTCATGTACGAAGACTGATACTAAGCCGGGGCCTGCTCATAAACCCCCGACTCATGTTCGAAGACTGACACAGTACCGGAGTACGCGATCTGTATCCTGTCTCATGCAATACCCCTAACTCATATCTGAAGACTGATATTGTGTCAGGGCCTGCTTACAAACCCCCAACTCATGTCTGAAGACTGACACAGTACCGGGATACGCAACAAGGACCTCTTTCGAGTCTGTTGCGACACAGAGTCGCTCACCTCATACATGTGCTTGCAAGCCTTTCTATACTTTCTCTTTTATTCATTTATTCATGCATGCATTCATTCATTACATTCCTCTTTTCATTATCTTCCACTTTACGTTACATAATACTTTCATTACATTCGTTAACGTTCAACGCAAAGCCATAGAAAGACATACATACATAATAAGGAACATACATAAACATACACCATCACCAAACATGCAACATCATACATGCATAACACACATCAAACATAAGCCATCACATCATAACTAGGCCTATCTCCCCATTTACCCCATAAAAACCACTTAGAATCCTTAAGTCCAAATCTAGGCGCATGGGACCTTCGAGGCGCATGAGCATAAAAATTCTAAGTGTAAAAGAGTCTGGGCGCATGGGCACTATTTAGGCGCTTCTGCCCTGTTCAGGCGCATGGCACCTGTCCAGGCGCATCACCAACAGTTAGCCGTTTCAATCACTTGGGCGCATGGGCACTATTTAGGCGCATGGCCAACACTTAGACGCATGGGCCACTGTTTAGGCGCATGGACCCCACTCTGGGCGCATGGCCGACACTTAGACGCATGGGCCAACATGCTGGGCGCATAGGCCCCTGTTTAGGCGCATGACCACCCTTGGGCGCATGACCCACCCTTGGGCGCATGGCCAACACTTAGGCGTCCGGCCTCTCATGCTGGGTGCATGGGCCACTGTTCATGTTCATCAGAACATTCTAAAATATGTTCTATGTTATCAACATCACCCGATTATCATTCTAATCATACCCAAACACAGATATAACATACTAAGGCCATCTAAGCATGCTAATTATCATCACTAACCCATAATCATCAATACATACATACATACATACATACATACATACATACATCACTTTGAACATAAGACTATAAACCCACGGTTTCTTTCAAAATGTTTACTTAGTATGCATGATAGCCCCAAATAAGTTGAAAATCAGTAATAGAGGGGTTCTACAAACTCACCTTGAGCAGCCTTTGAGCAACACACTCCAAGTTCGAGACCCGCCTTTGATTCAGCTCTTGAATCCCGAAAACAAACACTAAAGAACCAGAACTTTGGTCAAGAACTCGAAACCCAGCTGAAACCGAGCTCAAATAAGAGAAGACTTACCTTTGAAGCTGCTTCTTCCTCCTTCTCTCTCTACAACCGGGCTCTCTCTCTCTCTTCTTCTTCCTCCGAGAGCAAAGCAGCTTTCTGCTTTGATACGGGCGACCATGCCCCTCAAATCCTTAAAATAACAAGGTTTGTACATTGTACACTTTATCCCCCTCCACTTGTGCACAATTTCTATTGTTTCTATTTACTTTTCTTTTCCTTTCGTTTAAATAGAAATTCGGGGTGTTACAAGTCTACCCCCTTAAAGTGGTTTCGTCCCCGAAACCTGTCGCTTCTCGAACAGTTATGGGTAACACTGTTTCACCACTTCTTTGATCTCACATTTAAACTTAAATCCCTTTAGGCTTCACTGCACCCGCACAAGTGAAACCATCATCCTCCTTAGTCTATTCTCTTCTTCTTATTAGTAATGGTCACCAGTTTTCCTCGTGGTTGGATACTCTGTCCATCTCAGTATTCTCTAGTAGCATGATCATATCCATATCGGTTGAGCTATTTCTTAGACGAGACGCATGGAACATCAGATGAATTCCACTTAACTCATCAGGTAGCTCCAGTCGATGTGCCACTTCTCCTACCTGAGCAACAATTGGGAATGACCCTCTACACTTTAATATTAGCTTTACTCGATTTCAAATCAAGCAATCCGCTTTCCTGGTCGAAGCCTTCGTCATGATTTATTGTCGTAGGTCGTCACCAAAATCTAGTTGTGCATGGTTGAGCAATCCATCTTTTTGCAACACTTGGGGTTTGAGTCATAGACTACTGATCACTCATCCGGAGATGCATGTCTACCTACCTATGTCTGTCTTGAACAGCCTAGCAGGAACAAGCGCTCTCTCTCAATTCTATCGCACAATCCTCTAGGGCATTAGGTAACCTGGTAGACTTACAAATAGCAATTCTTACATCGAAGGGCTCATCGATCTTCCTACCCCTAATGTGCAGCATCATAGAAAATAGCGGCAACAAAACTGCTACTAGCGTCACAATTAAAGCATAGATTCATAAATCTAAACTTGCAAGAATGTACCTGACGTTACCTCGGAGTCTGACCTAGCCTCCTCCCGGTCATAGAGGAGCTTCCTACGCTCTAGCCTTCACCTTCTGTTCTCCTTCCTCATACAGGAGCTTCCTACACTCGACCTCTTCCAGTCTCTGCTCATGTGCCCTATCTTGCCACAGTCGTAACATTTAGCCATTTGATAGTCCCTCGCTTTGTGGCCCTCCTTTCCACACTGATAACAAACATTCAGTCTGCACTTGCACTCCCCTCATGGCCTCTGCCACACTTGTTGCATATCTCTCCTTTTCTTTCTATTCTCTTCCGATCATCGTCTCTCGATGTTGTACCTCCATACAAAAGTCTACCATCATTGGCTCGCCTTCCTTTCCCCTTCTTAACATAGGCTCGCTCCTCCCCTTCATCTGTCATCGCCATCGCCCCTCGCTCGTCGTACAATCTTCCCGCCAGGTCAACTGCCGACCTAAACTTGGTCGGTCGGGCAGCGATCATATGCCTACGGATGTCCACCGGCAAGCCCTGAATATACCTCTTGATCTTTCGCGAAAGAGGTGTCACCTAATCCGGCACCAGATGTGCCATCTCGTTGAATTTAGCGGTATATTGCTGACGTGTCATCGTTCCCGCCTCCAGCTATAGGAACTCCGTCTCAACTTTATCTATTTCACGATGAGGACAGAACTCCTCAATCACCAGCCTTTTCAACTCCGGCCATCTCATCCTTCCAATAGCTCTGCTACCCTCGGCTTGGACTATATTGTCC
Organism: Flaveria trinervia; assembly: GCA_025506515.1. Taxonomy (NCBI): domain Eukaryota; kingdom Viridiplantae; phylum Streptophyta; class Magnoliopsida; order Asterales; family Asteraceae; genus Flaveria; species Flaveria trinervia. The sequence goes on along the minus strand of CM046455.1, from coordinate 47,332,308 downwards.
CACTAGCACAGAGCCGAGTCCACAAAAGAATGGGCAGCAAACTTTAGTTTTTGATCCTCCCGACACTCGTTGATATTCAATACCACTTCCATCTCTCTCACCCATCGGTAAGCAGTAGCAGTAGTTCCGTTTCCATCAAAAGTTTGGGGCTTTCATCGTTGAAACGCCTCATAGTTACAGCCTCGTGCCGCCTCCACGCAGGCTCTTCCTCTTCTTCCTCTTCGTCATCGGAGAAAACCGTTTCAGTCTCGGATCGTCTCCTTTCGCCCGAAGATCTACTCCTTCCTGTCTCTCCTCATCTCTAACAGCCTTTATAGCGTCGGTCACCACAGACGGTAGGATCGTCTGCATGACCTGATGCACTTCCTCCCTGACTGCCTCTCTCATCGAGGCCCTCTGATTAGCATTCTCATCACCGCCCTCCTTATGAGGGGTCTCGGGTTCTTCATGGACTACTCTTTCAGCCCTATACCTTCCTCTTGTGACCCGTGGTTCAGCACCACGTCCACCACCGCCTCCACCTCGTGAAGCTTTGGATGATCTACCACCAGCCGTCCACTAAATGCACACTATAAGATTCAAACAGTAACGCGGTCATTCAAGGTAATAACTCGGTTTATGTCAAGTATAGTAAGTCCCTAATTACAGTGGCCAGTTGTGATTAGCCACTTACTTTACTCTTCATACCCCAAGCATTTCCTATCCCGACTACAACAGTATCTAAATCTACACAATAGCACAGAAGCCACATAACATGCGCACATAATGCCGGTTAACGTTAACTTACTGTAAATGTTTACATAAAACCTTTACTTGCAGGCATTATCTCATCCCATGCAATATCCCCGACTTATGTCCGACGACTGATACTATGACGGGGCCTGATAAACAAACCCCCGACTCATGTCCGAAGACTAACACAGTATCGGGATACGCGACACGGATCTCATCATCCGTCACTTTCATCATAGGAAATACTCCCGACTCATGTCCGAAGACTGATACTATGCCGGGGCCTGCTCATAGACCCCTGACTCATTCCAAAGACTGACATAGTACCGGAGTATGCGATCTGTATCCTGTCTCATGCAATACCCCCAACTCATGTCTGAAGACTGATACTGTACTGGGGCCTAGTCACAAACCCCCGACTCATGTCTGAAGACTGACACAATACCGGGATACGCGACAAGGACCTCTTTTGAGTCTGTTGCGACAAAAGTCGCTCACCTTATACATGTGCTTGCAAGCATTTCTATACTTTCTCTTTTATTCATTTATTCATGCATGCATTCGTTCATTACATTCCTCTTTTCATTATCTTCCACTTTACGTTACAAAATACTTTCATTACATACGTTAACGTTCAACGCAAAGCCATGGAAAGACATACATACATAATAAGGAACATACATAAACATACACCATCACCAAACAGGAAACATCATACATGCATAACGCACATCACACATAAGCCATCACATCATAACCAGGCCTATCTCCCCATTTACCCCTTAAAAACCACTTAGAAACCTTATGTCCAAATCTAGGCGCATGGGACCTTCCAGGCGCATGAGCATAAAAATTCTAAGTGTAAAAGAGTCTGGGCGTATGGGCACTATTTGGGCGCTTCTGCCCTATTCAGGCGCATGGCACCTTTTCAGGTGCATCACAAACACTTAGCCGTTTGAATCACTTGGGCGCATGGGCACTATTTAGGCGCATGGCGAACACTTGGGCGCATGGCCAACACTTAGACGCATGGGCAACGGTTTAGGCGCATGGACCCCCCTTTTTGGGCGCATGGTCAACACTTAGGCCTCTGGCCTCTCATGCTAGGGCCACTGTTCATGTTCATCAGAACATTCTGAAATATTTTCTATGTTATCAACATCACCTGATTATCATTCTAATCATACCCAAACACAAATCTAACATACTAAGGCCATCTAAGCATACTAATAATCATCACTATAACATACATACATACATACATCACTTCGAACATAAGACTATAAACCCACAGATTCTTTCAAAATGTTTACTTAGTATGCATGATATCCCCAAATCAGTTGAAAATCAGTAAAAGAGGGGTTCTAGAAACTCACCTTGAGCAGCCTTTGAGCAACACACTCCAAGTTCGAGACCCACCTTCGATTCAGCTCTTGAATCCCGAAAACAAACACTAAACAACCAGAACTTCAGTCAAGAACTCGAAACCCAGCTGAAGCCGAGCTCGAATAAGAGAAGACTTACCTTTGAAGCTGCTTCATCATTCTCTCTCTAGAACTGGGCTCTCTCTCTCTCTCTTCTTCTTCCTCCGAGAGCAGTGCAGCTTTCTACTTTGATATGGGCGACCATGCCCCTCAAATCCTTAAAATAATAAGGTTTGTACTTTGTATACTTTATCCCCCTACACTTGTGCACAATTTCTATTCTTTCTATTTACTTTTCTTAACCCTTTCGTTTAAATAGAAATTCGGAGTGTTTTATATTACCATGTTATGGTCATTTGAAGTCAGACTATATTCTGCCAAAATTATAGTAAGGCACTTATGTGCACTTTTAAAATTGTTAAAGCATGAAACAGGTTAGAACAAATTTATTATGTCGATAAATAGCCTTTATTTAGAGAAATAATCTTGTGGAATAACCGAATGCAGCGACATAGCCGTCCATATGCAATGAGATTCTTTGTTTATGTTAGCGTGTTCTTAGCTTGATTTAGGAATGTTAGTGATTGTTATAAGGTCAGAGAATTTAGATGCTTAATGATCAAATGATAAAGATTGAAATTAAAAGAGATTTAGTAGAAGAAATAATAAAAGTAAGAACATAAAGTCATGATAACAATTGTATGTTAGGATAATTGAAACAATATAGAAATACATAGTATAAAAGCAATATAAGATTAACTTAGTATTAGAAAATTACTGAGATTACTTGAAAAATATAATTCTTGAACTTGATCAAAAGTAATGGATGAAAAAAATATATGAGTGAGATTTTCGGAGAATGAGCAAATGAAAAGTAATGGCTAAAGCTTGCTTTTATAGTTGAGGTTAGGAGGGGGTTATGAATAGTGTTAATGGTGAGTTACAAGTCTTTAAAAGAGGGTTATGATTGGAATTTGAAAAAAAAAATATATGATTAAATAAAATAAATAGATAAAAGAATAATTACAATTTTAAACTATTAATTTATTAAAATATTAAATTTAATTTAATCAACTTATTTTCTTATAAAATCTCATAAAAAATTTGCAATTTGATTATTTATTTGATTGAATATTTAAAATCTTATAAATATTAATATCCTTTCAAATTTTATAAAATTTATTTTATAAATCAAGTTATTATTAAATGTTTATATGATTTAAGAAATAAAAATTGAATAAAACAATTCACTATATTTGTTGAATTATATATTTATGGCATTTGATTCATTTAGTTAAATAAAAAATATTAATAGTAAATTTTTGTCGTATAAACGTTCAAAATGGGTTCGGGTTTGGGTTTATAGTTTGAAAATGAACAGATGTTACAAATACAATTAGTTTCACAATGAGAAGAGTGTTAGAACACTTAACAGATCAAATAGGATATCATGTTTAAACCGAAGATACTAAGAACATAAATAAGTAATGAGATAGAACAAGAACAAGATAAGTATGATTTTCATGAATGTTGTATATTGCTCTCAAGTTCTATAGCAGGTGTTACAAAGCATGAGATAATTACAAGAAACTAAGATACTTTATACTATATACTACAGCCGACTATACTTTGAAAGCCAACTGAAAACGCTAATCTAGACAACAAGATCAATGTAAAGTCAAAAAACATATTGCCTTTTGACTTGTGACTATTACATATCATAAATCACATCCTAATATATTACAAAAAGGATAAAAGGTACAAAGTAAAAGTTACAAACTCCAAACCATAATTTACAGTTTACAAAAACATGGACCCTTTCACCAAGTTATTCAAGTTCGTAAGTTTTTAGAGTGACAACAGAAAGTTGGTCACCTTTATGCAAAAGTTGATTAGAGAAAACACCTCTTCTCTATATTCGGAAGAAATCAGTCTTCGGTTTTTTGGTTTCGGAAAACTTTGTTCTTGAAGCTAGTATATTATTTATATAGTTATACATATAACTCAATATAAGTAAACTTTCATTATATCTTTACGTACAACACACTAATTTTTATTCAAAACCGTGCTGTTACTCATTAAAATCAAAAAGAAAAAAAAGCAAAACTAGTTTGACCCCCGCTCCGGTTCCGGTTCTGGTCCAACCACAAATTTGGAGGAACTAACCGTTCGAACCCCTCCAAAACAAATTGATGCAAACCGGTTTGGCCACAACTCCAATTCCTGGTTGGACCGGTTGGTCCAATTCGGTATCGACAACATTGCTGGTATCATAATCAAGATGTGGTATCATAATTCGGGCTAGCAAAACAGGTTTTATCGTGTTTAATAGGTTAGAGATGACACGCAAATCACACGTATCAAACATGCAAAATACTTGTTTAACTACTTATATCTTATTCCTATAATTTTTATATGTCTTTATGAATAAAAAATGTGAAACAATAAAGTCTAGTCTTCTGATTTTAATAATTTTTAAAATATAAAAAAATAAAAATATATTTTTTTGTAAACAGATTTAATCATGTCATAAAAATGTCGGGAATTGACAGCCCTAATCATAATTAAGATGCCGTAATGAGTAGTAAAATGTTTTGTAAAATTGCATGTTTTTGAAAGTAACTAGTGTTATCTCCCGTATTATGGACGAGGGAGTTTGGTTGATTTCTCATGTCTTACGAATGTGATTTTGTTTGTTATCGAATCAGCTAATCAGAATTCACAAAAATGAATACATATACCAGTTTCAATAATACATATACCAGCAACAATGATGTTCTCTCATAATCGGTTTGTTTCATCGCAGTATCGGAAAAGTAATTGCACCCGCTATACCTACGATACAAAAAAAAAATTCACCAATGTTTGATGAAAAAAATGATGGTCAAAAAACACAAATACAAAACTTTATCGTAACACCTTACATCATCAAATTACTAATTCATCAATGTTGATGCTAAAAACATAAAAATCTAAATTTTTATGGCCAAAAAGCAAAAGTACAAAAATTCTTTGTAGCCCTTCAATTGCTTTTAATATAGATATATAATTTAAGGATGAGTTGAAGAGATTCTGAATAATTCTGTAATGATTTTAAAATTTATGCATAGGTGTAACAGCCAGCAGGCCATTGTGGAGGACTTGAGGGTCCAGAGTTTGACCTTTGACTTTCCATGCCAGCAAAGCAATATTAATTTTTGATTCTATATCTCCGTCCATGACAATATTTAATATATATTTTTTAATGGTTAATTAGATTACTGACTGGTGATTTGTCTAACCAATCATCTTCGTTACACAAATACAAAATTTTATTTATGAACTTGAAACTACCCTTAAGAGAAAAACCATCATAGGTGATATATCCCACTGTCTCCACCTGCAACTTCCCTATTTGTTTTATCTTAGCTAATACTTGAACTCAATAACTGTACATTTTCATTAAAACCTTGGGATATCTCACATTAAACATTTGATCCGGAGATTATTATTTATCGAGGTAATTTTCGTTTCTTAGTTTAAGGCTTTATCAAATGTTTATGATTCAAGATTTAATTTATAACACTTAATAAATGAGTGTTTCTTATTATTTTTTCTAAAGATATTTTAAATCACAAATTTAATGAAGTAAATACTATGACAAATGACAAGCTAGTGATATATTTTAAGTTTTTGCGTCATTCAAGAAAAAATTTATGATTGTGGTGGGGTGGTAGTTGTCGTTGCGTCAATTTTGTATATATTCTTTTCTTACGTGGGTGGACTGTTACAAGATATAGATGGAGAATTCTAAATCTTACGTGCATATTATAAGATAGACCTCAATGTAAAAATAATATATATATATATATATATATGTATATATATATGTATGTATATGTGTATATGTATATGTGTATATGTGTATATGTGTATATGTGTATATGTGTATATGTGTATATGTGTATATGTGTATATGTGTATATGTATATGTATGTATGTGTATGTATATGTATGTATGTGTATATGTATGTATGTATGTGTATATGTATATGTGTATATGTTTATATATGTATATGTATATATGTATATGTACATATATGTATATGTATATATATGTATTTATATATATATATATATATATATATATATATATATATATGTGTGTGTGTGTGTGTGTATATATATATATATATATAAAGGGATCAAATGAAAACCATGCTTATAATTGAGGACCGTAAAACTACCACTACCCAATCACATAATTTATAATTAATTTAACATTTTAATTATTTAAAGTATATTTGAGTTTACTTCAATCTTATTTTTTGAGGTCATTATATATTTTTTAGTTTGAACTCCAAAAACTGACAATAATGAAGAAACGGATTATGTATACGTAACTTGTATTAGTTACTTGTACGCAACTCGCAGTTATACATTTTGTAATACGTATTTACATATACATTACCTCTATATATACGTAACTATTAGTTGTAAACCTTATAATACATACTTTCATATATGTATCTTTAGTTTTCATTGTTTAATTATAAATATATTTTCATCTCTCACCTAAACTATATGTTAATTGCATCGTTCATGTTTTGACATACTAAACTTATATTGAAGTCATAACAGTAGACAATTTATTCATGATACAGTGATAGGGTAAATAAATTTATAGGTTGGGTGACTTTTGGGCTTTGGCCCCTATAACTGTTCAGGTTTTAACACTGTTTAAAATAATACTCATGTTATATATAACGATGATTAACTACAATTTTCTGTAGCTCGTTTTCTAAATTTTGACATCATATTTGATGAATATTTTATCATAAAGGTAGTTCAACATTAGGCATTATACAAAATTTTAACTTAAATCGTTATAGAGTAAATCAAATGATTTACATAATTATATAGTTTATTACATTAATTTTATTTTTAATAGTTTGAGGTTTTCATATATGTTTCATTTCATATCTCATATAAGAAAAACAATTAAAGTGGTTACAAATGACTATTCCTTCAATAAAGAGTTTTCCAAAGAGTAAGCAAAGCAAAAGTGATGAGGAGTTGGCGAGATTGCGGAGCTCGCAAGCACACCAGCCCCGGTAAACAAGGTAAAGGACGTGGGTGGCGGGCTTCTGGTCTCGTTGTCTTGCTTGCGAGAAAGCCGGCTAATTAGACTTTTTGTTGTTTTATTTTGTTTTAATTTTTTTATTTAATTAGCAAAAACTTTTTCTTTTCAAGCTACAAATAATTTTCATTTCAATATTGTTTCACATTATTTTTTTATGAACGTAATAAACGTTTTTAAAGTATGTCGGATTATTGTTTGTCATCCTTATGGAAATTTTTTTTTGGCAATGAAAACCATGAGAGATGTTTATCCATGATGTTGGTATATAAATTTTAAAAATAATGTTTTAAAAACATGGTTATTACTCTGGGTGGACTGGTATCTTATATATTTATTAAACGGCTCTAGTTTAATCGTAGTTTACTTCAACTTAAAATTACATCATGTTTCAAATGAGACTAAAGAAGTAAGCATTAATCTCTTTTGGACGAGTGACAAACATTTTTACCGACAATTACAAAGTGTTGTGCAGTGTTTGATGATTAAAAAAAGATATTAGAAATTTTATAAGATATATAATACTTTTTTCGTAATTATTCTTAAAATATGTTGTAATGTTGCCCTTAACCTCTTATTCCTGTCTTCATATCCAGCTTTTGCTCTATTATTATGTTCTTAATTTCTTAATATTTCATGGCACAAACTCAGGAATCTAGAATACTTCAAAACCGTACAGCAAATAGATTCTTTTTTTATTTAATGACTAATTTTATTTCAATTATGCAATCATTATACATTTTATACTATTGTTGTTATTTTAGAATTCTAAATTAATCATATTTAATGAAAATGATAGAATAATCTATTGAAACTGATGTATGAGGGTTCCTTTGAAGCAAAGGAGAACAATAAGGATCGCTTAAAGCAGCAGTTTGAAAACTTCACCTTCAAAGCAAGTGAAACCATAACTCGGCAATACTTTAGTTATGTTGAGATTATGGATACCCTCATGGATGAAAGAGTTGCTCTTGAGAACAGAGACATTATAAGGAAGTTCATGTCCTCACTTCCTAGGTAGTGGATACACTACTGTGTGGTGATCAAGAGAACTGAGAACCTCAAAACTCTCACTCTGACAGAGATGTATATGATTCTCAGTGGCTGCTAGATGGAGATGAACATGCAAGGTTCATCTGGCAACTCCAACAATCAAATATGTTTTGAAAGGGATAGCATAAAACCCCAACATCATCTCATATGCTACTCTGACAACTCACCGAAGGATCCATTCATCACCTTCCCAGAGACACCAAGGGAGAACTACACTCAAGGAAGCTCATTCAAAGAGACAAGTTCTTCTCAAGCCTTTGTGTCTTTTGATGAAAGTTATGGCATCTTTCTTTTCACCCTTGAAGACCTGGACTGTATCCATCTAGATGATCTGGAGTACATGGAGATAGTTCAGCAGATGGCTCTTCTCACTCATAGAGCCAAGAAGTTCTACAAGCAAACTGGAAGGAAGTTTCCAAGCAGTGCAACCAGTGGAAAGTTTAGGCTGGACAAAGGCAAAGTCAAGTGTTACAACTGTAACTTGATGGGTCAATTTGACAGGGAACGTAAGGCACCGAGAACAAATGGTGGCCAAACACAGTTTTGACAAAACTACACTGATAAAGCCACCCAGAATAAGAAGCCAAAGCAGCTGGCTGCCTTTGCTGTTGAAGAAGGAAGCTTTGACTGGAACTTTCAGGTGGAAGATGCTTCTCCAAACCAAGCACTGATCACAGATCATGATGAAGCCAAGGTATTGGAACATCTCTGTACACCTGAATGCATTGCTAAAGTTAATAGATACAGGTCCTACAACTTGGAAATGAGATCTGATCTTGAGTCCTTAAACATTTTAAAAGCTTATTTTAGAAAGTTTGAAATTGATTATAAACTGAAGATAGAGGACTTAGAGAAAACTATTTCAGTTCTAAAACATGAGCATACAACTACAGGACCGTTGAAGGGTATAAGTTACAACACAACAACACAAAGAGGAGATAAACTAAACTTAGATCAAACAATAAACTGGATTAACCAAGTAGTGATACTAAGAACACAAGTAATATAAGAGACAGAACACAAAGAACACAAGTGTTTGGTTTTCAAGGATGTAGTATATTGCCTTCTCTATGTTCTATTACAAGTGTTACAAACGCATATTCGAAAGATACAAGAACATGAGATACTTATACAACATCCTACAGCCGGCTATACTCTGAAAGCCAGCTGGATACAATTGACTAGACACACACAAAATCAATTGTACAGTCAAAAGGCAGATTGCCTTTTGACTTGTGACTATGACATGCCATAGCTCACATCCTTATCTATTACAAAAGGATAAAGTACATAAAGTAGAAAGTTACACACTCAAGTACTCAATGTACAGTTACCAAAAGCATGGATCTTTTCACCAAACAATGTTAGTTGGTGACTTGTAGAGTTGCAGCGGAAAGGTGTCCAACTTTATGGAACAGTACATCAGATAAAGCATGTTACTAAAAGTCTTCGGAAGAAATCTGTCTTCATGAACTTGAAGCTTCGGAAGACTTTGTCTCTGAGGCTTCGGAAGACTTCATCTTTGGCTTCGGAAGATGTTGGTCTTGGCTTCGGAAGATTTCACACTTAGAGTATTTCTGTTGCACATGTGAAACTTCCGAAGCATTCTACTTCAATGCACTTGTGCAACATGCAGGAAAGACTAAAGCTGTTTAGGTTGCATCAGGCTCTTCATTAGACTCTACAAACTCCCCCTAGGCTGATGCTACCAAAACACTTTAGAAAACTTCAGATATTAACAGTCCTCATTAGGATGATCACCATTCCTTTCTTCATAAGATGATCAGGATCCTTCAGGCTGTCAAAGTGTCTTCTCATGTCAAAGAGGTCATGCAGAGGCAACTGAAACATATCTTGCCATGTATAAATGTCTTTAGTGCCTTGATCTCTAATAACATGCCACCTTTCTGGATTTGTGGTGTATGTCCAAGACAAGATGGGTCTTCCTGATGCTAGAGGAGCTATTGAAGTTGGAGTTGATTGAGCATCCTCTAGCTGCACATCCTCAGGCTGTTCTGATTCATCCTGAGGTTCAGAAGAGGATGCAGGCTTCTTCTTCTTCTTAGACTTTGGTTTAGAAGCCATCCTCTTCTTTCTCTTTCCAAATTTTAACTCAGAAGACTGGCCTGCAACACCATATTGATCTTCACTGTCTTTCTCAGTTGGGACATCCTCTCTCTCAGGTTCAGATGGAGAGGAAGGTTGACCCTGCTGTGGATCAGAAGATGAAGCTTGCTGAGCATTAGTAGGAGGTCCGGGTTGTGTTGTGTCTGGTTATTCAACCTTAACCTCCACTTCAGGTGGGGCCTGATTTGGAGTGGAGTGTAAGTCAGTGAGCTCTCCACTCTTAATCTTCTGCTTGATTACCCTGATATGCTCATCCATAGTGGATAGAGACATGGGTTCAAGTCTCCTTCCGGAGAATCCATACAACTTCAAGAAGCTCATCATCCTCTGCTATCAGCAGACTTCTTCATCCTTTTGGATGATGGCTCTTGATTTTGTAGCTTCTTCCCTCAGCTTCTTCTTTGTTGTCTTTCTTCCTTGACTAACTCAAGCTCAAGTTGTTTTAAGTACTCAAAGTCAATATAGTCATAAGGTAAGGGAAGGAGTGCATCTGCCTAATAGAGGCCTATGGCACTCAGGTAATTAATCATCTTGATTCTGTCTTCTTCTTATCTACCTGAGATTCTTGTTGAACCACATCCTCTTGTTCAGGACTTTCTTGAACTGGTGAGAGGGTAGGCATACCTTTGTACAATCTTTTCTTCTTCTATCTTCTTTGACTTGTACTAGGAGTTCCGCATCATCTGCCTCCTTCTTATCTCTTGACCTTTCCAGATCAACCAACTCATTCAATTATCCAAGGGGGAAATGACAATATCTATGTCATAGTTCCTAGTCTGCAGATAGTTAATCTTGACGGCCCTTAACTCATCATCTGAGTATCTGGTCTGGGGGTAGCCCTGATTGCAGACTCCATAACTCTTGGAGACTCAGTAGAGGAACTTTCTCCCCTTAGCCTCCTTTTCCTCTCTCTCTCCTCCTCCTCAATCTCCTCAGATGTCATCTTTCTTTTCCCTTTGTCACTCACAGATCTTTGTGACTCAGGGTGGAGAGAGCTTTGGCCTTCATTGCTCGTTGCAGCATCTGAGCTCAGGCCAGAGAGAGGTTGAGAAGCACCTTCACCAGCAGGTGTCTCAGAAGGAATATGGATCTCTGCAGCAGTTGGAGATGATGAGACAGGGCTCTCAAGTTCTGTCACTGGGAGTCAAGGTTTCCCCTATGAAGCTAATCTTAGGGTCTGCCTCAACATCCAGTTGACCGATGACATTGCCTGATTGCCTTAGTCTCCTTCTTAGGCTGAACTCTGCAATGATCCTGTCTTGGATTCTTTTAGCCAGTCTGTCAGCTTGTCTTGATTGGCTTGGGTTGACAAATGGCATGTTGACTAGATCTAGACCTTCATAGTAGTCCAAGTTCTGAAAATTGAAGACTTCTTGCTGTCCTTGAACTCTTATGATGATGAGGGCCTTCTTGTTGTTGTCATACCTCCACCCAATGATGTGATTGAAGGATGGTGAAGGTGACATAGCCCTTGGTATCCCATCCTCAAACAGACTCTGTATGAACGAGTCTGTGTAGTCCACATCAATATGAAGTAGAGGAGGTTGCTGAGAATGCACAGTTGCAAGTGAGGATGGTGAGTCCTCAATGTCCATTCTCTCTGAAGAACTCCCAGGTTCTGTGGCTGTAATGACTTTCTCCCCCTTTTGGTAGCATCCCCACTTGCATAGGTGAGCTGGAAGATAGATCAATCACATCCACAGGTTCTTGTGTTCTTGGTTGAGCTCTCCTTAAGGGTCTCCCAGCTAGTTTTTCCTTAAGATATGAATCTCAAGTTGCTGATCATTGATCCTGTTGTGTAAGGTAGTCACCTAAGATTCAAGGTGACTGACCTTTGAGACTAGGTAAGTGCATGTTTTAGACAGTTTTTGCACCAGTAGTCTCAGATTCCCCTCATCTTCATGAGAAGATTCATTGGGGGATGAGATGATTGGACTAGAGTCCTCTCTCTCACCACCAGCTTAAGGTTCTTGGCTGCTGTTTTCCTCTGCTCACTGGCAGTCTCAGTTGAGATATCAGTGGGCTGAGTTGCATGGTTGAGGTCTTAATGATGTAATCACTTTCAGAAGTGAGAGCCTCTTCCATATGGACATCCTGAACAGGTTCGGGAGTGTCCACCTCAGTTGTAGGTGACTGATGTGGGATAGATGTAGGAGACTTAATAGTACTCATCTCTCTTTGAGTAGAGGAAAAGAAGAGAGATTCATTATACTCACTGAAACCTATATCTTCATCAGTATAGAACTCAAGGTTGGGAATTGGTTGGTTTAGATCTATAGGCTAGGGATGGTAACTGTCCCCTGAAGATTGATCACTTGAGTGTTGAGACTCAGAGTGATGGCTTAAGGCAGTAGGGCTAATGAGCTCATCAGGCTGAGCATGAGGAACCTCAGCACTGATTCTTGAAGAGATAGGAGTGGTTTGCTCCTCAGGAGAAGTAGGAGCTTCAGTGTCCACTTCTTCCTGTATGGGTGAGTATATGGGGGCCTCCACAGACTGAATAGTCTGAGCAGGGGCTTCTTTGGATTTTCTTTGGTAGGTGATGGATTTGAGGCTGTGTGGGTGGTTGGGAAGTAACAGGTGTGGGTTCAACACTAGCTTATGCTGCTAGGTTGTCACCTTGAGCAATGAGCTCTAACATTTTTGGGACTAGGGCTGTTTCTACCCCAGAGAATCCAACAGTGGACTTTCTCTGTATAATAAAGATGTCGGCTTCATCTGTCCCAATTTAAGAATGTTACTTGTTTCCCTTAACTGTGAGCCCAGTTCATATTTAAGAATGTACTGGACATATCTAGGAAACATGTAATATTCTAAGGAGTCTAAATTTGCAAGTAAATTTGTATAAATAAACTGAGAGTACCTGAATTTGACCCCTTGAACCATTCTATGGACTATGAAGGAGAGATCTTCAGGAATCTGGTCCCATCCACCATGCTTGTTTGATAAGTGTGGATGATCACATGGAGCAGGAATCTCCATTGGGATGAGACCTTCCTTTTCCTGAAGGTCTTTACAGAGAAATCTCCCTCATACACCATCTACTCAAAGGAATGATTGACAGCTTCCTTTGGGAAAAACACCTCACCTTCTTCATCATCCAGCTGAAGATGTCGGTTGATGATGGCCGGAGTGATGAAGATTGTCTCCCCTGCACTGTGGCAGACAGTGTCTTCTCTCCCCATCAATAATGACCTCTTGGCAGGTCTTCCAGAATTCAAGCAACTGATCCTCATAGAGTGGAGGATCAATGATTAGAGAGGTGAAGTAGTTGGACAGAGATAAGAAACGACAAACCTTTGAGAAATGAGGATCTTTCTCAGAGCGTAACAGAGCAACTTGATTGTTTTGTCTGTGTAGCTGTATGGTAAAGTTGGGATCATTTCTATGAGCAAGGTTGGCCATTTTGAAGTAGCTTAGGGACGAAGAATGAAGAAAGAAAGAAATTTCAGAGAGAAATTTGGGGTTTTAGGTTTGGAGGAAGAACAGATGATAGAAAGAGGGGGGAAACCGTTGGGTTTATATGTGAGAAGGATTTCAGATAAAGTTTAATGAAAGAGGATAAACTTTGAAATCCGGATGTCAGTCCCATCTCTAAAAAAGTAGTTTACTTTTTGCTCAAAAAGTAGTTTTCTTGGAAAACAAAAAGCTTCCGAAGGATAATTATCTTGGAAGTTTTAATTAAAAAGCTTCCAAAGCTAAAATGACTTCGGAAGAATTTCCTGAGAGGTTTGAAAATTTTGCTTCGGAAGAAAAATTAAAACTTGAGTACTTTGTGTATAAACTAACAAAGCTTCCGAGAGTTAATTTTGCTTCGGAAGTAAATGGTCCTTGAAAATGATTAAGTGTCTGAGACAAGTATTTAAGCTTCGGAAGATAAATTTGAAAACTCTTCCGAAGGTAAATTTCTTAGACAGTTATTTATTTTGAAGGCATGATTTACTTCCGAAGTTAAAAGTATAACTTCCGAAGTATCATAAATTTTCAAAAAATCTAAGGAAAGTCTTCAAAAAGAAATTTTCATCCAAAGAAAATATGAGCTTATGAAAGTGATGAACTAGACAACTTAGGACACACATAAATTTTAAAGAAATAATAAGAATTAGTTTTAACAAAGATCTACTCAAGGTTGATCATCCCAATAGCTGATATAAGATATTTAAATCTCTGCTCATCAAAAGCCTTTGTAAACAGATCAACATATTGTTCATCTGTGTGAACCTTGACTAGTTTAGTTAATCCTTTTCATAGTTATCTCTTATTAAATGATACTTGATATTGATGTGCTTTGTCCTTGAGTGCTGCACAGGGTTCTCTGTGATTGAGATAGCACTGTTGTTGTCTATGTGAATTGGAGTCTCCTTGAAGTTTAAGCCATAGTCCAGCATCTGATTTTGAATCCAAAGTACTTGAGCACAGCAGCTTACAGCAGCAATGTATTCAACTTCAGCAGTTGATGCAGAGACACATGATTGTTTCTTGCATTGCCATGAGACAACCCTTCCACTAAGAAATTCACATCCCCCAGATGTGGACTTTGTAGTCATGTTGCAACCACCATAATCACTATCTGTATAGGCATACAGATTGATGTCGGAATTCTTGGGATACCATAGTCCAAAAGTGTTGATGCACCTTTGAGGTATCTTAGAATCCTCTTGACAGTGATAAGGTGAAACATCTTAGGGTTGGCTTGATATCTTGCACAAATACACGTAGCAAACATGATATTAGACCTGCTACCAATAAGATACATAAGAGACCCAATCATAGCCCTATATAAATGCTCATCTACACACTCCCCCTCAAGATCAGGACCAAGAGAGTGGTTTCTGGCTATGGGTGTCTTAGCAATCTTACAGTCATTCATATTAAACCTCTTGAGTATGTCCTGAACATACTTTGACTGACTTATGAAGATGACATCTTCAACTTGCTTCACTTGAATTCCCAGAAAGAAATTGAGTTCCCCCATGGCACTCATTTCAAATCTGTCTTTCATTAGCTTCTCAAAGTCTTTGTAGAGCTTTGGATTAGTTGAACCAAAAATGATGTCATCCACATATACTTGAACTAGCAATATGTATTTTCCTTGTCCTTTGATGAAGAGAGTTTCATGCATAGTACCCCTCCTGTATCCATGTTTACAGAGATACTCAGACAGTGTCTCATACCACTTCCTGGGTGCCTGATGCAGCCCATAGAGAGCTTTGTCAAGCTTGCAGACATAATCAGGATGATCAGGATCTACAAAACCAGGTGACTGTTTGACATAAACCTCTTTATCTATCACTCCATACAAAAAGGCACACTTCACATCAAGTTGAAAGACCTTGAAATTCTTGGATGCAGCAAATGCCAGGAATATCCTAACGGCTTCTAATTTTGCTACGGAAGCAAAGACATCAGTGTAGTCAATCCTTTCTTCTTGTGTGTATCCTTGAACAACCATTCTAGCTTTGTTCTTGATGATGATGCCTCTATCACCTTTCTTGTTCCTAAACACCCATTTGGTTCCAATGGTAGTCTTCCCAGAAGGAAGAGGACAAAGGTTCCAAACTTTCTGCCTTTTGAATTGAAGCAGCTCTTGTTGCATAGCTTCAACCCAACTTCCATCCTTTAGAGCTTCATCAACTTTCTTTGGCTCTATCTGGGATAGAAAACAAGAGTGAAGACAAACATTTGCTTCATGGGTTTGTCTTCTTGTCTCTACCCTTGAGACAACATCTCCAATGATGTTTGTGCTAGGGTGAGACTTGTGGATCCTAAGCTGAGGGATCACAACAAGTTGTTGAGAAAGATCTAAATTTGAAAAATTTAGATCTGGCATAGATGTTTCTCCCACCACATCAACACACTTTTCAAGTGAAACTTGATCCAAGCAGTGTGTGACATCATTGATGTTCTCATCTATGGTGTGGTTAGTGGCATCAAGAAATTCTTGGTCACTGTCACCATCACCATTGTTGTCTTCCATAATTGAGGTGTTCTTATTTGGTTGTAGAGCCTCTGAGCTGGAATTTGAAGGCATACCAGATGTATCAGCTGAATCTGTCATTGTAGTGCTAATAAAAACCTCATTTGTAGAAATGGTTCCAACTAGAGCTGAAGATATATGTCTTGAAGATCTTCCTAGCTCAAATCTTGGATCAGGATCATCTGTGTTTAAATTTTCTGCAGATCCTGAAACATTCTCATAAGATTTGTTAAAACAGTTGGTAACCAAATCAAGATCAAACAACCAATCCGGACCAGAACCAGCAACACAAGGTGTATGTTCATTGAAAGTCACATTGGCTGACTCCTCAAAATTCTAGTTATGAGATTGTACACTCTATAAGCCTTAGCTTGGAAGAGTATCCAATAAAGTGTCCATCATCTGATTTCTCAACAAACTTGGCAATTTGATCTTTGGTATTCAAGATGGTGCAAGGACATCCAAATGACCTGAGAAAACAATGAAAGGTCTGCTCTTGTGCCAAAGTTCATAAGGAGTTTTGCCATGAGTCTTAACTACTAAAACTCTGTAGCACATAGCAGGCAGTGTTGACTGCCTCTGCCCATAAGGTGATGGGCAGTTTAGAGTCAGACAACATGGTTCTTGCAGCTTCAATCAGTGTCCTGTTTCTCCTCTCAGCAACACCATTTTGCTGAGGAGTCCTGGCAGCACTAAATTGTATTGTAATACCCTTTTCATCACAGAATGTATCAAGGATATGGTTTTTAAATTCAGTTTCTTGATCACATCTTATGATCTTGACCTTGTGATCAAATTGATTCTCAATCTTTAAGATGAAATTCTTTAGAATCTCAGGAGTCTCATCCTTAGTTCTAAGGAAAAAAACCAAAGTGAATCTTGTAAAGTCATCTGTGATCACTAGACAGTATAAGGTCCTTCCTAAACTCATTACACTGGTAGGGCCAAAGAGATCCATATGTAACAAGTGTAGGGGTGTAGTGATGGAGTTCTTTTCCTTAGGCTTGTGAGATACCTTATGTTGCTTCCCTTTCAGGCATGCAACACAGTGGTCATCACTTGTAAACTCTCTCTTTGGCATTCCAGTTACCAAATCATGCTTAATCAGTTTATTCATGTTCTTAGAGTTTACATGGCACATTCTTTTATGCCATAGGAAAGACTCATCACTGTTGGCTTTAGACAGAAAGCATGAAACTTTTCCAGAGGGAGAGGTTTCTTGCAAATCCATCTTATACATGTTTCCTTTCCTGGGGGCTTTAAGCAGGATATGCTCATGAGGAATGACCACACCAGGCTTATGAACAATGCACTCATGCTCAGTAAAGAGCATGTTATGACTCTAATCACAAAATTGAGATACACTAAGAAGATTGTATCCAAGCTCCTTTACAAAGTTTACCTTTTCCATGCTGAGCTTACCATTTGTGACCTTGCCCCTTCCAGAAATGTAACCACCTTCATCTCCTCCAAAAGCAACTGGTCCTCCATAAATCCTTTCAAAGTTCTGGAGTAGTGACCTATTGCTTGTCATGTGCCTGAAGCAGTCACTGTCTATTATCCAGACATTTCTGTCTGTCTTCAGCTGTCCCTGCACAAAGAGAATGATTAGTTACATCTAGAAACCCAAGCCTTGCTTGTCTTGGGCTCATTTGTAGAAGGTAATTCAATAGTAATAGATCCTATGGTTGTACTAAGAGGATCTTGAGCGGTTGTTGATGGAGAAATCTCAGTCACTTGGTATTTCTTAGACGTCCACACCACCTTTGGAGTCTTGGACTTGACCTTCAAAACTTTAGAAGCTTTTGGAACTTTAGAAGTTTTGATGACTTAACCTTCAGAAGATTCTGCAGACACTGCAGCAGACTTCAGTGCTTCGGAAGAACTCCTTTCTTCCGAGACCAAATATTCTTCCGAAGAGAATTTTCCACTTCCCTTCTTGTTAGATTTGGAACTTCTGAAGGAAACATGTTTTCCTTCCGAAGCTTGAATCTTCTTAGAACTCTTTGAAGCCTTTGTTTTGGCCATATGAGCAGTACCTTTAGGATTGAAGGGACAATCCATAGAAATGTGAGTGGTGCTATCACACATGACACAATTCATTTTCTTCTTCACAAGAGCCTTGTCTTTGAAATAGGACTTTCTTTGGTCACATCCCTTCTCCACCTTCATCTTTGCAGATAAAGCATGTTACTAAAAGTCTTCGGAAGAAATCTGTCTTCATGAACTTGAAGCTTTGGAAGACTTTGTCTCTGAGGCTTCGAAAGACTTCATCTTTGGCTTCGGAAGATGTTGGTCTTGGCTTCGGAAGATTTCATACTTAGAGTATTTCTGTTGCACATGTGAAACTTCCTAAGCATTCTACTTCAATGCACTTGTGCAGCATGCAGGAAATACTAAAGATGTTTAGGTTGCATCAGCCTCTTCATTAGACTCTACACAAACTTTAGGACTCAGATCAAGGATCTCATAACTAAGCTGACTGAGTGCCAAACTGAGCTTGTGATCAGATAATTGTGTTCTTGAAGAAGAGACCTTCAAGAACATGATATCCCCATCCATGCACAACAAAGTGTGCTATCAAAACAAGCAAGGATAATGATCAAATGAGATAGCTCTTCCACACACAATCTTGTCTGTAAGATCACCCAGATGTGGAACTTATGAAGATGAACTTCCTCTTATAGATCCTTTGAGTGAAGAGGATGATGAAGTGATAGTGAAAAATTCCTCTGAGAAGAGTGAAGAGGAGGATTCTAAGAAGGGACACTATCCTTCTGAGGAGAAGAAAAATACTATGATGACCAAGTCAATAAGAAGACCTTGATACAAAATAGCAAAAGAAAAGCTAGGAAGGCTCAAGAGATCAATGCTACTTTTGACTCCAAGCAGAAACAAGTTTTTATCTCTGCAGGGTTTTAAGTGGTAAAGACTGAAGACATCAACCTTAACTCTTCTGTTAATAGTTCTGGTTCATGTTCAAATCATCTCAGTACCAAGAAGAAGACTGATCTGTTGTGTACCACTGCTACACAACCTAGACCATCAAACTCCAAGAACAGTCCTCAACCCAAAAGGACTGTCTCAACATTTGCAATGATGAGGGTGGAGAAGGGATGTGACCAAAGTCAGTCTTTTTCCCAGCAGAAGGCTTATGGGAAGAAGAAAATGGAGTGTGTTATGTGTGAAAGTACTACTCATCTTGCTAAGGATTGTCCATACAATCCTAAGGGTACTCTTCACATGACCAAACCACAGACTTCCAAGAGTTCTAAGAAGATTCAAGCTTCGGAAGGAAAATTTGTTTCCTTCGAAAGCTCCAAAACTAAGAAGAAGGCAAATGAAAAATTGCATTCGGAAGAAAAGTTAGTCTCGGAAGGAAGGAATACTTCCAAAGCACTGAAGTGTGCTGCAGTGTTTGCAGAATCTTCTGAAGGTCCAGTCATCAAAACTTCCAAAGTATTAAAAGCTTCCGAAGTGTTGAAGGTCAAGTCCAAGATTCCAAAGGTGGTGTGGAAGTCTAAGAAAGACCAAGTGACTGAAAATTCTCCGTCAACAACAACTCAAGATCCTCAAAGCATAACAATAGGATCTATTACTATTGCATACCATCTGTTTCTCTTAGTAAGCCCAAGACAAGCAAGGCTTGGGTTTCCAGATGTAACTAATCATTTTCTTTGTGCAGGGACAACTCAAGACAAACAAGAATGTATGGATCATTGACAATGGTTGTTCCAGGCACATGACATGCAATAGGTCACTACTCCAGAACTTTGAAAGGATTGATGGAGGGCTAGTTGCTTTTGGAGGAGATGAAGGTGGTTACATTTCTAGAAGGGGCAAGGTCACAAATGGTAAGCTCAACATTGAAAAGGTAAACTTTGTCAAGGAGCTTGGGTACAATCTTCTGAGTGTATCCCAATTTTGTGATCAGAGTCATAACATGCTCTCTATCGAGCATGAGTGCATTGTTCTTAAGCCCGGGGTGGTCATTCCTCATGAGCATATTCTGCTTAGAACCCCCAGGAAAGGGAACATGTACAAGATGTATTGCAAGAAACATCTCCCTCTTGAGAAGTTTCATGCTTTCTGTCTAAAGCCAATAGTGATGTGTCTCTCCTATGGCATAAAAGAATATGCCATGTAAACTTAAGAACATGAATAAACTGATTAAGAATGATTTGGTAACTGGAATGCCAAAGAAATAGTTTACAAGTGATGACCCTTGTGTTGCATGCCTAAAAGGGAAGCAACATAAGGTATCTCACAAGCCTAAGGAAAGAAACTCCATCACTACACCCCTACACTTGTTACATACGGATCTCTTTGGCCCCACCAGTGTAATGAGTCTAGGAAGGACCTCTTACTATATAGTGATCACAAATGACTTTACAAGATTCACTTGGGTCTTCTTCCTTAGAACTAAGGATGAGACTCCTGAGATTCTGAAAATTTCGTCTTAAAGATTGAGAATCAATCGGATCACAAGGTCAAAATCATAAGATGTGATTAGGGAACTAAATTCAAGAACCAAATCCTTGATGCATTTTCTGATGAAAAGGGTATTACAAGACAATACAGTGCTCCTAGGACTCCTCAGCAGAATGGTGTTGTTGGGAGGAGAAACAAGGCATTTATTGAAGCTGCAAGAACCATGTTGTCTAACTCTAAACTGCCCATCACCTTCTAGGTAGAGGCAGTCAACACAGCCTGCTAGAAGACTCCTTATGAACTTTGGCATAAGAAGAAACCTTTCATTGGTTTTCTTAGGTCATTTGGATGTCCTTGCACCATCTTGAATACCATGGATCAAATTGCCAAATTTGCTGAGAAATCAGATGATGGATACTTCATTGGATACTCTTCCCAAGCTAAGGCTTACAGAGTATACAATCTTAGAACTAGAATTGCTGAGGAGTCAGCCAATGTGACTTTCAGTGAACACACATCTTATGTGGCTTGTTCTGATCCTGATTGGTTTTTTGATCTTGATTTAGTTACCAACTGTTTTAACAAATCTTGTGAGAATGTTTCAGGATCTGCAAAAAACTTAAATACATGTGATCCTGATCCAAGATTTGAGCTGAGAAGACCTTTAAGTAACACATCTTTAGCTTCAGTTGGGACTACTTCTACAAATAAGGTTTCTATCAGCACCACAATGACAAACTCAGCTGATACATCTGGTATGCCTTCAAATTCCAGCTTAGAGGCTACACAACCAGATAAAGATACTTCAAATGTAGCAGACACTGATGGTAGTGGTAATAGTGATCAAGACTTTCTTGGTGCTGATAACCACTCCGTAGATGAAAACATCAATGATGTCACACACTCCTTGGATCAAGTTTCTCTTGATAAGTGTGCTGATCTAGTTGGAGAAACATCTGTGCCAGATCTAAATTTCTCTAATTTAGATCTTTCTCAACAACTTGCTGTGATCCCTCAGCTAAGGATCCACAAGTCTCATCCCACTACAAACATCATTAGAGATGTTGTCTCTAGGGTAAAAATAAGAGGACAAACCCATGAAGCAAATGTTTGTCTTCAGTCTTGTTTCTTGTCCCAGATAGAGTCAAAGAAAGTTGATAAGGCTCTAAAGGATGGAAATTTGGTTGAAGCTATGCAAGAGGAGCTGTTTCAATTCAAAAGACAAAAAGTTTGGAACCTTTGTCCTCTTCTTTATGGAAAGACTACCATTGGAACCAAATGGGTGTTTAGGAACAAAAAGGATGATAGAGGCTTTATCATCAAGAATAAAGCTAGACTAGTTGTTCAAGGATACACATAAGAAGAAGGAATTGACTACACTGATGTCTTTGCTCTTGTAGCAAAACTGGTAGCTGTTAGGATATTCTTGGCATTTGCTGCATTCAAGAACTTCAAGGTCTATCAACTTGATGTGAAGTGTGATTTTCTTTATGGAGTGATTGATGAAGAGGTGTATGTCAAACAACCACCTAGTTTTGTAGATCCTGATTATCCAGATTATGTTTGCAAGCTTGACAAAGCTCTTTATGGGCTGCATCAGGCACCCAGGAAGTGGTATGAGACTCTATCTCAGTATCTTTGCAAACATGGATATAGAAGAGGTACTATAGATGGAACTCTCTTCATCTAAGGATAGGGAAATGACATATTGCTAGTTAAGTGTATATGGATGACATCATCTTTGGTTCAACTAATCCAAAGCTCTGCAAAGACTTTGAGAAGCTGATGAAGGACAGATCTGAAATGAGTGCCATAGGGGAACTCAATTTCTTTCTGGGAATTCAAGTGAAGCATGTTGAAGATGGCATCTTTATTAGTCAGTCAAAGTATGTTCAGGACATACTCAAGAGGTTCAACACGACTGATTGTAAGATTTCTAAGACACCCATAGCTAGAAACCACTCTCTTGGACCTGATCTTGAGGGGGAGTGTGTAGATGAACACTTATACAGGGCTATGATTGGGTCTCTTATGTATCTTACAACTAGCAGGCCTGATATTATGTTTGCCAGTTGCATCTATGTAAGATATCAAGCCAACCCTAAGATGTCTCACCTTATCACTGTCAAAAGGATTTTAAGATACCTTAATGGTGCTTCAACACTTGGTCTATGGTATCCTAAGAATCCTAACTTCAATCTGTATGCTTATACAGATAGTGACTATGGTGGTTGCAACATGACTGCAAAGTCTACATTTGGGGATGTCAGTTTCTTGGTGGAAGGGTTGTCTCATGGCAATGCAAGAAACAATCATGTGTCTCTGCATCAACTACTGAAGCTAAATACATTGCTGCTACAAGCTGCTGTGCTTAAGTGATTTGGATTTAGAATCAGATGCGGGACTATGGGTAAAACTTCAAGGAGAGTCCCCTTCATATAGACAATAATAGTGCTATCTCAATCACAGAGAATCATGTGCAGCACTCAAGGACCAAACACGTCAACATCAGGTATCATTTAATAAGAGATAATTATGCAAAAGGATTAATTAAACTAGTCAAGGTCCATACAAATGAATAATATACTGATCTGTTTACAAAAGCTGTTGATGAACAGAGATTTAAATATCTTGTATCAGCTATTGGGATGATAAACTATGAGTAGGTTTTTCTTAAAACTAATTCTTATTCTTTCTTAAAATATGTGTGTCCTAAGTTGTTTAGTTCATCACTTCGATAAGCTTTTGTTTTCTTTGGATGAAAATATTTTTGAAGACTTTCCTTAGATTTCTTAAAAATTTTGATCCTTCAGAAGATATACTTTTATCTTCAGAAGAAAATCATGTCTTTAAAACAAATAACTGTCTAAGAAATTTACCTTCGGAAGAAAATTTAAAACATCTTCCGAAGCTTTAGTACTTCTCTCAGACACTTATCTGTTTTCAAGGACCATATTCTTTTGAAGCAAATTAACTCTCGGAAGCTTTGTTCTTCAGGACAAAGCATTCAAGTCTTAATTTTTCTTCCGAAGCAAAATTTTCACAACGCTTAGGAAAATCTTCCGAAGTCATTTTAGCTTCGGAAACTTTTTCAATAAAACTTCCGAGGAATATTTACCTTTGGAAACTTTTTGACTTCCAAGAAAACTAGTTTTTGAGCAAAAGTGAACTACTTTTTGAGCAAAAGTAAACTACGTTTTTAGAGGTGGGACCGACATTTGGATTTCAAATTTGATCCTCTTTCATTAAACTTTATCTGAAATCCTTTTTCACATATAAACCCAACGGTTTCCCCCTCTTTCTATCATCTGCTTCTTTCCTCCAAACCTAAAACCCCAAATTTCTCTAAAATAACTTTCTTTCATCTTTCTTCATCCTTAAGCTCTCTCAAAATGGCCAACCCTCATCACAGAAATGACCTGAACTTTACCATGCAGTTACACAGGCAACATAACCAGGTTGCTTTGTTAAGATCTGAGAAAGATCCACATTTCTCAACAGGTTTTTTGTTTCTTATCTCTATCAAAATACTTCACCTCCCTAACCATTGATCCTCCACTCTATGAGGATCATTTGCTAGAATTCTAGAAGACCTGCCAAGAGGTCGTAATGGATGGGGAGAAGGCACTCTCTGCCACAGTGCATGGGAGAATAGTCTTCATCACTCCAGCCATCATCAACATGCATCTTCAGCTGGATGATGAAGAAGGTGAGGTGTTCTTCCCAAAGGAAGCTGTTAATCATTCCTTTGAGCTGATGGGTTATGAGGGAGACTATTCTGTCAAGACCTTCAGGAAAGGGAAGGTCTTATCCCAATGGAAATTTTTGCTCCATGTGGTTATCCACATCTTATCAAACAAGCATGGTGGATGGACCAGATTCCTGAAGATCTCTCCTTCATTGTCCATAGGATGGTTTAGGGGGTCAAGTTCAGGTATTCTCAATTTGTTTATACTAATCTGCTTGCAAACTTGGACTCCTTAGAGTATTACGTGTTCCCTAGATATGTTTAATACATTCTTAACTATGAACTGGGCTCACAGTTAAGGGGAACAGGTAATATTCTTAAACTAGGACAGATGAAGCCCGTCATCTTTAAAATTTTGAGAAAGCCCACTCTTGGCTTCTCTGGGGTAGAAACAACCCTAGTCCCAAAAATGTTAAAGCTCATTGCTCAAGGTGACAACCTAGCAGCACCAGGTAGTGTTGAACCCACACCTTTTACATCCCAACCACCTAAACAGCCACAAATCACCCTCACCTACCAAAGAAAATCCAAACGAACCCCTACTCAGGCTATTCAGCCTGTGCAGGCTCCTATACACTCACCCACATAGGAAGAAGTGGACATTGGAGCTCCCACTTCTCCTAAGGAGCAGACCACTCCCATTACTTCAATGATCAGTGCTGAGGTTCCTCACGCTCAACCTGATGAGCTCGTAAGACAAACTGCCTTAAGCCATCACTCTGAGTCTCAACACTCAAGTGATCAACCTTCAGGTGACAATTACCATCCCCAGCCTTTAGATCTAAACCAACCAATCCCCAACCTTGACTTCTACACTGATGAAGATCTAGGTTTCAGTGAGTACCATGATTCTATCTTCTTTTCCCTTACTCAAAGAGAGATGAGTGCTTTTGAGGCTCTTATTTCTAGCCCTCATCAGTCACCTACTACTATGGTGGACACTCCTAAAGCTGATCAAGATGTCCATATGGAATAGGCTCTCACTTTTGAAAGTGATCATCATTAAGACCTCAACCATGGCAACTCAGCCCACTAACATCTCAACTGCGGTTTCTAATGAACAGAGGAAATCTAGCAGCCAAGAACCTAAAGTTGGTGGTAAGAGAGAGGACTCTGGTCCAATCATCTCATCCCTAATTATTCTTCTCATGAAGATGAGGGGAATCTAAGACTAAAGGTGGAAAACTGTCTAAAACATGCACCTATTTAGTCTCCAAGGTTAGTCATCTTTAATCTCAAGTGACTACCTTACAAAACAAGGTCAATGATTAGCAACTTGAGATTTTATATCTTAAGGACAAACTAGCTGGGAGACCTTTAAGAAGAGCTCAACCAGGAACACAAGAACCTATGGATGTGATTGACCTAACTCCTGGCTCACCTATGCAAGTGGGTGATGCTACCAAGGGGGAGAAAGTCATTACAATCATAGAACCTAGGAGTTCTTCAGAGAGTATGGACACTGAGGACTCACCATCCTCACTTGTAATTGTGCATACTCAGCAACTTCCTCAAGTTCATGTTGATATGGACTCTATAGTCTCCTTAATTCAGAGTCTGTTTGAGGAAGGGATATCAAGGGTCATGTCATCTCCACCATCTTCAAATCACATTATTGGGTGGAGGTATGACAACAACAGAAAATCCCTTATCATTCTTAGAGTTCAAGGGCAACAAGAGATCTTCAATTTTCACACCTTGAACTTCTATGAAAGTCTAGATCTAGTCAGCATGCCACTTGTCAATCCAAGCCAATCAAGACAAGCTGACAAGTTGTCTCAAAGAATCCAAGACCGGATCCCTGCAGAGTTCAGCTTTAGAAGAAGACTATAGCAATCGGGCAATGTCATCGGTCAAATGGATGTTGAGGCAGACCCTAAGATCAGTAGCATAGGGGAAACCTTGACTGAAGGCCCAGTGATAGAATCTGAGAGCCTTGTCTTATCACCAACAACTGCTGTAGAGATCAATTCCCTTTTAGAGACACCTGCTAGTGAAGGTGCTTCTCAACCTTTCTCTGGCCATAGCTCAGAAGCTACATCAAGCAATGAAGGCCAAAGCTCTCTCCACCCTGAGTCACAAAGGTTTGTGAGTGACAAAGGAAAAAGAAAGATGACATCTGAGGAGATTGAGGAGAAGGAGAGAGAGAGAGAGAGAGAGAGAGAGAGGAAAAGGAAGTTTAGGGGGGAAAGTTCCTCTTCTGAGTCTAAAAGACTCATTAGTCTACTATAAGGCTGCCCCTAGACCAGATACTCAGAATGATGAGTTAAGGGCAGTCAAGATAAACTACCTGCACATAAGGAACTATGACATAGACAATGTCATTTCGCTCCCCTTGGAGGAACTGAATGAACTAGTTGACTTGGAAAGGTCAAGGGAGAAGAAAGAGGTAGAAGATGTAGAGCTACTGGTACAAATCAAAAAAGACATAAGAAAGAAAAGATTGTACAAGCATGTGCCTACTCTCTCCCTAGTTCAAGAAAGTCCTGCATATGAAGATGTGGTTCAACAAGAACCTTAGGTAGATAAAGAAGAAGACAAGATCAAGATGATCAACTATCTGAGTGCCACAGGCCTCTATCAGGCAGAAGCACTTCTTCCCTTATCCTATGACTATGTCGAGTTTGAGTATCTCAAACAACTTGAACTTGAGATAGTCAAGGAAAGAAAGACAACCAAAAGAAAGCTAAGGGAAGAAGCTACTAAGTCAAGAGCCATCATCTAAAAGAGTATGAAGAAGTATGCAGATAGGCAGAGGATGATGAGCTTCTTGAAGTTGTATGGATTCTATGGAAGGAGACTTGGCCCTATGTATCTATCCACTATGGATGAGCATATTAGGGTGATCAAGCAGAAGATCAAGAATGGAGAGCTGATTGACATACACTCCCCTACAAGTCAAGCTCCACCTAAAGTGGAGGTTGAGGTTGAACAACTAGAGACAACACAACCTGGACCTCCTGCTGAATCTTAACAAGCTTCATCTTCTGATCCACAGTAGGGTCAACCTCCCTCTCCTTCTGAACCTATGAGAGAGGAAGACCCAACTGAGAAAGACAATGAAGATCAATCAAGCGTTGCAAGCCAGTCTTCTCAGTTAAAAGTGGTAAAGAGAAAGAAAAGGATTTCTCATAGACAAAGTCTTCTGAAGCTCAACTCTTGAAGACAGATTTCTTCCGAAGACTTTTAACAACATGCTTTATCTGATGTACTTTTCCATAAAGCTGGACCTTTTTTCCGCTATAACTCTGTAAAGTCACCAACTTACATGAGTTGGTGAAAAGGTCCATGCTTTTGGTAACTGTAGATTGAGGTCTTGTGTTTGTAAACTTTCTACTTCATGTACTTTATCCTTTTTTGTAATAGATAAGGATGTGAGCTACGGGATGTTATAGTCATAAAGTCAAAAAGGCAATCTGCCTTTTTGACTATACAATTGATTTTGTGTTGTGTCTAGTCAATAGTATCCAGCTGGCTTTCATAGTATGGCCAGCTGTAGGATGTAGTATAAGTATCTCATGTTCTTGTAACTTTCTTTTCTTCTTTGTAACACTTGTAATAGAACATTGAGAAAACAATATACTGCAACCTTGAAAACCATCTCGTTGTGTATCTTGATCTTGTGTTCTGTCTCTTAATTACTTGTGTTCTTAGTGTCTTTACTTGTGGTTAATCCAGTTCACAGTTTGATTAAGTTAGTTACTCTCCTCTTTGTGTTGTTGTGATGTAAGTGATCACCCTTCAACGGTCCTACAAAGTGATTAACCAGTCATTTAAAATGTGTTTGGTTATTTGAATACTTCAAAATTATATATTAACATCCCAAAATTTTTATACGGGTCGTATAACCCCATACGTATAGTATAGGGGATTGTATAGCCCTATATATGTCGTACATGAGGGGTCGTATAGAGCTATATGGGGTGTATAGCTCTCTAACAGTCCTCCTGAATTTTTCTTGTTTTCAGTGTATTCGACGCTATATGCCACGTATGAACCTATACACGGTGTAAAAGGGGTGTGGATTTATCTGGGTGGGTGTCTATATATTGGGACCCTTTAAAAAAAGCTTATCTCACTTTAGTTATATCATGGATATACTGGTTTGACCCATTTATTAAACATGTTATACGAAAAATGTCAAAATAAAAAATTGCAGGATCGTTTGAGGGATGGCTACTACACTTAGTCTCACAATGAGGAGAGTGTTTAGAACATTTAACAGATCATATAGTACGAACAAAATTGTTCCATTATTACCAACAGAATAGAACAAATATGAACACTTAGTCTCACAATGAGGAGAGTGTTTAGAACATTTAACAGATCATATAGGAAAGCACAACATTGTTTATGATACTAAGAACACATGTAATGTAACACCCCGAATTTCTATTTAAACGGAAGGAAAAGAAAAGTATATAGAAATAATAGAAATTGTGCACAAGTGGAGGGGGATAAAGTGTACAAGGTACAAAACCTTATTATTTTAAGGATTTAAGGGGTATGGTCGCCCATATCAAAAGCAGAAAGCTGCTTTTGCGCTTGGGGGAAGAAAGAAGAGAGAGAGAGCCTTGGTTCTAGAGAGAGAAAGAGGAAGAAGCAGCTTCAAAGGTAAGTCTTCTCTTATATGAGCTTGGTTTCAGCTGGGTTTCGAGTTCTTGACCGAAGTTCTGGTTGTTTAATGTATGTTTTCGGGATTCAAGAGCTGAATCGAAGGTGGGTCTAGAACTTGAAGTGTGTTGCTCAAAGGCTGCTCAAGGTGAGTTTCTAGAACCCCTCTTTTACTGATTTTCAACTGGTTTGGGGCTATTATGCCTACTAAGTAAACATTTTGAAAGTAACCGTGGGTCTACATCTTTATGTTCGAAATGATGTATGTATGTATGTATGTATGTTATAGTGTTGATTATGGGTTAGTGATGATGATTAGCATGCTTAGGTGCCCTTAGTAAGTTAGATCTGTGCTTGGGTATCATTGGAATGATAATCGGGTGGTGTTGGTAGCATAGATAATATTTTAGAATGTTTAGATGACAATGAACAGTGGTCCATGCGCTCAAACAGTGGCCCATGCGCCCAGCATGAGTGGCCAGATACCTAAGTGTTGGCCATGCGCCTAAACAGTGGCCCATGCACCTAAGTGTTGGCCATGTGCCCAAGTGTTGGCCATGAGCATTGAAACGGCTAAGTTGATGATGCGCCTAAACAGGTGTCATGCGCCTGCATAGTGGCAAAGCACCTAAACATGGCAGAAGCGCCCAAATAGTGCCCATGCACCCAGACGGTTTTACACTTAGAATTTTTATGCTCATGCGCCTGGAAGGTCCCATGCACCCAATTTGGACTTAAGGTTCTAAGTGTTTTTAAGGGGTATAATGGGGAGATAGGATTGGTTATGATGTGATGGCTTATGTTTGATGTGTGTTATGCATGTATGATGTGCTTGTATTGGTGATGGTGTATGTTTATGATTATTATGTTCCTTATTATGTATGTATGTCTTCCCTTGGCTTTGCTTTGAATGTTAATAAATGTAATGAAAAGTGTTATGTAACGTAAAGTGGAAAATAATGAAAAGAGGAACATAATGATAGAATACATGCATTAATAAAAGAGAAATTAAAGAAAGGCTTGAAAGCAATATGTATAGAGGTGCATGGCTCTAAATGCCTTAAGCTCTGCCGCGTGAGGTTCTGTAAATCCTAAAGAGTGCACGCAAGGGTTCCAGTCTTTGTGACTGACATTTAGTGGTGTTACCCATTTCGATGGGGGTGTTGTTACCCATTTCGATGGGGGTGTTGTTACCCATTTCGATGGGGGGTGTTGTTACCTATTTTGGTGGGGGTGTTGTTACCCATTTTGGTGGGGGTGTTGTTACCCATTTTGGTGAAGGTGTTGTTACCCATTTCGGTGGGGGTGTTGTTACCCATTTTGATGGGGGTGTTGTTACCCATAATGTTGGGGGTGAAATATATGATGGTTACCCGAGTTGCGTATAACTTCGGGGGTGTGGCATAAAGCCAAGCATAGGTATGAGGTGAGCGACTTTGTGTTGCAATAGACTCGGATAGAGTTCAATCCTTGTGATTGACTAATATGGGATCTTTGTCACGTATCCGGTGTTGTGTCAGTCTTCGGACGTGAGTCGGGGGTATGTGTACAGGCCCCGACACAGCATCAGCTTTCGAGCATGAGTCGGGGATATTGCACGAGACAAGATTCGAGTAATAAAGAGTAATGAGCAAGAGATGAATGAACGTTAATATATTATCGTAATAACGTACCGAATAGGATCCTTGTTATTCGACCTCAGTAATCGTGGCTGAGTGCCACGAAGAGGGTAAAGTCTGACCGGATCTAGAAAGAAAAGTGAACGATAATGTAATACGTTGAATGAACAAAGTTAATGAACGTAATGAGGAAGATAATAATGATATTATCTGTATGTACGTATGATCTATGATCATGAACGATTGTAAAGTATAGTATGATTTGAAATAAAGTAAGGATGGTTTTAATGAAAGTAAAGTATTTTATTATAAAAACTAGAACTCACTCAGTTTCGCTGACTTTTGTATGCATGATACTTGGCAGGTATTTGTTGATGCTGAGGAGTTGCAGGCATGGATGCATAAGCTACTGGGAGCATTTTGAGGCTGGCATCCGTATTTTAACATGTCTTTGTATTTTGAGATGAAAACAAATGTTGTAATTGAATGAAATGACATGTTTTTAGTCATTAATGAAAGTTTTAAATTCCGCTGCAAAATAAATGTACGTTCCATAATGTTTTAAGTGCAATGAATGACCAAAGGTGAGGTGCCTGGGAACGGGGCCTTACATATAAGCAAGAGACATAAACTTAAGAACAACAACATGGATATTTGGTTTTCATAATTGTAGTATATTGCTTCTCAAGTGCTATTACAAGTATTACAAAACATAAGAAATAAGTTACAAGAACTTGAGATACTTGTATAAGTTGGTGAGTCTTCAGAGTTGTAGCGAAAAGTTAGTCAGCTTTATGAAAAGTACATCAGAGAAATCATGTTATCCAAAGTCTTCGGAAGAAATCTGTCTTCGCTTCATTAGCTTCGGAAGACTGTCTTTGAAGCTTCAAAAGACTTTGTCTTTGAAACTTCAGAAGACTTCACTTTTGGATTCGGAAGCTATTAGTCGTGGCTTTGGAAGATTTTTTACTTAGAATATTTCTAATGCAGGCTATAAAACTTCTGAAACAACTTCTACTTTGCACTGAGTGCATGCGTGCACAAAAGACTTGGTCTGTTTTAGGTGCATAAGCCATTCATTAATCCCTACACCCCTTATACTGATGCTACCATAACAAAGAAGTGTCTTTAGATATTAATAGTCTTCATCATGATCATGATCATTTCTTTCTTCATCAACTAGTCAGGATCACTCAGAATTTCAAAATACCTTTTATGTCAAATAGATCATGCAAAGGTAGATTAAGCATGTTTTGCCAGAAGTAGACATCTTGACCACCTTGTTCTTTTATGACATACCATCTATCTGGATTAGTAGTAAAGGTCCATGACAAGATGGTCTTCTTGATGCAAGAGACTCTACTTGAATTGGAGTGGGTTGAGTATCCTCTTCTTGCACATCCTCAGGATGCTTCATCTCATCCTAAGTTTTGGAAGTGGATGCCTTTGATTTCTTATTTAATATAGACTTTGTGGCCATCCTTTTCTTCCTTTTTAACTAAAAGGATTGGCATTCAGCATTAGGCTGTTTAGTTTTGTCCTTCTTAATTGGGTTCTCCTCCCTCACATGTTTAGAAGGAGATGGAGTTGAACCATGTTATGGATCAAAGATGAAGCTTGCTGAGGTTCAGCAGTAGGTCCAGGTTGTGTTGTCTCAAAGTGTTCAACCTTAACCTCCACTTCCGGATGGGCTTGACTTGGTGGGGAGTGTAAGTCAACAAGTTCTCCTCTCTTGATCTTCTTATTGATCAACCTAGTGTGCTCATCCATGGTGGATAGAGAAATTGGGTCATGTCTCCTTTTGAAGAATCCATACAACTTCAAGAAGCTTATCATCCCCCGCCTATCAGCAGACTTCTTTTGACTCTTTTGGATGATGGCTCTTGACTATGCTGCTTCTTCCCTCATCTTCCTCTTAGCAGCCTTTTGTTCCTTTTGAATTTGTAGCTCAAGCTACTTGAGGTATTCAAACTCAATGTACTCATATGAGAAGGGAAGAAGTACAACTGATTGATAGAGACCTGTGGCACTCAGGTAGTTGATCATGTTTTGTTTGTCTGCTTCCTTATCTACCTAAATTTGTTTCGTTGCAACAATCTCTTCTTCAAGACTTTCTTGAACTAGGGAGATGGTAGGAGCATGTTTCTACAACCTTTTTTGCCTTCATTCTTCCTTGGAATTAAGGATAAAATCTGCATCCTTTGCCTCCTTCACGATTACACTAAAATGGGGAAGGTTTGTTGGATATTTAGTGTAATTTGAGATTGCGTATGACATTAAAATAAGAGTGCATGCTTATTTAAATGTCATCGGGCCTAACAGGGGATCCAAGGGGGCAGCGCCCCCAAGAGAAGCGGGGTCCAAGGGGTGGTAGCCCCTAGCGGGGGTCCAAGGGGTAGAGCCCCTGGCTGGGGTGGAGCTACCAGGTCAGTTTGGAAATTTTTATTTTTAGACAATAGTCCTTCATCGAAAATGCATTAAAATTTTAATTTCGAGCCAAATATGCATTCATGGAACTTGAGGAACTAAAGGTGTAATTTACCCCAAGAAGTAGTTTTCTTGAAAACTAAAAATAAGCTCCTGCATATTTGTTTTTTATCCCTTGAAAGAAATTCGATTTCTTTATCTTCTCAAAATTGCTCAACAAAAATCCATACGAAAATCTAGAATCTATCTGATTTTATCCAATCAAACGTGAGACACTCCAATTGTTTGATCAGAAAGTGATCACACGACTTCAGGATTTATCCAGTAATTTTCGAGAATTCCCCAACAAAACATCCATATGCTAGTTTATTCAATTCATCTAAGGGGAGAGAGATAACTTCATCTATATCACAGTTCTTGGTCTGCAAATAGTTAATCCTGACTGCTCTTAGCTTATCATTCTAAGTGTTTGGTTTGGGAGTAGCCCTGATTATAGCTTCCATGAAGCCGGAGGACCTAGTGGAAATTTCTCCCCTTACCTTCCTTTTCCTCTCTCTCTCTCTCTCTCTCCTCTTCCTCAATCTCCTTAGGAGATTTGTCACCCACAGACCTTTGTGACTCAGGGTGGAGAGATCTTTGGCCTTCATTTCTTGGTGTAGCATCCGAACACTAGCTAGAGAGAGGCTATGATACACCTTCACAAGTAGGTGTTTCACTAAGGGATTAGTATGCTGAAGTTTTTAGATCTGTGATAATGCTCATAGGTTCTATCATTGGGCCTTCAATCAAGGTTGTCCCTTTGAAGCTAGGGTCCACCTCAACATCTAGTTAACCAATGACATTGCCTGCTTGCATTTGTATCCGTGCTTTAATCACTTCAGCAATCTAGTCTTGATATCTTTGAGCCATTCTACCAACTTGCCTAAATTGACTTGGGTTGACAAGTGGCATGTTGACTAGATCAAGACCTTTATAATAGTTCAAGGTCTGAAAGTTGAAGATCTTTTGTTACCCTTGAACTCTTTGAAGTATGAGGGCTCTTCTATCAACATCATACCTCCACCCAATTATATAATTTAAAGCTCCTCGGGGTGGAGATGGCATTGCCCTTGGAATTCCCTCCTCAAATAAACTTTGAATGAGTGAGTCCACATCAATGTGAACTTGAGGAGGTTGCTAAGTATGAACAACTACAAGTGAGGATGGTGAGACCTTAATGTCCATACTTTATGAGGAACCCCTAGGTTATATGATTGCTGAGACTTTCTTCCCTTTTTTTGGTAGCATCACCCACTTACATAGGTGAGCTAGGAGTTAGGTCTATCACATCCATAGGTTCTTCAATTCCTAGATGAGCTCTTCTTAAAGGTGTCTCAGCTAGTTTCTCCTTGAGATAAGGTATCTCAATTTGATGATCATGAACCCTATCTTGTAACGTAGTCACCTGAGATTCCAAATGTCTAACCCTAGAGAATAAATAGGAGCATGTTTTTGATAACTTCTACACCTTTAGTCTTATGTTCTCCTCATCTTTATCAGCAGAATTATAGGGCGATGAGAGAATAGGACTAAAGTCTTCTCTCTCACCACCAACATGATGTTCTTGACTGTTGAATTTCCCCTGCTCACTAACAACTTCAAGTGAAGTATCAGTGGGTTGAGTTGCCATGGTTGTGGTCTTAATAATGTAACCAATTGCTGAAGTGAGAGCCTCTTCCATATGGATCTCCTAAACAGGCATAGGGAGATCCACCTCAGTAATGGGTGAATGATATGGGCTAGACAAGGGAGAAGCAAGATTACTCATCTCTCTTTAAGTAGGGGAGGAGTAGAGAGACTCATGATACTCACTAAATCCCATGTCTTCATCATTATAGAATTCAAGGTTAGGAATAGGATGGTTTAGATCAAGAGGCTAGGGATGGTAACTATCCCCTAAAGGTTGTTCACTAGAGTTTTAAGACTTTGAGTGAAGGTTTAAAGTTGTTGGGCTTGTGAGCTCGTCAGGTTGAGCATGAGGAACCTCAACCCTGATCATTGGCGAGATGGGATTGGTTTGCTCCTCAGGAGAAGTGGGAGCTCTAGCGTCCACGTCTTCCTGTGTGGGTTGTGATATGGGGGCCTGCACAAGCTTAATATCTTAGTAGCTTAGTAGCTTGTGCAAGGGTTTGTTTGGATTTACTCTAGTAGGTGTGGATGATTTGTGGCTGTTTTGGTGGTTGTGAGGTAGAAGGTGTGGGTTCAACACTGACTTTTGTTCCTTGGTAGTCACCTTGAGCAATGAGCTCTAACCTTTTTGGGATGAGTTGTTTCTACCCAAAGAAGATGACGGTTAGCTTCTTTATTGTCTAAAGATGTCGTGCGTCATCGGTCTTAATTTAAGAACATTACTAGTTCCCCTTAATTGTGAGCCCAGTTCACAGTTGAGAATGTGTTAAACTTATATGGGGAACATGTAGTATTCTAAGGAGTCTAAGTTAGCAAGTAAATTGGTATACACAAATTGTGAGTACCTGAACTTGACCCCTTGAACCATTCCACGAACTATGACCTTAAAGATGATGCGCTTCATCAGTCCTAATTTAAGAACAATACATGTTCCCTTCAATTATGAGCCTAATTCATAGTTGAGAATATGTTAAACATATCTAAGGAGCATGTATTATTCTAAGGAGTCTAAGTTAGCAACTAAATTGGTATACACAAATTATGAGTACCTAAACTTGACCTCTTGAACCATTCCATGAACTGTGAAGGAAAGATCTTTAGGAATCTGGTCCCATCCTCCATGTTGTTTAATAAGCTATGTATAATAACATGGAGTAGGTATTTCTATTGAGAGGAGACCTTCCTTTTCCTAAAGGTCTTTACAAAGAAATATCCATCATAGCCCATCTGCTCAAAGGATTGGTTTATAGCAACTTTAGAAAAGGCCAATTCATCTTCTACATCATCTAGCTAGAGATGGTTGTTTATGATGGCTAGAGTGATGAAGATTGTCCTCCCCTGCACTGTGGTAAATAGTGTCTTCTCCCCATCCATGAGGACCTCTTGGCATGTCCTCCAAAATTCCAAAAGTTGATCCTCTCAGAGAGGAGGATTAATGGTGAGGGAGGTGAAATACTTGGACAAAGAAAGGACACGACAAACCTCTAAGAAACTTATATCTTTCTCAGAGTCCAACAGGGCATCCTAATTGTGCTGCTTGTGGAGTTGCATGGAAAAATCTGGATTGTTTCTATGGTGAAGGTTGGCCATTTTGTGAAATCTTAAAGGTGAAGGAAAATGAGAACAAGGTCGATTTGGAGGAATTATGTTTAGAAGTGTTTCAGATGAAGAATAGAGTGAAAGAGGGGGGAATCATTGGGTATATTTATATATATATACATACATATATATATATATACATATAAATATATATATATATACATACATATATATATATATATTATATATATATACATACATATATATATATATACATATAATATATATATATATATATATACATATATAAATATATATATATATATATATATATATATATACATATATATACATACACACACACACACATATATATATATATAATAGATTTGAGACAAAGTTGATGAAAGAGGATAAACTTTGAATTCCGGATGTCGGTCCCACCTCAAAAAAAGTGCCCAAAACATTTGTTATCTTTGAAGTCGAATATATTCTAAAGGTATTTTCTCTTTGAAAGCTTTGATAGAAAAGTTTCCAAAGCAAAAGTGACTTCGTAAGATATTGCGAAGATTACTGAAAATTTTGCTTCGGAAGAGATTAAGACTTGATGGTTTTATTCTAAGAATAGTAAAACTTCCAAGACTTAATTGCTCTCGAAAGAATATTTTTCTTCAAAACACATAAGTACTTATAAATTCATTTAAGCTTTGGAAGATATTTTGAAAATTTCTTCCGAATGTAAATTAACATAAGTAGTTATTTGTTTTAATGACATAATTTCTTCCAAAGGTAAAAAAATATCTTCTGAAGTAGTAAATGATCAAAAATTTAAAAAACTCTAAGTATAAAATTTTAAAAGAATTTTCTTCCAAAGTTAACCAGGGCTTATGAAGGTGATGAAATAGACAACTTAAGACACATAGAGTTTAGAAATAATATGAATTAAATTTAAAGAAAATCTACTTAAAGTTAATCATCCCAATAGCTTATATAAGATATTTAAATCTCTGTTCATCAAAAGTTTTGTTAAACAGACCAACATATTGTTCATTTATATTAACTTTGACTAGTTTGATTAATCCTTTTTTAAAGTTATCTCTAATTAGATGATACCTGATGTTGAGGTGTTTTGTCCTTGAGTGCTACAGAGGATTCTCTGTAATAGAGATAACACTATTGTTGTCTATATGGATAGGAGGCTGTTTGAAGTTGAATCCATAGTCCAGCATCTGATTTTGAATCCAAAACACTTAAGCATAGCAGCTAGCAGCAGCAATGTATGCAACTTTAGCAGTTAGTGTAGACACACAAGATTGTTCCTTGTATTTCCATGAGGCAATCCTTTCACCAAGGAATTGACATACCCCAGATGTAGACTTTATAGTCATATTACAGCCACCATAGTCACTATCTGTATATGCATATAGATTGAAGTCAGAATTCTTTGGATACCAAAGGCCTAGTGTAAGCACCTTTGAGGTATCTTAGAATCCTCTTGATAGTGAACAAGTGTGACATCTTGGGGTTGGCTTGATATCTCGCACAAATGCATGTGCCAAACATGATATCAGCCCTACTAGTTGTAAGATACATAAGAGACCCAGTCATATCCATGTAAAGGTGTTCATCCACACACTCCCCCTTAATGTCTGGTACAAGGGAGTGGTTTCTTGTTATGTGTGTCTTTGTAATCTTACAATCACTCATGTTGAATCTTGTAAGTATGTCTTGTATATTCTTTGAATGACTTATAAAGATACCACTATCAACTTGCTTCACTTGAATTTCTAGAAAGAAATTGAGTTCCCCCATGACACTCATTTCAAATCTATTTTTCATTAGCCTCTTAAAGTTTTTACAGAGCTTTGGATTAGTTGAAATTAAAAGATAATTATGAGAGTTCCATCTATAGTACCCCTTTTGTAGTCATACTGATAGAGATACTGAGATAAAGTCTCATACCACTTCCTTGGAGCTTGATTCAGCCTATAAAGAGCTTTGTCAGCTTGCAGACATAAACATGATGATCAGGATCTGCAAAGATAGATGGTTGTTTGACATACACCTCTTCATCAATCACCCCATATAGAAAAGCACACTTGACATCAAGTTGATACAACTTGAAATCCTTGGATGCAACAAAAGCTAGAAATATTCTGACAGCTTCAAGTCTTGCCACATGAGCAAAGACATCTATGCAATCAGTTCCTTCCTCTTGTATGTATCC
The DNA here is from genome assembly GCA_025506515.1 of Flaveria trinervia. Taxonomy (NCBI): domain Eukaryota; kingdom Viridiplantae; phylum Streptophyta; class Magnoliopsida; order Asterales; family Asteraceae; genus Flaveria; species Flaveria trinervia. The sequence continues at coordinate 47,293,603 of CM046455.1, read as the reverse complement.
TTGGACAACTAGTCTACCCTTGTTTTTATGACAAGTCCTCTATTATCCTTCTTGTTTCTAAACACCCACTTGGTTCCTATGGTAGTCTTCCCTTAAGGAAGAGGACATAGGTTCCAAACTTTTGTCTTTTAAATCAAAGCAGTTCCTCTTGCATAGCTTCAACCTAACTTCCATCCTTTAAAGCCTCATCAACTTTCTTTGGCTCTATCTATGATAGGAAACAAGAATGGAAATCCACATTTGCATCATGGGTTTGTCCTCTTGTCCTTAACCCTATATCAACATTTCCAATGAGGTTTGTGGTGGGGTGAGACTTGTGGATCCTGAGTTGAGGGATCATAGCAAGTTGCTTGGAGAGATATAAATTACAGGAATTTAGAGAAGGAATTAAAGTATTTCCACCACATCATCACACTTATCAAGAGAGACTTGATCCAATGAGTGTGAGATGTTATTGATGTTTTCTTTGATGGAGTGGTTGTCAGCATCAAGAAACTCTTGGTCACTGCCTCTGAGTGAGAATATGTTGGCACATTAGATGTATCAGCTGAATTTGACATGGTTAGTTACCATTGGAGCTAAAGTAGTATGGTCTAAAGGTCCTCTCAGCTCAAATCTTGGGATAGGATCTCTTGTTGATAAAATATATATGGATCCTAAAACATTCTCACAAGATTCGTTAAAATAGTTGGTAACTAAATCAAGATCAAACAACCAATTAGGACTAGAACCTTTCACACTAGGAGTATGCACATTGAAAGTCATATAATTGGTTGACTCCTTACTACTCTAGTTCTAAGACTTTATACTCTATAAGCCTTAGCTTTAGAAGAGTATCCAATGAAGTGTCAATCATCTAATTTCTCATCAAATTTGGCTATTTGATCTTTGCTATTCAAGATAGTGCAAGGACATCTAAATGACCTGAGAAAACAAATGAAAGGTTTTCTCTTATGCCAAAGTTCATAAGGAGTCTTAGCATGAGTCTTGACTACTAAAACTCTGTTTTGCATATAGCAAGCAGTGTTTCTGCCTCTGCCCAGAAGGTGATAGATAGTTTAAGTAAGACAATGTAGTTCTTGCAGCCTTTATAGTGTCCTGTTTCTCCTTTTAGCAACATCATTTTGCTAAGAAGTCCTGGGAGCACTATATAGTTTTGAACTACCCTTTTTTCACAAAATGTATCAAGGATTGGTTCTTAAATTCAGTTCCTTGATCACACCTTATGATCTTGACCTTGTGATCACATTGATTATCAATCTTTAAGATGAAACTCTTCAAGATCTTAGGAGTCTCGTCCTTAGTTTAAAGAAAAAAACCCAAGTTAATCTTGTAAAGTCATCAGTGATCACTAAACAATATGAGATCCTTTCTAGACTTATCATACTGGTGGGGCCAAAGAGATCCACATGTAATAAGTGTAGGGGAGTAGTGATATAGTTTGTTTCCTTTGGCTTGTGAGATGGCTTGTGTTGCTTCCCTTTGAGGCATGCAACACAATGGCATCACTTGTAAACTCTTTCTTTTGCATTCCAGTTACCAAATCATTCTTAATCAATTTATTCATGTTTTTAAAGTTCACATGGTACATTGTATTATTCCAGAGGAAAGACTCATTACTATTTTCTTTAGATAAAAAGCATGAAACTTCTCCTAAATGAGATGTTTCTTAAAAGTCCATCTTGTACATGTTCCCTTTCCTAGGGCTCTGAGCAGGATATGCTCTTGAGGAATGACCATCCCGGGCTTGAGAACAAGGCACTCATGCTCAACAAAAAACATGTTATGTCTTTGATAATATAATTGAGATACACTTAAGAGATTGTATCCAAGATCCTTGAGAAAGTTTACCTTTTCAATGCTAAGTTTACCATTTTTAACCTTGCCCCTTCTAGTATTGCTACCTTCAGCATCTCCTCCAAAATCAACTGGCCCTCTATCAATTTTCTCAAAAATCTTAGAGTAGAGAGCCATTGCCTATCATGTGCCTAGAACAACCACTGTCTATGATCCATACATTCCTATTTGTCTTGAGTTGTTCCTACACTAAAGAGATGGTTAGTTACATTTGGAAACTGAAGCATTGTTAGTCTTGGGCTTATTAAAAGAACTTAAAGAAAATGCAATAGTAATTGATCCTATTGTAAAATTTGGAGGATCATTTGTTGATGTTGATAAAGAACTTTCAATCACATGGTCTTTGTTAGATCAAGTAAGGCTGGTGCAACCAAACCAAACACTTAGAACATTTTTGGTACAACCGAGAAAGAGCTTCCAATGGAGAAAGCTAAGCTTCCGAAGGTAAAGGCTGAAAGAACTTCCTCCAACTTCCGAAGACAAGGTCTTCCTTCTTCCGAAGTTCAACACTTAGAAGATTCCAAGACAATGACTTCCGAAGTATGAAGACCTGAAGATCATCGCAAGCCTCGGAAGACTCTTCCTAAGTATAAGTGGCTTCGAAAGAACTTGTTCTTCCGAAGCTAATTAACTTTCGGAAGAACCTACTATGAACAGTGGACATAAGTATGGTCCTTCTGACAAACCACTGCAACCACTACTATAATGCATGGGGCTTTCTCACGCCCATGTAGTTGACCATACTTTAATCCACTATTCATTCCTTATCAATTACTACAATTACTAGCTTTAGTTGGTGACAAAAGGTAAGTCATGGATATGTTATGATTACCAAATCTTAGATAGTATTTTATTATAGATACCTTACTTCTATGATGTAAGTTTCCAGCTAGTATCAATGTATAACCAGTATAGATAGTTGTATATATAGTTTCTCATTGTAACTCATTAGTATGCTTGAAAGAGTCTTGTAAAACTTTGACTTGAGAAGTAATATATACAAGTATTTTAAAAAATCTATCATCTGTGTTTGTTTACTTACTATATTATTATTAACTCTTAAGGGATTCTACATCATTAAACCGAGTGTGACTTAGTGAGTTTGAGAGATAAAATTTGTGTTGAGTAACTAAATTTGATCCTGCAATTGGTATCAAAGATTTTAAGGCTCTTGATTGTGAAATCTTACCATCCATATCAACCTTTTTCTTCACACATACACTAACCTCACTCAAAATGGCCTTCAACCAAAAATTATCTGAAGGAAAAATAGGGATGATATCCAAAGCACCTATCATCACCCCTGAGAACTTCAGATATTGGAGCAGACGCATTGAAGGCTTCATTAGGTACCAAGATAGCATGATGTGGAAGTCTGTCACCAATGGCCCTAATAAGCTAGAGGTTGCATCACCGGCTGGAAATGGTGCTATGATAGAGAAGGTTGTTAAAAATTATTCTGATGAAGACTACAAGGGGCTAAAGATTGATACAAAAGTAATGACTGTTCTTATGACGACCATACCCAACTCTATCATGGTGGGATTCAAGCATTGCTAGTCAGTCAAAGAACTCTTTGATAATGTATGCTAGCTCAAATGACTCCAAAAAGATTCCCTAAAGCAACAATTAAGAACTTCACTTATATTGTTGGAGAGACTCTCAGCCAACAATACTTCAGGTATACGGATCTTATTTCATCACTTCAGTCTATGGGAGTGACTCTTGAGATGAGAGATCTCTCAAGAAAGTTCATGATTACACTTATAAATGAGTGGACTTTCTACTATGTCCATATCAAGAAGGCAGAGAACTTAAACTCTCTCACTATTACTAAACTATATGACATCCTTGATGGATATCGTGTAGAGATGAAAAACAAGAGAGGCCACCAGGTGAGTAGACCCTCAAGCCTTCCTGCTAGCAACACTCTAATGGTTGCTGAAGGCTTAAGAACCCCCCAACCTCAGAAGTACCTGACTTACCCCTACCAACCCTCCTATTCTTTTAGGCCATACATCATCTTTCCTGAGACTTCAATCCTAAGACTTCAAGGTCTCAACAGGCTCAGTCAAGTCCCTTTCAAGATAGTTGTGCCTTTGTCTCAAGAAATGGGCATTCTAGTGACTTTTAGTTTTGCTTTGATGATCTAGAATGTTTCAGCTAGATGATGTTGAATACATGGACATTGTCCAATAGATGGATCTGCTAACTTACCAAGCAAAGAAGTTCTTTAAGAGCACTGGAAGGCAAATTCCCCAAACCCCAACTAAGAACAAATTTAGGTTTGACAAGACTAAGGCCATGTTTTACAATTATAACCAGCTAGGTCACTTTTTCAGGAATGCATGGCTCCCAAATCCAATCCAAGAATCACTCAAGTATCTACACATCCTACCACACCAAAGCTGCCAGAAAGTCAACTAAACAACACACACCTGCTATTGCTCAAGAGGTTGACTAGAGCTTCATGGTGTAGGATGTGACTCCTGCTCAAGCATTGATGGTTGGAACTGATGACAACAAAGTATTTGAACACCTTTGTACTCCAGCTTGCATTGCTAAAGTTGAAATATATTAGGACTACAATATGGAAATGAAGTCTAATATTGAGTCTTTGAATATCCATAAAAGTGATTTTGAAAGGGCTAAGTATAACTTTAAAATGAAAATTGAGGAGTTAGAAAAACTATGCCCTTTTTAAAACATGAACATACCAATTATAGGACTCAAATCAAAGATTTAATCTCGAAATTGAATGAGGCTCAAGCCCAAATAGTAATAGCTGAGACTCAAGCCAGGAAGCATGTTATTTCTAAGCAAAACTTCTAAGCCATTCTTTCATCATCCTCCCACTCAAAAATCAATTATCAAAACAAATGTGGGTTAGGAACCAATGAAATAGCTCCACCATATTCTCATGAGTCCATCAGATAACCAAGATGTGGGACTAAAGAGCAAGAGGTTCAAACTGTTGACCCACCACCCCATGAGGTGAAGAATGGTGTAACTATGGAGACCATCACAAGGAAGGACCATGTAAGACAACCCATTCCCACCAGTGTTGATCATCCCCTAACCACTAAAGCTAGAAGAAACAGGGCTAAAGCGGTAAGAAAAACTACCAAGAAAGTGTTTGAGTCCAAGATGAAGATAGACCCAAAGCAAAAAGATGTGTTCATTTCAACCGGATTTAGGTGCTTGGAAACTCTGATCTAGGAAAAGAGTTTAGTACCAACAATCCTGTCTTGCTAAAGGATCATAAGTTGACGGAAAAGACTGTTGATGAAGATAAGAAGTACAAGAAACAAAAGTTTTCACATCCCATAAAATTTCACATTGAATGCATAATATGTGGTCTACACAACCACATCGCCAAAGATTGTTACTACAATCCTACAAGCACTCATTATGCAAATAATGTTAAGAAAGAAGGAGTCAAAGAAGGTTTCACATTTGGACCTTATCACATGGTCCAAGTGATGAGGAAAGGAAAGCTTGTTTCTGATGTAAAGTTTCTTTCAGAAGAAACTCATTCTTCCGAAAGGAAAATAGCTTCAGGAGATAAGGCAAAGAAAAGTCAAAAGAACAAAAGAATTTCTTTGAAACCTTCTGGAAAGAAGACTGCTTTGGAAGAAAAGGTGAGGAAATCTTCTTCTAAGAAGAAAGAAGCCTCGGAAGTAGGCCATGCTACCCAAGCTTCATCAAGCTTATTTACACTGATCAACCAAGGGATGGAATGGAAGATCAAACAAGATGTTGCACCCAAACCTCTTCTTCACAAAATTTATTGAACCCTCATGCATACACTTTGGTTTAATTATGTCATCATCATTGGAAGAACCCAAGTCCAACAAGGCTCGGGTTTCTAATAATAACTAACTTTTTCACCTTATGTGCAAGGACATCCACATGACAAGACTGACAATGTGTGGATTGTAGATAGTGTTTGCTCCAGGCACATGACTAGGACAGATCTCTTCTTTAACAATTTCAACATTTTGATGGAGGTCCTATTCAATTTAGAGGTAAGGTGGAGGATACATTTTTGGAAGAGGAAGTGTATCCAATGACAAGTTAAAGGTCGACAAAGTAAAACTTGTCATACAGCTTGAACACAATCTTTTAAGTGTTTCTTAGTTCTATTTCCAAAAGCTAACTGGGGTGTGAGATTGATATCCTTACAATGATCGAATATGATGATTGTGTTAATGATTGTATGGCGGAATCAAACAATCAAGAAACATTGAATGCAAGAAATACTCATAAATGCACGTTGTATTAATGAAGGTGATTGATTACAATGAATGCTATGGTTTGAGCATGAAACAGTAATAATCCACCTTGAGAACATAAGACGAAACAAAAATTTCAGATTGTCTATAATGTCCATCAATAGTCACCTTACATGCGAGGTTTTCTATTCTATTTATTGGCTAACAAGATGCCTTTTACAAAATGACTAAACTACCCCTAACCTATACATCAGAACTAGTCTAAGTCTTCATCAGCATTTCTTTTGTTCATCCGCATTGACTAATGCGGATGTGTTGATCTTGATTAGCATTCTTTTGTTCATCCACATTGGCTAATGCAGATGTGTTGATCTCGATCAACATTTCTTCTTTGTCTTCAGCATTAGTGTTTGGTCATCAACATTGACAAATGCGGATGAACAAACACATGCATTTGTTGTTGGGTATCAGCATTAGTTAATGCGGATGCACAAAACTTGTCAACATTTCTTTCCGGCTATCCACATTTGTTAATGCGAAATAACAAACACTTATGCGCATTTGTTCTATGTCTTCCGCATATATAAAAGCGGTTAGCCGCACTTGTCTTCTTTGTAGAATCTTCATCTACATTAATATTCGGACTTGTGGGATTTCCAGCAGAACAAACATCAACCCACCACTTGAATTAGCATGTATGATCCTTTCAGGGTCCAACAATACTCCCCCTAAGGATTATACAACCCATGTTTTTCAAGGGTTAGATGGTGGTTGAGGTTGGGAAGATTCTGCTGGATGTTGTGGAGGAATAACAGGTTCTAGTCGAGATGGATCCAAAATGGCCTTTATCATGTTGACAAAGTCATTTGCATCAGACATCTTCTCTTTGTTCAGCACATGGATCTTTATCTGGCTCATAGTGTAGATGGTTTCTAAGGGTAGCTTCTTAAGAGAAATGGGTTCCTATATAGACATAGTAGACAATCCATCTCTATGTATCAATAAAGCTCTATCTACATCTACCTCTAGCTTTATAATATTCCCTAATTGTAGAGGAGTCTTCTTCTTCTTCCTCTGTTCTCTCTTGGCAATGATTTGATCATATGCCATTTTTAGAATCTTAATGCACTTTAAGAAGAAGTGCATGTCTTCTTCTCCTAGCTTATTGGTTATCTCTCTGAAGTATCTGGTGTATATGTAGTGGATATAGGATTCATCTAGCAATCTCACCTCATATACGCTAAACAATCTAATCTCAGCACCATCCTTTCCTCCCCATCTTCTTTCAATTACCAATTCATATGTCTTTTCATCATAGTACACATTGGATATTGGTTTGGAGGAATGTGTTCTAGCCACCATCGTTCTTTTTAAAGATTTAGTTGGTTTCACCTTCACTCAAGAAAAACACAACTTCTTCTACTGGTTTTGTTCTTTTCTTCTCAAGGGGATTAATAAAGGATCTATCTTTCCTCATGCAGATAGCCTTAAGAGATTTGTAATTGTCTGTTCTTCTAAATAGTCTCAGTATGTCTTCAAACTCAAATCCCTTAAACATAGCCTTGTGATTAATCAGCTCTTGATTAGCTAGTTCCTTAAGATCATGGATTTCTAGGGAGTTCACAAGAGCATAGTACTCTATGAAGAATTGCACCAACCCTGAAATCCTTTTCACTATAAACATGTTCCGGTCACTGTCATACTTCTAAGCAATAATCTTCTGATCAGTTTTGCTCTTGGGAGTAGACATACCTCTTATCATTTCTGTAGTGGTTAGCCCTTCTGAAGTTTCAATTGTGAAGGCTTTGCAAAACACTCAGGATATCTGTGTAGAACAGGTGCCAAAAAGTCATGGTCTCTATGGGTGAGCTACATGTCTTGTGTTGATACTTTGGTCCTAGGTTTTTTACTGGTAATTTCTTCTTCTAGTTTCTTTAGTTTCTTTTTCTTTTCATTGTTCAACCTAAGAATGGAAGCCCTTAGGGAATTAGTTTCATATTAGTTTTCTCTTTGTAAATCCTTGACTAGATAGATAGTCCTTCATTTCCCTGTTAGACATACTGTAGGGATCAAGATATAGTGAATAAGGAGTGGAGGTCTGCTTTGGCTTTGAGGATGATTTGAACAATGGAGCTTTAGGAGAAAGAGTCCTTTCATACTCAGTCTCATAAGTGGGGTCTAGTGGCTTGTTTAATTTTTCTTCCTCTGCCTTCATTCCTTCATAAGTCATCCCAAATACCTCATCAGGGTCATATCCATGATTGATTAGAAACATGGCTTTCACCAACAGGTCATTAGTTTGGGCTTTTTGAACCATCTCTTGTACTAATTCTCCTCCTTCACAGGGCTATCAAGAGCTATTGGTTCATCAACCACATACCTCAATCTCTCCTTCTTCTAGATCTACAAATTCAGCCTTTTTTTTCAGTTGAGCTTTAGCCTTTTCATGTTCTTCTAGAATTTCAGCAATGGTTGCAAGGCTTCTAGGATCATCCGTTTGCTTTTTCTGAATTGGTTCTTCTTCCAACATTGGTCATTTCCTTTTGCCTTCTCTGATAAGTATTTCCTCCTTATGGTATATGTTTGCACCCTTGGTCCAGAGGAGGTTTCAGCCATTTAAGTTTCTTTAGTCACTTTTTCAGACTCTGATTTTTCTTTTTAATCAATAGGAGCAGCAGATTCTTCTCTCTTTAGTTGTTCTTCACATAATTTTCTAATCATCTCTTTCTGTTCATCAATCAAAGATACAACAGGCACTATTGCATTCTCAATTCCTTCTCAATTGGGATAGGAGATTGAGGAATAACTACACTGGGTTCGGCAACTGGCCTCTGATTAAAGACAAAGCTCCAAAAATCATCATCTATTATGAACTCTTCTGTAGTAAAGCTATCAAGAGCTTTAATCATGTCACTAAATTCTGTTTCTTCATTGTGAGTGTCATCTGGTTTCTCAGTATAAATCACCATCTCCATGCTTGATTCATCTTGTCTAGATTCACTGGTTTCTTCCACTTTTTCAACCTCAGAGAATCTCATCTATTTAGTAGGAGGGAGTCATTGCTAGTCTCTCCAGATGAACTTTCAGCACTACCCTCTTCATCACTTTCTCTTTTTCTTTTCTCTTCTCTTTTCTCAATCATATCCTCTTTCTCTTTTTTAGCTTCAACTTCTCTTTTGATCATAACAAGCAGTTCTAGTTCAGATACTCTCTTGTTTAGGTTTTCTATGTGATTCTACAAGTCTATGATAATGTCAGATTGCTCTTCAATCAATCCTTCTTGTTCTTCCATAGCAATTGTCTGGATGGCTAAAGTGTCAACATGACCACTTATTTCATCCCTTGATTGTTGGAGAGCAGCCTTTAATCTTTCTATCTCCTTTTCTTTCTATTTCTTTTCAACCTCATACTTTTCTTTTAAATCTTTTATTTCTTCTCCTTTTCAACTACATTAACATTCTATCTTGAATGATACTGGATCTTCTATTCAAAAGCTTCTCCATCTTTGCTACTTTCTTCATTAGCTCAAAAATCACTTCATCCTTCTTATCAGGTCTATTTAGTTCTGATTCAGCAACACTTTTAGAAGGAACAGCCTTAGAAATAGCTTGCCTGATAGGCATTGGCCTATGATGATCCTCATCATCAAATGATGATTTGGATTCCTCTTAAGAGCTGGCAGAGTCACCACACTCAACAGGCTCAGTAGAAGCAGGGAATGAGTGAACAGGAGATTTAGGTGAGTGATGGATTGGTGAAACATGTGGTGAGTGTATGGGTGAGGTATGTGGAGAGATGATGAGTTGTGATTATGGTGAAGGAAATGGTAGTCTTTGTGGTGATGGTATAGGTGAGGGCATGAAAGGTGAGGCTACATTAGTTTCATGAGCAGATGGCCTAGTATGAAGATCACCCCCTACATCAACCTGGGGTGACATTGTCCTCTGTCCCTCATCACTTTTTACAACTTGCTCATCAGCAGTTTGCTTATCATGAGAAGCTGGTTCTTCTTCTTGAATTGGCTCATCAACAGCAACCTCTTACTTTTTAACATGTTCTCCTGGATTAATCTGTTGAAGCATCCAGGGAACACAAGGAGAGTGGGTTCCCCTATAAAAGCTCCTAGGATCTCTTTTTTTGATGTACTTGTAAGACTTAGCATCATAATAAGGAATATCCATCACAGGACCTTCAGGTACAATGTTAGGAAATGCTTCATTAATAAGACATTGTAAGAACCTTGGATACATTAATGTTGGAGACCAGACCATTAAACACATATGTAGACATGTTAAATGGCCTATTAGTGCATAAAGCACATATGGCGGATGATTTAATTACTGGAATGTCATTCTATCCTGTCCTCCTGTTTGACAGACAATGTTTGTAGAGGTGAATAAGGAACCTCCATTGTAAGTCAACTAGGCGTTTACAATCTGCTTGCCTTCATATCCTCCCTCATAACCAATGTGCCAAAGAAATTAGTGATTTCATCATCATCAAGCTCTAGAGGGGTGTGGGCATCATCACCAAACTGTAGACACTATCCCACAGTTTGTTTAGTGATAGTCAGAGTATGATCATCATTTACCCTTCCAATAGAGTTCTTTCACCATTTATCTTGTCACACAGCAGTGCTCCAGAAAGACCTTATGAAACTCTCATAGATGACAAGTCTAACTGTGATTGCATGAGCCACTCTAGTAGTAGAAATGAATCTGATCATGTCTCTAAGATCTTCAGGCTCAGGTACATCAGGGTCAAGATAACCGCTGACATTGTGGAGCTTGCTCCAGGTGAGATTTTCCATGTACCCTACATTAGAGGCATGTGAGTTAGATTATAGGAAATACTTATATAATTGTAAAGCATACATCAAGCAAGTTTCATAAGTTTGACTTTTAATGGTCAAACTTGACTGTTGGAGGCACTGTTCCATAGGAATCATTCCAAAGCTTGATGGTATCATGAAAAATCACTATTATTTTTTTCATGTTTGGAGAGATCATATTTGTTGTTTTTAACCTCTTTTCAACTCTTAGATTCAAGTTTTGATTTCAAATTTTCAACATTTGTTATGCTTTGTTCATATGATGAACATGATTTTGAAATTCAATTTTTGGACGTTATTCTTCTTAGTTAACATGTTCATTGTAGTCGACAATTATGTTCATTTCTTAATCAAGTCTGATTTTGAGTTTCCTTTCTTGACCTAGGGTTCTATGTTTATCATTATTTCATAAGTCCGATAATTTTAGGTCACAAAATTTAAAGATTTTCACCTTTTGTTTGATACTACAGTTGTAGCGAATCGAAACTGAGGACAGTAAGATGAAATGAATCGTAGAACACAGGTTTGGTAATGGTGATAATAATTGACGAAAAATAGTGAGTTTCGCCCGTCTCACTTTAAAGTCTCTAAAATTTGAAAAGTATTAAATGACCTTTTGAAATGGCTTTAAATAGTCAATAATGGCTTTTACAAATTGTTACAAATTTCAAAACAAATGCGGTTAAAATTTTAAATTCACTGTAGCAAATGCCGAAGAGTTTTGTTCATCAGCATTTGTGTACTGTTACAATTGCGGAAGTGAAAACCTTGAAAACATTTGTTCACTGTAGCAAACACGGAAGAGTTTTGTTCATCAACATTTGTGTATTGTTACAAATGCTGAAGTGAAAAACCTTAAAAGCATTTGTTCACTGTAGCAAATGCAGAAGTGAAAAACTTGAAAACATTTTTTCACTGTAGCAAATGCGGCTTAACAAAGTTGGTTCGCATTTGTTCACTGTAACAAATACGGTAGAGTAAAATTCCTTTATCACATTTACTTCAACACATGCGGCTGAACAATAAAGTTTTCCACACTTCTTGATCATCATCATTATGACAGAAGAGATTAAGCACTTGTTTATTCATTTTTGATATTCATGAAAAGTGTTGATGTCACCTACATTCAAGAATGTGCATGAGTAAAAAAATGCGGCAATGAAAAAGTCTTTTGCATTAACAAATCCGGTAGAACACTTTTGTTCGCATAGGTTTTAACACTTCAACTTTTTATGTATACTTGTTTGACACAAATGTGGTAGAGTAAAATCCTTATCCACATTAGTTCACTTTGTTATTGATGACATAAATAGTTACCCGCATTGGTTTATGCATGGGTTACATTCACTCGCATTAACCAATGCACTTACCCGCATTAATTTTTAAACTTAATCAAAACTTAATGTTTCTGTTTTTGGTTTTTCATGTTATAAAGAGTTGTCTTTGATTGAATTGTGTCTTATGAAGTTGTTGGCTATTGTTGAGGTTATCAATTCTTGCTTGAATTGACTTATATATCATAAGTGATACAAGTTTCCCATTGTTTGACTGATCATGGACTTCTCATGCTTTCAATAATCTGCATAAGCCGAGATACTATGATATAACTTCTGCACCAACACAGACATTTTCTTTTTGATTTGATTTGAAGTTTTAAGAAAGTAATTTAAGAAGGTAAATGTCTATACAAACTAATCAAAAATTTTTAAATTACTCCCCCTAAAGTTTATATCCATACCTAGATAGAAACTTTAAAGATTTAAAACTTTTGAATATGAATTATTTTGATTTTTGGTTTTCTGATTTAAGAATGAAGAGAATTATACTTTTTGTTGGGATCATATCAATCTTACATTACACATGTGCCTTCTTTTGTAATAAATTGGACATGTTATGAACTCATTGATTGAAGGTATGTTTGTCCTCTTAAACTCATACCTGATTAATATTTTGATGCATGTGATAGTTATCATGTTTTGGTTGATTTGATTATTCAACATGTACCTCATACATAAAAGCATGCAATGATCAACCATCCTCATGTAATGCATGGTACCACTTTTTCACAACTTTCTTGACCAGGTTACTTCAACTCTTATTTTCACTGATCCTCATTGAGATTCTTTTACTTTAATCCTTTTCATGATGATCCACATGAGATTCTTTTACTTTACTTTGGAAGGTGATCCATGATTGGATTCTTTGCTCATTCACAAGGAATGTATTGTTATTGTAGATTCATCCAATTGGATGTGTTCCTTATTGGGAATCTTTTAGATTAATAAATCTACACTATGTGCTTGTTTCTTCAGGTCTTTGCTTAGCAAAAGAGTGATGAAACTTGATGTAGGTCAAAAAGATTCATAAATTATTATTACCTGGTGTGTTTAGGTTACTAAACACATACAATTAGATAAGCCCATACATACCTGTATTCTGAGATGAGTGTTTCACCAATGAATAAGAATTAATTCGTCATAACATATATCTTCTCTTCAAGTTGAGCCTACCAACATATCTGGTAAGTCATAAAATCTTTTAATTTTGAATTAAGCACAGTGAAGATATAACGATTGTAATTATATCATTTCCCGAGTATATACATATATTTTTCTTCATCAAAACTGACTTCTTTTTGTGATTTTCTAAAAGTTTAAATTGTTTTTGAAGTTTTTTTTTATTTTATTCAAGGTTAATCATGCCAATTGATTGAACTAGGTATTCAAACCAACTAGGTTCAAATGCCTTAGTGAATAAATCAGCTAATTGATATTCAGTTGGAACTTGAATCAATCTGATTAACCCCTTTTTAACACAATCTCTCAAAAGTATATCTAATTTCAATATGTTTTGTTCTGAGTGCTGAAATGGGTTATTTGTAATGAAAAAACTGCTTTGTTGTCAATGTGACTTAGAGTATGCAAGAAGTTAAAACCATAATCAAGCATTTGGTTTTGAATCTAGAGAACTTGAGAGCAACAAGTCGATGTTGCAATGTACTCAGCTTCTGCTGTTGAAACAGACACGTTTGTTGCTTCTTTCACTGCCAGGAGACTAGCCTGGGACCAAGAAATTGACAACTTTCAGAAGTGGACTTTCCTATTGAAGTTGCATCCCCCATAATCACTGTCAGTGTAGGCATAGAGATTGAAATATCCTTCCTTTGGATACTATAAACCAAAAGCTGGTTTGCCCTTAAGATATCTGAATATCCTCTTGACAACATTAACATGAGATTCTTTAGGATCAACTTCATATCTGGCACATAAACAAACACCAAACATAATGCCAGGTGTACTAGTTGTTAGATACATATGTGAACCAAACATTGATTGATAGTGAGTCTGATCCACTGATTTGCCTTCCGAATCTAGACCTATCTTCACTTTAGTATCAATAGGCATTTTGATAGACTAACAGTCAGCAAGGTGGAATTTCTCAATATTGTTTTTACGTATTTTGATTGATTAATAAAGATTCCACCCGTTGTCTGTTGAACTTGGCAATCATGATGCCCAATGTGGTACTCTCAAGATCAAGAGTGTTTTTCAGTATTATAACATTTTGTTTCCAACTTTCTGGAAGACTGTGAAGCATCTTCTTGTTCAATTCTTTGACCTTGTATGTCACCCCCAAGATCTTTAAATCATTTACTAGCTGCATAAATCTATGCAACTATTTAGAGATTGACTCCCGCTTGGAGTGTTGAAAGGTTTCATATTGATTAACAAGCTTGTCCTTGTAAATTTTAGCAACTTCACTACTGCCTTCACACATTATCAGTAGTGCATCCCAAACAACTTTAGCAGTTCATACTTTTCTAATCTTTTTAGCACATCCGTTTTCAATGCTTGAGTAAGTATAGAATAAGCTTTGAGATTAACTTTTATCTTTTTGTAATCTTTGTATATTACAGCTTGATCTGCAGAAAGAGTCACTAGAATATGAGGGCCTTTGCATATTGAAATCCATTAGTACGGATCTACACCTGTAATATAGTTCATGAATCTGATTTTCCATTGCTTAAACTTAGATTTGTGTTTAATCATGGGTGGTTTTGGAGTATGACCAAGTTCAAAGAAACTATGTGAATCCATTTTCAATAAGCAGTTGTTTAACTTTGTTGAATAATGCTTAGTTTGATTGTTAAGTTTAACTTAGTCAAATCGTCCAAACAAGCTTATGTATAACTAGATCTAAAGATGTTTATATTATTCGGATGTAATGACTGTTCACAGGTTTGTTCTTGAAGATGAGTAAAAATGAACAGTGACCGTTCAAGAGATTTTTGTAGTTTACTAAGTAGAGGTAGTCGAACACTCATTAGTAACTCAATCACCAGATCAATCAAGTTCTGTTCAGATCTAGGCAGATTTGAAAAAGAACCAGAGCCAAAGCTCTAATATCAATTGACTGGGATGTGAGATTCATATTCTCACAAGGATCGAATATGATGATTGAGTTAATGATTGTATGGCGGAATTAAACAATCAAGAAACATTGAACGCATAAATACTCATAATTCACTTTGTATTGATGAAGGTGATTGATTACAATGAATGTTGTGGTTTGAGCATGAAACAGTAACAATACACCTTGAGAACACAAGACTAAACAAAATATAATGATTGTCTATAATCTCTATCAACAGTCAACTTACATACGAGGTTTTCTATTCTATTTATAGGCTGACAAGATGTCTTTTATAAAATGACTAAACTACCCCTGACCTATACATCAGAACTAGTCTAAGTCTTCATCAGCATTTATTTTGTTCATCCACATTGACTAATGTGGATGTGTTGATCTTGATCAGCATTTCTTTTGTTCATCCACATTGACTGATGCGATTGTGTTGATCTTGATCAGCATTTCTTCTTTGTCATAAGCATTAGTGTTTGGTCATCACATTGACAGCGGATGAACAAACACATGCGCATTTGTTTTCGGGCATCCGCATTAGTTAATATGGATATACAAAACTTGTCAAAATTTCTTTCCGGTTATCTGCATTTGTTAATGCAGAAGAACAAACATTATGCGCATTTGTTCTATGTCTTCCGCATATACAAGTGAGGTTAGCCACACTTGTCATCTTTGAAGAATATTCATCCGCATTAATATTTGGACTTTTGGGATTTCTAGTAGATCAACCATCAACCCATCACTTGAATTGGCATGTATGATCCTTTGAGGGTCCAACACAAGCACCAAATGCTTTTCATAGTACTTGTTCTTTCGAAGCCAATTAACCTTTGGAAGAACCTACTATGAACCAGTGGACAAAAGTATGGTCTTTTAACAAACCGATGCAACCTCTGATATACTACATGGTGCTTTCCCACACCCATGTAATTGGCCATACTTTATTCTGTTGTTCATTCCTTATCAATTACTATGGTTACCATCTTTAGTTGGTGAAAAAAGGTAAGTCATGGACATGTCATGACTACCAAATCTTAAATAGTATTTTATCTTAGTTTCCTTACTTCTAGCAATGTAGTATTTGTTTAGTCATAAGTTTCCAGCTGGTATCAACGAATAAAAAGTTGTAGATAGTAGTATATATTGTTTCTCATTTTAACTCATTAGTATGCTTGAAGAGTCTTGTAAACTTTGAGTTGAGAAGTAATATATACAATATTTTGAAAAATCTATCATCTTGTGTTTGTTTACTTAGTATATAATTATCAACTTCTAAGGTTCTACATTATTAAATCGAGTATTACTTAGTGTGTTTGAGAGATAACATTTGTGTTGAGTGACAACACTCGATCCTGCAGTCTTTCTTTGTGTCTTCTACAACCACCTTTCTAATCTTATACTTGACCTTCAATACTTCGGAAGTTTTGACGAACTTGGAATTGTGGAGACACGACCTTTGTAATGTCTGCTATCACTACAGCAGGATTTATTATTTTGGAAGTAATTTCTTCTTTGATACCAACTTTTCTTTTTTTCTTTGAAAGAAAGTTTTCACTTGTCGTCTCTTCTCATTTTGGAGCTTCTGAAAGAAGAAGATTTTTCCTTCGAAGCTTGTTACTTCTTCATCTTCACAGAAGTTTCTTTCTTGGTCATATGGATAGTACTTTTTTGGTTATAGAGGTAATCCATTGCAATATGATAAGTATTACCACACATGCACATCCTATTTCTCTTTTCTAAAGTCCTTTCCTTTGAGGAATCACTGACCCTTGATCACTTTCCTTCTCCAACTTTATCTTTGCAATGATGTGACAATTCTTTATGTGAGACTACCTTTGGGCTAGATACTTAATGATATTAGGATGATTTGAAAAAGAATTAGAATCCCAGGTACTAGAGTTCAATCTTAAGTCTTTAGCCTTCTTACACTTCCTTTTGGCTTTGGAACAATTTCTTCCTTCTAGACTTGGTCATCCCAAATCCTTTTCTCTAACTCAGAAGAATCTGACCCTTCTTAGGATGCCCTTCTTCAACTCTTCTTAGATTCATCCTTCATTATCGTCCTCTTGTCATCCTCTTCATTCATGGGGCTGTTAAAAGAGCTCATCTTCATAAGTTTCACCCCCTAAGAGATTAGTATAGACTATTGTGTGGTTGAATAGCTATTTTGATATATCGCGTCCCTGCTTATTCTGATCACAACTTTTGCATACCACTGGGGATATATGTGGTGTAATATTATATATATATATCTAATATATATATAATAATATAATATTATATAGATAATAATATTGTAAGGATTCCTGAAGTCTGATGCAACCCAAAACTGCCTAAGTGTTTCAGCAACATGCACTAAGTACTGAAGTGAAGAATGCTTCGGAAGAATTACACAAAGCATTAGAAAATACTCTAAGTGTAATATCTTCCGAAGCCAAGACCAATCTTCCGAAGCCAGACCATATCCGAAGCCTAACATGAAGTCTTCCGAAGCTTGAAGAGACAAAGTCTTCCGAAGCTTCACCCTATGAAGACAGATTTCTTCCGAAGACTTTTAGTACACATGCTTTATCTGATGTACTGTTCCATAAAGCACCTTTTCCGCTGCGTCTCTGATAAGTCACCAACTTACAAGAGTTGGTGAAAAGGTCCATGCTTTTGGTAACTGTACATTGAGGTCTTGAGTCTGAAACTTTCCACTTTATGTACTTTATCCTTTTTGTAATGTATAAGGATGTGAGCTATGGCATGTCATAGTCACAAGGTCAAAAGGCAGATATGCCTTTTGATCCTACAATTGATTTTGTTAGTGTCTAGTCAATTGTATCCAGCTGGCTTTCATAGTATAGCCGGCTGTAGGTTGTAGTATAATTTCCAAGTTCTTGTATCTTTCTTTATGCTTTGTAACACTTGTAAAAGAACTTGAGAAAGCAATATACTGCTCCCTTGAAAACTATACTCTCTTGTTCTGTCTCTTGCTTTACTTGTGTTCTCTGTATCACCTTTGGTTACCTAGTTCACTGTTTGATTAACGTTTAGTTAATCTTCTCATTGTGTTGTTGTGTTGTAATTGTGTTCAAGCCCTTAAACCCTGCAATTGGTATCAGAGCCTTCAGGCTCGATATAAGATCTAACCATCTTAAGATCCCTCACACACACAAAAACTAAACTTTTCAAATGGCTTCCATCTCAAAGACTGATATGGAGACTGGAACCATGAACAAATCCCCATGATCACTCTTGATGACTTCGACACCTGGTGCATGAGGATGGAAGGCTTCATCAGGTCTCTTGACTCAAGAATGTGGGAATCTGTTGAATATGGACCTTTCATACCCAGCACCCCCTCTGCTACCGTGCTGGTATGATTCCTAAAGATGTGGCCAACTACTCAGATGAAGATAGGAAAAGAGTAGAGATTGACAGGAAGGCCATGACTGCTCTTCAGACTGCTATCCCAAACTCTGTGTACAGAGGTTTTAAGAAGTGCAAGACAGCTAAACACTGGGGATGCACTGAAGCTGATGTATGAAGGCTCCTCTGAAGCCAAGGAGAACAAGAAAGATCTTCTGAAGCAGCAGTTTGAAAATTTCACCTTTAAAGCAGGTGAAACCATGACCCAACAATACTTCAGGTATGTTGAGATTGTGGATACCCTTGTGGATGGAGGAGTTCCTCTTGAGAACAGAGACATTGTAAGGAAGTTCATGTCCTCACTTCCTAGGCAATGGACACACTATTGTGTGGTAATCAAGAGGACTGAGAACCTTAAAACTCTTACTCTGACAGAGTTATATGGATTCTCAGTGGATACCAGATGGAGATGAACTTACAAGGTTCATCTGGCAACTCTAACAATCAAATGGGTTCAGCCCTTCATGTGGTTGAAAGGGACAGCATAGAACCCCAACATCATCTCCTATGCTACCCTGACAACTCACAAAAGGGTCCTTTCATCACCTTCCCGGAGACACCAAGGGAGAACTTTACTCAAGGAAGCCCATTCCAAGAGACAAGTTCTTCAAGCCTTTGTGTCTGCAGATGAAAGCTGTGGAAATTATCTCTTCACTCTTGAAGACCTAGACTGTATCCATCCAGATGACCTGGAATACATGGAGATAGTTCAGCAGATGGCTCTTCTCACTCACAGAGCCAAGAAGTTCTACAAGAGGACAGGAAGAAAATTTCCAAGCAATGCTACCAGTGGTAAGTTTGGGCTGGATAAAAGCAAAGTTAAGTGTTACAATTGTAACCTTATGGGTCACTTTGCTAGGGAGTGTAAGGCACCTAGAGCAAATGGGGGTCAAACACAACTCAGACCAAACTACACCAACAATACCCCTCAGGCTGAGAAGACAAAGCAACATGCTGCGGTTGCTGTTGAAGAGGGAGGATTTGACTGGAGTTTTCAGGTGGAGGATGCTTCTCCAAACCAAGCATTGATGGCTGACCATGATGAAGCCAAGGTATTAGAACATCTTTGCTCCCCTGAATGCATTGCTAAAGTAAATAGATACAGGTCCTACAACCTAGAGATGAGATCTGATCTTGAGTCATTAACATATTAAAATCTGATTTAGAAAGTCTGAAAATGATTACAAGTTAAAGATAGAAGACTTGGAGAAAACCATTTCAGTACTAAAACATGAACATACAGATTTTAGAACTCAGATCCAAGATCTCATCACTAAGTTGACTAAGTGCCAGGCTGAGCTTGTGATCAGCAAAGCCCTGGCAGAGAAAAGTGTTCTTGAAGAAGAGACCTTCAAGAACATGATATCCTCCCCTACACAATAAGTTTGTTATAAAATAGACAGGGACTGGGATCAAATGAGATAGCTCCTCCACACACAATCTTGTCTGTAAGATCTCCTAGGTGTGGAACTTGTGAAGATGAGCTTCCTCTCATAGATCCATAAGTGAGGATGATGAAGAAGTGATAGTGAGGAATCCCTCTGAGAAGAGTGAAGAAGAGGATTCCTCCAAGGGCCACTATCCTTCTGAGGAGAAGAAATTAACTGTGATGACCAAGTCCAAGAGAAAGAACTTGATCAGGAAGAGCAAAAGGAAAGCAAAGAAGGCTCAAGAAATCAAGGCTACCTTTGATGCTAAGCAGAAACAAGTGTTTATCTCTGCAGGTTTCAAAGCAATAAGGACTGAAGACATCCACCAAAGCTTCTTAGCCAAGAGTTCTGGTTCATGTTCAAATCATCTCAGTACAAAGAAGAAGACTGAGCTGCTGTGTACCACTGCTGCACAGCCTGGACCATCAAATTCCAAGAACAGTTCACAGCCCAAGGGAACTGTATCTGCATCTACCAAGATGAAGGTGAAAAAGGGATGTGACCAAGGCCAGTCTTGCTCTCAAAAGGAGATTTCTTTGAAGAAGAAAATGTGTGTGTTATGTGTGAAAGTACTTCTCATATTGCCAAGGATTGTCCATACAATCCTAAAAGTACTATCCACATGACCAATACAAAGACTTCAAAGAATCTCAAGAAGTCTCAAGCTTCGGAAGGAAAGTCTGTTTCCTTCGGAAGCTCCAAATCAAAGAAGAAGGTAAATGGAAAATTACCTTCGGAAGCAAAGTTGGTCTCGGAAGAAAGGAGTTCTTCCGAAGTACTAAAGTCTACTGCAGTGACTGTAGATTCTTCCGAAGTATCAGTCATTAAAACTTGTGAAGCTCCAAAAGCTTCTAAGGTTTTGAAGGTCAAGTCCAAGACTCCAAAGGTGGTGTGGAAGTCTAAGAAAGACCAAATGACTGAGGTTTCTCCATCAACAACAGCTGAAGATCCCCTCTGTACAACCATAGGATCTATTACTGTTGCATTACCTTCTATTACACTTACTGAACCCAAGACAAGTAAGGCTTGGGTTTCCAAATGTAACTAATCATTTTCTTTGTGCAGGAACAGCTCAAGACAAACAAGAATGTCTGGATAATTGACAGTGGCTGTTCCAGGCACATGACAGGCGATAGGTCTTTACTTCATAATTTTGAGAGAATTGATGGAGGACCAGTTGCTTTTGGAGGAAATGAAGGTGGTTACATTTATGGAAGGGGCAAGGTCACAAATGGTAAGCTCAGCATTGAGAAGGTAAACTTTGTTAAGGAGCTTGGGTACAATCTTCTGAGTGTATCTCAATTTTGTGATCAGAGTCATAACATGCTCTTCACTGAGCATGAGTGCATTGTTCTCAAGCCTGGAGTGGTCATTCCTCATGAGCATATCTGCTCAGAGCCCCCAGGAAAGGGAACATGTACAAGATGGATTTGCAAGAAACATCTCCTCTGGAGAAGTTTCATGCTTTCTATCTAAAGCAAATAGTGATGAGTCTTTCCTATGGCATAAAAGAATGTGCCATGTAAACTTTAAGAATATGAATAAATTAATCAACATGATCTGGTAACTGGAATGCCAAAGAAAGAGTTTACAAGTGATGATCATTGTGTTGCATGCCTGAAAGGGAAGCAACACAAGGTATCTCACAAGCCTAAGGAAAAGAACTCCATCACTACTCCCCTACACTTATTACATATGGATCTCTTTGGCCCCACCAGTGTAATGAGTTTAGGAAGGACCTTATACTGTCTAGTGATCACAGATGATTTTACAAGATTCACTTGGGTTTCTTTCTTAGAACTAAAGATGAGACTCCTGAGATTCTAAAGAATTTCATCTTAAAGATTGAGAATCAATGTGATCACAAGGTCAAAACCATAAGATGTGATCAAGGAACTGAATTCAAGAACCAAATCCTTGATACATTTTGTGATGAAAGGGTATTACAAGACAATACAGTGCTCCCAGGACTCCTCAGCAAAACGGAGTTGCTGAGAGGAGAAACAGGACACTTATTGAAGCTGCAAGAACTATGTTGTCTGACTCTAAACTGCCTATCACCTTCTGGCAGAGGCAGTTAATACTGCTGCTATGTGCAAAACAGAGTCTTAGTAGTTAAGACACATGGTAAGACTCCTTATGAACTTTGGCACAAGAGGAAACCTTTCATTGGTTTTCTCAGGTCATTTGGATGTCCCTGCACCATCTTGAATACCAAAGATCAAGTTGCCAAGTTTGCTGAGAAATCAGACGATGGACACTTCATTGGATACTCTTCTCAAGCTAAAGCTTATAGAGTATACAATCTCAGAACTAGAATCATTGAGGAGTCAGCCAATGTGACTTTCAATGAGCACACTCCCAGTGTGGCTGGTTCTGGTCCGGATTGGCTATTTGATCTTGATTTAGTTACCAACTGTTTTAATAAATCTTGTGAGCATGTTTCAGGATCTGCAGAAAATTTAAATACAGGTGATCCTGATCCAAGATTTGAGCTAGGAAGACCTTCAGCTCCAGTTGAAACTACTTCAGCAAATGAGGTTTCTATCAGCACAACAATGACAAATCCAGCTGATACATCTGGCATGCCTTCAAATTCCAGTTCAGAGGCTTCTCAACCAGATAAAGACATCTCAATTGCAGAAGAAACAATGGTGATGGTGAAAGTGATCAAGAATTCTTGATGCTAATAACCATACCATAGATGATAACATCAATGATGTCACACACTCATTGGATCAAGTTAATCTTGATAAGTGTGATAATGTGGAGGATCAATCTTCAAGACCAGATCTAAATTTCTCAAATTTGGATCTATCTCAGCAACTTGCTGTGATCCCTCAGCTAAGGATCCACAAGTCTCATCCTACCACAAACATCATTGGAGATGTTATCTCCGGGTAAAGACAAGAGGGCAAACCCATGAAGCAAATGTTTGTCTTCACTCTTGTTTTCTATCCCAGTTAGAGCCAAAGAAAGTTGAGGAGGCTCTAAAGGATGGAAGTTGGGTTGAAGCTATGCAACAAGAGCTGCTTCAATTCAAAGGCAGAAAGTTTGGAACCTTTGTCCTCTTCCTCATGGGAAGACTACCATTGGAACCAAATGGGTTTTTAGGAATAAAAAGGATGATAGAGGAATCATCATCAAGAACAAGGCAAGACTAGTTGTTCAAGGATACACACAAGAAGAAGGGATTGACTACACTGATGTCTTTGCTCCTGTAGCTAGACTAGAAGCTGTTAGGATATTCCTGGCATTTGCTGCATCCAAGAACTTCAAGGTCTACCAACTTGATGTAAAGTGTGCTTTCTTATATGGAGTGATTGATGAGGAGGTTTATGTCAAACAACCACCTGGTTTTGTAGATCCTGATCATCCTGATTATGTCTGCAAGCTTGACAAAGCTCTCTATGGGCTGCATCAGGCACCCAGGAAGTGGTATGAGACACTGTCTGAGTATCTCTGTAAACATGGTTACAGGAGAGGTACTATAGATGGAACTCTCTTCATCAAAGGACAAGGAAACGACATTCTGCTAGTTCAAGTATATGTGATGACATCATCTTTGGCTCAACCAATTCAAGGCTCTGCAAAGACTTTGAAAAGCTGATGAAAGATAGATTTGAAATGAGTTCAATGGGAGAACTTAATTTCTTTCTGGGAATTCAAGTGAAGCAGGTTGAAGATGGCATTTTCATAAGTCAGTCAAAGTATGTTCAAGATATACTCAAGAGGTTCAACATGACTGATTGTAAGACTGCTAAGACACCCATAGCCAGAAACCACTCCCTTGGTCCAGATCTTGAGGGGGAGTGTGTAGATGAGCACTTATACAGGGCTATGATTGGGTCTCTTATGTATCTTACAGCTAGCAGGCCTGATATCATGTTTGCTACATGTATTTGTGCAAGATATCAAGCCAATCCTAAGATGTCTCACTTAATCACTGTGAAAAGGATTTTAAGATACCTCAAAGGTGCTTCAACACTTGGTTTATGGTATCCAAAGAATTCTAATTTCAATCTGTATGCCTATACAGACAGTGATTATGGTGGCTGCAACATGACTGCAAAGTCTACATCTGGGGGATGTCAATTCCTTGGTGGAAGGGTTGTCTCATGGCAATGCAAGAAACAAACCTGTGTGTCTGCATCAACTGCTGAGGCTGAATACATTGCTGCTGCAAGCTGCTGTGCTCAAGTGCTTTGGATTCAAAATCAGATGCTAGACTACGGATTTAACTTCAAAGAGACTCCTATCCACATAGACAACAACAGTGCTATCTCTATCACTGAGAACCCTGTGCAGCACTCAAGGACCAAACACATCAACATCAGGTATCATTTAATAAGAGATAACTATGAAAAGGGTTAATTAAACTAGTCAAAGTTCACACAGATGAACAATATGCTGATCTGTTCACAAAAGCTTTTGATGAACAGAGATTTAAGTATCTGATATCAGCTATTGGGATGATTAACTTTGAGTAGACTTTTTCTTAAAACTAATTCTAATTATTTCTTCTTAAATATGTGTGTCCTAAGTTGTCTAGTTCATCACTTTCATAAGCTCATGTTTTCTTTGAATGAAAACTCTTTTTGAAGACTTTCCTTAGATTCTTGAAAATTTTCTGATACTTCGGAAGATAATTTTACCTTCGGAAGAAAAATATGTCTTCAAAATAAATGACTGTCTAAAAATTTTACCTTCGGAAGAAGTCAAATTTATCTTCCGAAGCTTAAAATTCTTAACTTAGACACTTATTCATTTTTAAGGACTTTTTCCTTCCGAAGCAAAAATTACTTTCGGAAGCTTTGTTCATTCTTATACAAAGCATCCAAAGTTTATTTCTCTTCCGAAGCATAAATCTTTAAGACTCTCAGGAAAATTCTTCCGAAGTCACTTTAGCTTCGGAAGCTTTTTCAATCACAACTTCCGAAGACAAATTACTTTCGGAAGCTTTTCGAATTCCAAGAAAACTACTTTTTGAGCAAAAAGGTAAACTACTTTTTCAGAGGTGGGACCGACATACGGATTTCAAAGTTTATCCTCTTTCATTAAACTTTATCTGAAATCCTTCTCTCTCATATAAACCCAACGGTTTCCCCCCTCTTCTATCATCTGCTTTTCTTCCATACCTAAAACCCAAAGCTTTCTCTCTGAAATTTCCTTCCCATTCTTTTCTCTTCATCTCTGAGCTACCTCACAATGGCTGACCTTACACACAGAAATGATCCTCACTTTGCCATGCAGCTACACAGACAACACAATCAGGTTGCTCTGTTATGCTCTGACAAAGATCCTCATTTCTCAGAGGTTTGCCGTTTCTTGTCTTTGTCTCACTACTTCACCTCCCTAACCATTGATCCTCCTCTATATGAGGATCATTTGCTTGAATTCTGGAAGACCTGCCAAGAGGTCATTATGGATGGGGAGAAGGCACTGTCTGCCACAGTGCAGGGGAGAACAATTTTCATCACTCCGGCCATCATCAACCGACATCTTCAGCTGGATGATGAAGCAGGTGA
The DNA here is from genome assembly GCA_025506515.1 of Flaveria trinervia. Taxonomy (NCBI): domain Eukaryota; kingdom Viridiplantae; phylum Streptophyta; class Magnoliopsida; order Asterales; family Asteraceae; genus Flaveria; species Flaveria trinervia. The sequence continues at coordinate 47,267,883 of CM046455.1, read as the reverse complement.
AGTGTTCTTCCAAAAGAAGCGGTTCATTCCTTCGAGCAGATGGGCTATGAAGGAGATTTCTCTGTAAAGACCTTCAGGAAAGGGAAGGTCTCATCCCAGTGGAAATACCTGCTCCATGTGGTTATCCACAGCTTATCAAACAAGCATGGTGGATGGGACCAGATTCCTGAGGATCTCTCCTTTATAGTTCATGGGATGGTTCAGGGGGTCAAGTTCAGGTATTCACAATTTGTTTATACTAATTTACTTGCAAACTTAGACTCCTTAGAGTATTACATGTTTCCTAGATATGTTCAACACATTCAACTGTGAACTGGGCTCACAGTTGAGGGAAACAGGCAATATTCTTAAACTGGGACAGATGAAGCCCGGCATCTTTAAAATTATGAAGAAGCCAACTGTAGGCTTCTCAGGGGTAGAAACAGCCCTAGTCCCAAAAGTTAGAGCTCATTGCTCAAGGTGACAACATAGCAGTCCAAGCTAGTGTTGAACCCACACCTACTGCTCTCCTACCCTCTTCACAACCTCCAATATTCATCACCTACAAAAAAATCCCAACGAACCCCTGCTCAGGCTATTGAGTCTGTGCAGGCCCCCAAATACTCAACCTTACAGGAAGAAGTGGACTCCAGAGCTCCCACTTCTCCTGAGGAGCAACCACTCCCATTACTTTACCTATCAGGGCTGAGGTTCCTCAAGCTCAACCTGATGAGCTCATTAGCCCAACAACTGTAAGCTTTCACTCTGAGTCTCAACACTCAAGTGAACAACCTTCAGGGGACAGCTACCATCCCCAGCCTTTGGATCTAAACCAACCAATTCCCAACCTATCCTTTTACACTGATGAAGACTTAGGATTCAGTGAGTACCATGAGTCTCTCTTCTCCTCCCCTACTCAAAGAGAGATGAGTACCTCTGACTCTCCTCAGTCTATCCCTCATCAGTCACCTATTACTGAGGTGGACACATCTGAACCTGTTCAGGATGTCCATATGGAAGAGGCTCTCACTTTTGAAAGTGATTACATCATTAAGACCTCAACCATGGCAACTCAGCCCATTGGCATCTTAACTGAGGTTGCCAGTGAGCAGAGGAAAACCAGCAGCCAAGAAACTCAAGCTGGTGGTGAGAGAGAGGACTTTGGTCCAATCCTCTCATCCCCCAGTGATTCTTCTGATGAAGATGAGGGGAATTTGAGACTAAAGGTACAAAATTGTCACAAACATGCACCTATCTAGTCTCTAAGGTTAGTCACTTGGAATCTCAGGTGACTACCCTGCAAAACAGGGTCAATGATCAGCAACTCCAGATTTCATATCTGCAGGAAAAACTAGCTGAGAGACCTTTAAGGAGAGCTCAACCAGGAACACAAGAACCTGTGGAAGTGACTGATTTATCCTCCAGCTCACCTATGCAAGTGGGTGATGCTACCAAAAGGGGGAGAAAGTTATCACAACCACAGAACCTGGGAGTTCTTCAAAGAGAATGGACATAGAGGACTCACCATCCTCACTTGCTGTTGTGCATTCTCAGCAACTTCCTCAAGTTCACATTAATGTGGACTCTATAGACTCTCTCATCAGGAGTCTCTTTGAGGAAGGTATACCAAGGGCTGTCTCATCTCCACCACATGGAACTGGCAACTACATCATCAGATGGAGGTATGATGATGACAGAAGAGCCCTCATACTTCACAGAGTTCAAGGCCAACAAGAAGTCTTTCAGTTCCAAAGCCTGAGCTTCTATGAAGGACTGGATTTAGTCAACATGCCACTTGTCAATCCAAGCAAATCTAGACAAGCTGACAGGCTGGCTCAAAGAATCCAAGACAGGATCCTTGCAGAGTTCTCTCTAAGAAGGAGACTTAGGCAATCAGGCAATGTCATCGGTCAACTGGATGTTGAGTGGACCCTAAGATTAGTTTCATAGGGGAAACCTTGGCTGAAGGCCCAGTGGCAGAACCTGAGACCCTTGTCTCACCATCAACAACTGCTGCAGAGGTCCAAACTCCATCTGAGACACCTGCTGGTGAAGGTGTTTCTCAGCCTCTCTCTGGCCAGAGCATGGAAGCTACACCAAGCAATGAAGGCCAAGCCTCAATCCACCCTGAGTCACAAAGGTCTGTTGGTGACAAAGGGAAAAGGATAATGACTCCTGAGGAAATTGAGGAGGAAGAGAGAGAGAGGAAAAGGAGGCTAAGGGGAGAAAGTTCTTCTGGGTCATCAAAATTCATGCAAGCTGCAATCAGGGCTGCCCCCAGACCAAATACTCAAAATGATGAACAAAGGGCAGTCAGGATTAATTATTTACAGACCAGGAACTATGATGTTGATGAAATCATCTCCCTCCCCTTAGAAGAGTTGAATGAACTGGCTGACATGGAAGTGTCAAGAGAGATAAAGGAGAAAGAGGATGCAAGGTTACTTCTCCAATTCAAAGAGGAGAGGAGACAGAAAAGACTTCACAAGCATACTCCCACTCTCTCTCCAGTTCAAGAAAGTCCTGCACAGGAAGATGTGGCTCCACAAGAACCTCAGGTAGATAAAGAAGAGGATAGAATCAAAATGATAACTACCTGAGTGCCACAGGCTTCTATCAGGCAAATACACTTCTTCCCCTGTCCTATGACTTCATTGAGTTCGAGTACTTAAAGCAACTTGAGCTTGAGCTAGTCAAAGAAAGAAAAACAACCAAAAGGAAGCTAAGGGAAGAAGCTGCAAAGTCAAGAGCCATCATTCAAAAGAATGCAAAGAAGTCTGCTGACAGACAAAGAATGATGAGCTTCTTGAAGTCATATGGATTCTCCGGAAGGAGACTTGGTCCCATGTCTCTATCTACAATGGATGAGCATATAAGGGTATCAAGCAGAAGATTAAAAGTGGTGAACTCATTGACTTGCACTCTCTTCCAAGTCAAGTCCCACCTGAAGTGGAGGTCAAGTTTGAACAACCAGAGACACCTGAACCAGAACCTCCAGCTGAGCCTCAGCAAACTTCATCTTCTGATCCAAGACAGGGTCAAACTCCCTCTCCTTCTGAACCTGTGAGGGAGGAACACCCAACTGAGAAAGACACTGATGATCAACATGGTGCTGCAGACCAGTCTTCTCAGTTAAAGACATTAAAGAGGAAGAAGAAAATGGCCTCTAAACCAAAGACTAAAAAGAAGAAGCCAAAGTCATCTACCTCTACCCCCAGGCTGAATCAGATCAACCTGAGGAAGTGCATGATGAGGCAGCCCAATCAACTCCTATGCAAGTGGCTCCTCTAGCAACTGAGACACCCATCTTATCCTGGACTTACTCTACCAATCCAGAAAGATGGAATGTTATCAGAGATCAAGGTGTTGAAAATGTCTACTCATGGCAAGACATAATCAACTTACCTCTGCATGATCTCTTTGAAATGAGAAGATACTATGAGAGTCTTGATGATCCTGACCATCAAATGAAGAAAGGATGGTCTTGATTATTCTGAAGACTACAAACATTTAAAGATCTTCTAAGTGTTTTGGTAGCATCAGCCTAGGGGGAGTTTGTAAGGATTCCTGAAGTCTGATGCAACCCAAAACTGCCTAAGTGTTTCAGCAACATGCACTAAGTACTGAAGTGAAGAATGCTTCGGAAGAATTACACAAAGCATTAGAAAATACTCTAAGTGTAAATCTTCCGAAGCCAAGACCAAGACCAATATCTTCCGAAGCCTAACATGAAGTCTTCCGAAGCTTGAAGAGACAAAGTCTTCCGAAGCTTCACCCTATGAAGACAGATTTCTTCCGAAGACTTTTAGTACACATGCTTTATCTGATGTACTGTTCCATAAAGCACCTTTTCCGCTGCGTCTCTGATAAGTCACCAACTTACAAGAGTTGGTGAAAAGGTCCATGCTTTTGGTAACTGTACATTGAGGTCTTGAGTCTGAAACTTTCCACTTTATGTACTTTATCCTTTTTGTAATGTATAAGGATGTGAGCTATGGCATGTCATAGTCACAAGGTCAAAAGGCAGATATGCCTTTTGATCCTACAATTGATTTTGTTAGTGTCTAGTCAATTGTATCCAGCTGGCTTTCATAGTATAGCCGGCTGTAGGTTGTAGTATAAGTATTCCAAGTTCTTGTATCTTTCTTTATGCTTTGTAACACTTGTAAAAGAACTTGAGAAAGCAATATACTGCTCCCTTGAAAACTATACTCTCTTGTTCTGTCTCTTGCTTTACTTGTGTTCTCTGTATCACCTTTGGTTACCTAGTTCACTGTTTGATTAACGTTTAGTTAATCTTCTCATTGTGTTGTTGTGTTGTAATTGTGTTCAAGCCCTTAAACGATCCTGCATATTATATATTTATGTAGATATAATTTATTACTATTATATATTAATATATATTTAATATTATATATGTATATATATGTATATATATTAATGTATATATTGAATACTTAATTTAGATATATATATAATGTGTGTTGTGTGTCTACATGACACAAATACATATACATATACAATATAGTTTTTATATGATAATAAAATTTTCTGTATACAGTGATGTAATTTGCATTAAGTTTACAAATTTTAACAATCATTGATATAAGAAATTACACGGTTCAGATTAAAGATGAGAGTATCACACAAAAAATGGGACTAGATGGTATATTTGAAAATGGCCTACAACTGTTTGAACTTTTTTTCAAATTCCCTAATGTTTTTTAAACGTAATACTTTTTGTTCAACATTATATTAAAAACTATTACGCCATAAAATAGAAAACTTTATTACTTAAAGTAAGCATAATATTGTATATTTTTTTAAAAATAGAATTTTTTATAAAAACGTGAATGTGCTATGCGTATAACTGCATGATTATAATTGTGTAAATATCATATAATTTGTGGTAATTATAACTACAACTTGCGTAATTGTTTTTTTAACTAAGTAATTTGAACTTGCGTAATAATATTACAACTTGTCGTAACTATCCCCTATATGCATAATTGTGGCGCGCGAAATTACCATCTCTCAAAGAATGTGTCCGCCCTAGTGGCTTCTTACGCTCGTATGTTTTTTGCACTTTGTATAGTAACATTACCCTATAATATATATTAAAAATATACATTATACACACACACATATATATACATATATATATATATACATATATATACACATATATATACATATACATATATATACATAATATATATACATACATATAATATATATACACACACACACACACACAACATATATATATATAGATATATATTATATATACGTATAATTTGATAGGGCGAGGAATCCCTAGATTGAAGAAGGAAAGAACATATATCAAGTGGATTCTCGCCCCTCGTCATATGTATTCTCACTTATAATTATTAACTCCACAATCTTATAGCCACACGACATTACCCTAATGAGTTGTATTTTCAACCTTCTTACAAGCCAAACATAATAAAGAAGGAATATCCAAACAATTTTTTGTCTAAATTATATCTAATTGGAATTCTATCCACTAACACCCTCCAAGCTAATATATTAACCTTTTTCAAAATGTGACAAGTCCACCTAATAACCCTCGATCCCACTAGCAACAAGCAATTATCAATGTGACATCTAACTTATATGATGAACTCTCCCCCTTTTGATTCTCAAACCCATTGATTTGGAGAAAAGATAAGTGTACATTGTGAAATTGATTAGCAACTCATTAGATTCAGTATTCTCCAACCATCCATGAGGAGGCCTTCTCTGATTCCATTCTCTTATATTTTAACCTCTATAATTGGCCGAAACTTCTTTTCTATAACATCCAATGCATAGGAAATTATTTTTGAGTGGAATTACCAACCCATTATCTTGCTAAAACAAAGTAGATGACTCATTTCAGACCTTTTTCTCATATTAAATAAGGAATAATACTTCTATTATTAAATTTAAGTCATGATTTCATAATATTACTCTAGCTCCTTTCCCCTTTTGTAAGGCCTTGTTTCTAAAAGTCTTTGCAGTTGGTCGATCACAACATAAAACATTTCACATTACATCATCGAATCAAAACATTACATCATTATAAACAGTAAGGGTTGTTTGATAACCGCTGACTCGATAAGATCTGACTGAGTCAGAGCTGATCCAATTAGAAGTTCTGATTGAGTCCGAATCTGACCGAAACTTGGTTGTTTGATTCAATATCTGATAACTCTGCTGAACCGTAACACGATTGGTCCCCGACACTGACTTCTGTTAAGTTTCTCAGCTAGTCGAGTGTGAAATGGCAAATATGCCTTAATAATAATATAACAAAAAGATAATAATAATAATAATAATAATAATAATAATAATAATAATAATTATAATAACAGTAATATATTTTCTTGATTGATAAATCATAGTTTAAAAAGTGTTTTGTCATTCAGAGACAAATGTGCCCAACCCACACATCCCCATCCCCATCATCTTCTACCCAAACCACCATCCCCATCACATCGTCTTCTACACAACTGCACCGACAAATCACCGCTACGGCAAACAACTGCACGACAAACCATCTCACCAGCAATCCCATCACAAAATCACCACCACCACTCCAAGACCTCTAGGTCAACAAACCATCGCCACAGCCGCCACCGTTCTTCACCGACGCAGGTACCGAGGGCACACACCACCGCCATTATCATCAGCTCTACCTTTGGGGGAGGAGGCAGATTGCGGTGGTTGGCATAAGGAGGGGCATTACCCTTTTTATTGGTTAGCATGGTTAAAATTAAGGTCTGTGTCAGAACCCACAGACCTAGTCAAAACAACCCACAACCACATCAAACACATTGACCGGCTGACCGAGTCAGCGGGTCAGACAGATCAGTCGGGTCAGCCAAAATCAAACAACCCATAAATGTTTTATGTAAAAGGACATCAAGATTTTCAATGAAACTAAATAATTATCATTATAACTCGGGTACCAACCATCAAATGGTAAGTGGTTACAACTTTATGACATCTTCGCAAACTCAACAATTTACCTAATAAACTAAATAAGTTTTTTACTTTCGTTCAAGAACACACAATAAGCATACATAATTTTTATTACCTTTCCCCATGTTATATCACGAGGTTAGCATAAAGCAATAGCCCAAAAATAGACTAACAATAACTTACCTAACAACCTGAACACAATTGACTAGCTAAGCCCTTGATAGTTGAGTCGCAATGCAAGGCACATTCCAGTTACATAAAGTGTAAGGTCCATTCTATTCTATTGCTTTCAACATTTGAGTTTGGGCCCATGTTCATTTTCATTTATGTTCCACTATCATTCGTTATCCATTATTTTCATCATTCCTTTGTTTCATCATGCATTTCATGTCGTATATCATGCATGCTTCAAATATAAGTTGTTTTATCAGCAAAGCATGTCGAAATTCATACCATAGTAAAAGTCAAACCTAAGTTAAAACATAGATTTAGATTTATGTTTGCTGTTAGATTTAGCTTTATGTTTGCTTTAAGCTATCAAATAGGATTATGTTTGCTTTAAGCTATCAAATAGGATTATGTTTGCTTTAAGCTATCAAATAGATTCACAAGATGACTCAGGTTTGAAAGTTTTTGGACCAAACATGTGTAAAAGTGGGATTTAAGATAGGAGAATTACTCGTGATGCAAAATGATCATGTGACATATCTGTTTTTAATAAAAATCATTGAACACTTGTTATTAAATAGCAATAAAACTAAAATTTAATTTGGATTATTAAATATTAATTTTAATTAGACCTTTTTTAAGAAAAATGTATTCTAATTTGACTCATAGCATATTTTTATATGGTCACAGGTTTTGATTGAGATACATATTGATACCTTATGAAAATACCTCATCGATTTTCTTTTCACAATTCTTAGTTTAATGCTCCTTTTTCTTTTCTTTGCTTTTGGTTATATAGATTGTATTCTATTTCAAATTAGGTATTTATGCCCCGCGCGTTGCAGGGGAGCATGTTGTGATATGAATCACGTATTTATAAAAAGCTTGAATGTATAAGATAGTTCAAGAATGAGACGTGATCCAACTATTTCAACTAATGCGAGTAGTTTCGAACCTCTAATCAAACAGTTTTTGATATTCTTATTTCGGGTAAATTGTATCCAACTTTGACATACCTTTGATATTATAATTTATATTAAAATAATCTTATTAGATAATGAACAGATAATGAATTAAAAGTAATATTCCCTTTTGAACATTTGAACAACAGATATTTTTTACATCTAACTATAACAATGATCAATTTTTAAAAAAAACATTTTGAACATTTTCGTAAACATACTTTGATATCAAATTACGTATTTGTAAAAATATATGGAAAGAAAAGGATATGGGGTATTAGAAACTACCATTATAGAAACCTTCTTCTATTATAAATTCAAAAAGATTTTGTTGTACCACAAGTAAATAGGTCTTAAATTAACAAAAATATGACGGATTTGACTTTTAAAAAAAGAGACTCATTAATTTGTTAGTATTAAAGTTAATTTAAATTTAGTAAAAATTTTATTTTAGTTACTTGTAAAGGGGAGTAAATTATATATATGTGAGTTAAATGGAAGAATCTAAAAAATGGAGTTGCACGTTGAAATCATTTAGTTGATAATCTATAAAGTCTAATAAAATATGGTTTATTTTGTCGTTTTTTTATTATTTTTACCTATATTTTTATCACTTGTCATTATTTTAGATACATTCACATTATTTTTTCTTTAAAAGGGTTTTATAGTAATTTAAATACTCAAATTAATTCTCTCTTACTAAAATTTTTTTTATTAATTGTTATATTTCTCTCTTATCTAAATTTTTTAAAATCAAACAATATTTTTAAAAGTAGATATTATAAAAAATTTAAAAATGATGACTTATTTATTATAATAGAAATAATAAAAAGATATATGATATGAAATTTTCTAAAAAACTAAACCTTTTTAAAATAATATATTTTTAAATCAGTCATTTGAAAAATATAAAACAAGATGAAGTTTATAAAAATAATCTTATTAAAACAACCACAAAATTACAAGCCAGAGTTTTTATAAAAAAAAACAAGATTTTTATAAATAATGATGTAAGGCCTTATTCTCGGGATGCTTACAGCTGGCCAATCATTGCTCATAAAACATATAATTACTTTAACTTGAAATAAACGTTGCAGCGGAAACAATATAAAACAACATTTTCATTACAAATGCTTTTGCAAAATAATACATTGTTATCAAATTACAAAATACATGTTGCGTTTCAACACAAAAGCATTCTAAATATGGATGTCATCCAAAGAGTTGAGTAGCTACCCCGTGCCATCCTCAGCAACATTACCTGCCAACTGGAAACACATAAAAGTCAGCGTTGCTGAGTGAGTTCTCGTTTTATAATAAAAACATACTTTACTTTCATTAAAACCGTTCTTTACTTTTACATGTGATCACACATCATACGTACACATTGATAATATCATTATTATCTTCATTACAGTTCATCACATACTTGCTTTAACTCTTTCCTTCTTTATCACATTCATTATCGCTTTCTGGGACAGTGTCATCAGCTATGCCCCAAACAAATGGGGTACTTGGCCGAAGCTCATAATTGACTTCCACACTACACATAGCCTGGCACCAGCAACGGGGTAAGCGACAAAGATCCCAACTGTATACTACACCCCCAACATTATGCATAACTCGGGTACTGGGCCAAAGATCATAAAATGACTTCCACACTGCACATAGCCTGGCACCAGCATCGAGGTGGGTAACCACTATAAACCACATACCACACCGTTGGTCAGTCACAAAGATTAGAACCCCTGCGTATATCCTTAAAGGTTAGCTAAACCGTACGCAGTTCAGCTTATGGCATTTTAGAACCGTGCATCTCTGTACATTTTGCTTGCAAGCCTTTCTATACCATCACTTTCATTAATGCATGCATTATAACATTATGTTCCTCTTTCATTATCTTTCACTTTACATTACATAATACTTTATCATTTCTTTCACAAGTATAACATGTAAAGCCACGAGAAAGATAAACATACATAATAGGAACAAAAACATAATCACTAAGCATCGTCATACAAGGCATCACATAAATACATAACATACATCATACATACCATCATAAACATACAACATCGTACATCACCAATACTACCCATCATTATCTATAACCTCAAAGGTCAAAACCTACATCTGCACTTTCCCCGAAAGTTAGATAATAAACATGTTCATCGGGCGTATGGACCCTATTTAGTCGCATGGTCTTCCATGCGTATGAGAACACTTAGGCGAATGGACTCTATGGGCGATTGAACACTTAGGCGTATGGACATCCAGTCGCATAGCCTCCAGTCGCATGACTCTCATGCTTATGAACCTCAGTCGCATGGTGTTCAGGCGTATGGACCTCAATCGCATGACCTTTATCCGCATTTCCTTCAGTCACATTTCCCTCATCCGCATTTCCTTCAGTCGCATGACCCTTATCGGCATTTTCTTTAGTCGCATGACCCTCATGCGCATTTCCTTCAGTCGCATGACCCTCATGCGTATGACTCTCAGTCGCATGACATCCATGCACATGGACTTCAGTCGCATGCCCTTCGACCGTATGGCCTCCAGTCGCATGCCATTCGAACGCATGGACCTCCAGTCGCATGAGCCCTAGCTGAGTGCAGAATGCAGTTCATCTCGAACCTAATCTGCACTTTTCAGCCCCCAAACCCTCTCAAACGTGTTTTAAGCCCAAATCAACCATCCTAAACCTTAGGAATACATACCACAACACCATTCAAGCACAATCAAGCCCGAAATCAAACCCCACCCGAATCATACACAAACACATACACACGGGTTCATCACACACACTTCAAAAACGGGTTTTACTATGTGTTCCAGCCACAAATCAGTTGAAAACATGTAATAGAGGGGTCCTAGAACTCACCTTGAAAGCCTCTTCGGGTATAGCTTCTCACAAACTCGTTTGCCTTCGACTTTTACACCTCGATTCTTCAAAAACCTTAAGTTTTGCTCTTTCTCCTTTCACTCTCTCTCTCTAGCTGAATGAAAGGGGGAGAATGAGGGGAGAATGGGCTGCCATGCCCCTTTCTTACCCCCACTCCTCTAAAGATTTTCCCATTTTGGCAAGCCTGGTCCCTCGACTTTGGGCTTTATTTCTTTTCGTTCTTTTTCTTCTTTCTTTGGCTTAAAAGGAAATAACCCGCTGTTACAAGTCCACCCCCTTAAATAGGTTTCATCCCCGAAACCTGTTATTCCTCGAACAGACGTGGGTAATGATGTCTCATCTCTTCTTTAGTCTCCCACATAGACTCGGATCCCTTTCTGTACTTCCACTGTACACGCCCAAGTGGAACCACTTTATTCCTTAACCTCTTCTATTTACGATTAATGGTCACCACTAGTTGATCCACATAATTGAGCCATTCATCTACCTCGATATCCTCCAGCGGTGCAACCATATCCTCGTCTGCTATACCTTTCCTCAGATGAGACACATGGAATGTCGGATGAATTTCACTTAACTCATCTGGTAGCTCTAATCTATAAAAATTTATGAATTGTAAAACTATGCCTGAATATAAAATATAATTATAATTGCATATGCATAGTTATTTCAAGTAAATAAAAAATAGATAGGTTATAGATAGATAGATAAATAGATAGTCTAGAAGCTAATTTAAAAAATTATAGATGAGAGAAAAAATATATCAATTGACCAAATTAATTTTTATTAAGAGAGAGAAATTATTTAAGTATTTAAATTACTTTAATATCCTTTTGGAGGGAAAATAAATTAAGAATGTTTAGAAGAATAACAAATGTCAAAAATGTGGTTTAAGAAGATGACAAGTGGCAAAAAAACTTTTTTTATTAGTATATATATATATATATATATATATATAATTGTTTAATTAAAGGAAAGTTGGACCATATAAATTAATTTATATTTTATATGTTTTGTTTTTAAATTAAAAGGTAAATAAGTCTTTTCATATTTACTTAACCGAGAAAATTAACATCAGTTAGTGTAAAGGACCAATCGTGTTACGATTTGATAAACAGTTGAGACCAAACCTATAATTTCTCAAAAGTTAGAACAAATATTACAATATAGGCAGAGCATAGGGACCAATAGTGTAATGAACTTAAACTAATAATACAACTGTTTTATTTTCTTGAACTATTATGTATATATATTTTTTCATTCTCTATATTATAAATAATAATATTGAATAATAATAATATTACTTATACCATCTTCAAATTAATATATTATATATATATAACTTAATAAATTAAAACCTGTTTTTTATTAAAAACACACTTTTACTAATAAAAGTTTTCTGAAATACAGAATACAATGAACTTTTTTAACAAATCATTTTATTGAAACAAAATATTTCAAAACCACAATTTTTTATAAAACGAAAGTTTAAGAAAAGTGCATTATTGTTTATTTACTTAAAGTGTCTATTTATACATAATTATAGTTATATGTTATCTTTATGCATGATTGTTAATACATCATGTTCCTAGATTATGTTCTTTAATGTAAAAGTCTTTCATTTCTTACACATATGTAATGTGAATTCTTAGTGAAATATGATATGCATTTGATGTTTATTTGTCATTGATTATTTCATATTATTATTGTATTTGGTATAATGTATATGATGTATGAACATCATATTTAGGTTTGAGGTTGTGGCACATAGTTCTAAGTCAATAATGACTGAGAAATAGTTCAACTTAGTCGGGTGGTTATTCATGCTAATGGACCATACTTATGGACCATACACACGAATGAATCATACTTATGGATCAGTCGCATGACTAAACCATGAGACTGCATCACTGAGACATAAGATTGATTCAGTCGCACGACTCAGTCATGCGTATGAATCAACTGCATGAGTCAGTCGCACGACTGAACCATGCTAATGGTTCAGTCATACGAATGAAAAATAAAATCCTATAAATACCACATAATTCGTGGAAAAACGGAAGACTTCGAATATTCACAAACCCTAGACGTCCAGAGCGCCCTAAATAGCCTATCCAACTTCATAATTCGTTCCTGATTGATTTCTACTCAATTCTTAACGTTTGTTCCATCGTTAGATCGATCAGGTTATCGTTCTCACTCATTGGATCGCCAATTAAATAGGATTCCACACTATTTGATCTAGTCTCACGCAGAATCCATTAGTACTTCATACGTAAACGGTCCCAACAAGTGATATTAGAGCCTTGGCTCATGATTTTCCGTGGATTCAATGTTAAAACCTACGTTTTCAATCAAAAGAGTCACCTTTTTTGCTCCAAAAAGTGTTTTTGACAGTTGCATGTGTTAAAGTTTCTATTTTTCATCAAATGGCACATTAGGGTTCTGGAAATTCGTATTTTGTGTCAAAGTGATCAAATTTTTGATTTTTCAAACATACCAGCTTTTAGTCGCATGAATGGACAATTCGTACGACTGAACCTAGTCGTATCTCTCATTCACACGGTTAAGAAACTCCAGTCGGTTGATTACAATCGCCCTGGTCATTCGCACCACTGAATCCAATCGCACGATTGAATTCATTTGTATCTTTCATTCGCATGAGTGACCCATTCACATAGCTCATTCGCACGAGTGAATCTGTCTTGTTCTAAGTTTACCAAGTTTAAAGCAATGGAAGACCAGTTTGCTTTATTCACCGGTGCAAAGGACTCGTGTATCCAGAAACTTCTACTTCTGGAGAATGAGATTGGAAACCACAATAAATCGCCAAAGCTGTTAACTTTGGATGAATACCCTTAGTGGAAACAATGATTTGAAATCTACTTGAATGGAGTTGACCCAAACCTTTGGACATCCATTAAGACTGGTACATGGTACCAGTCTGTACTAATAGAGTTAAATTGACTTTGGGAGGAATGAGTGAATCCCAGAAGACTCTGCATAATGCTGAAAAGAAAGTATATGCCTTATTGACTCAGTCTATACCTAAGGACATATTTCATCAGTTCTCTGAGAACAAGCAGTATAAGAAATTATGGGAGGCTTTGGAAAAAAGATACGAAGGAAATGCAACTCTGAAAGCACTGAAGGCAAAGGATCTTAAGAAGAGATTTGACAATTTCTCTCCAATTGGGAATAAGAGCTTGGATGATATCATTGATCACACTAATAGAGTGACCACATCTATGGAAGATAACGTATCTAGTTTTGCTGATGGTCTGCTAGACAAATGGGATCCATTTGTGCCTAATCTGAGGCAAAACGACACTATTGCTACTTTAGACATAAATGATTTCAATTTGAAGTGAAGGGAGGAAGAACTACGTATGAAATACAAGTCAAAGAAAGGATCCTATGCTCAGAATCCTGCACTATACAATTCGGTTCCAACTCCAGCTACTTTAGGCGCACCGCTACAAATGGCATTTGTGTCTAGCTCTTCTACTCCTACCCAAAGCAGTGCATCAGGAACCGTAACCTTAGGGTCATCTGGAACCCAATACATAGTTTCTGAGGCAAATACTACCCAGTTGAAGACCGAGAATCTTGGAAATGTCACCGTGAAAGTTGCTAAAGAGCACATGGACCTTCTAGCTGCTGTTGTTCAATCTTATGATGGATTAGTTGCTCATAAGATTGGAAACTGTCATTATGCTAACGAGGACTACGAGCAAGTTGATGAAACTGAGCTGTAATGCATGGATATTTTGTGGGCCTTGGCTAGTGCTGTTAGAAGAGCCAGAAGTTTGTTAAAAGACGGGGAAAAATTTTATTGCCACTAAAGATAAGACCTTTAATTTGACAAAACCAAAGTCATGTGTTTCAATTGTGGTGAAAAAGGGCACTTCAAACATGAGTGCGTAAAGCCAAAGAAAACTGGAAATGGAAATCCTTTTCCTGTATTCAACCGACAAGACAAGGATAAGATTGGAGCTTCATCTTCAAGTAACGATTCTAAAGCTTTGGCTGCTCAAAGTGATGAAGGACGAGACTAGTCCTTCCAATTCATTTCTGAGGGTGAATCAAACATTGCTTTGGTTGATAGATTGGATGATGGATCTACAAGTGAAGGAGACATCATAGCTGAGCATACACTTTCAGATATCGAAGAAGCTATGGATGTTGTTGATCATTTGGGTGAAGAAGAGGTTAGTACTACAAACTCAGAATCTCTAGTCACCGAAGAGTCTGACACTGTTTTGATGGCTGACTTGTCTAGTTCTACAAAGGTATGTTCTAAAGACAAATTATTTGAAAAACATACATGTACTGAATGTGGTAAATTTAGGGAAAGCATTGATAGAAAATTTGCTAGGTTATTTGAACATAATAATAATCTAATAAATGATTTGTAACTCTGCACTGAACCAAATCGTGTTTTAAAACAAAATGAGTTGTAGCTTCAAAGAAAATATAGAACTGTTGGGGAAACAACTAAGGGAAACCGAGGTTGTTGCCTTAAATCAATCAAATGAAATCAAGTTATATTTAAATTCTTTGGGGAAAAAAAGGAAATAGCAGTTTTGCAAGTCAAAGTTGAATCATTAAAACAAAAACTGCACAGTCTGGCAAGTTCTTCTCACATAGTTCAGAACTTTGGGAGAGAACGGAATACCGGAGAAGGTCAGGGTTATAAAGTAGTACCGCCACCACATGAATCCTTTTGAACACTAAATGTAGACCAATTAATAATAACCTAGTAAAGGATCATGTGGTGTCTACTCCTCTGGTCAGTGATCCCAATTCTATGGGTAAACCTGTGAAATCTGTCACTAAACAGAAGGATTCTACTTTGGGATCAACTGATACGATAGTTATTGAGGATTTGGGTGATAAAATTGAAAAGGTTAAATTTGGGTCAGGTTCACAAACGTCTATTTCAGAACCTAAGAGGTCTAATCCAATAAACCTTATATGTGTTAATCATCAAAATCCAAATAAAATGAAAATGAAAGATGTTCAAAATGTCAAAACAATTAAGTTTGTTAAAAAAGGTGAAATATCTAAAAAAGAAGAGTCATCACCCAACCGGACATATCCCAAACCCTGACCAAACTCAATCCACATCAAAACTTTTCTCAAACTGTTGAAGAGAGATCCTACTACAGTTATGGTTAACGAGGACATATCTCTCCAAAGTGTCCTTATTATTAGACACCTAAAAAAATTGAAATTTTTGATGAAAAACCAAGTTTTTTTTCTAAAATTAGATCTAATACTCCTCCAAGATACCAAAGCAAGGACGTGTCACCTAAGGTTACACATAAGATTATTAGTACACCTAAAGTTCAAACCATAAGTCAGTCGTCTGTTTACCACAAACAGGCCTTACACAAAACTGGTTTATGGAAGATAAAAACAAGTAATGTGTCTGAGAGTGAGAACAACAAGAAGAAAGATATGCCCTCATCCTCTGAAGGACAGTTGGTTGAGTTCATGATGTGTTATACCTCTAGGACACCCAAGCTAGTTAAGGCTTGGGTCCCAAATCTGAACTAATCAATTCCTTTATATGTTCAGGGTGTCTGCTACAGTGTTATCACTAATACCTGGATTATTGAAAGTGGGGTTTCCAAGCACATGACTAGGAATTCGTCTATCTTTTTCAACGTCAAGCAAATTAAAGGGGGACATGTATCATTCACAGGGTATAAAGGAGGTTACATCACCGCTCAAGGCGAAGTGAGAAACGAGAAAGTGAAGTTTGACAAGGTCAACTACGTTCAGCAACTGCAGAAAAACTTCCTTTTTGTCTCCCAAATCTGTGATAAGGGATTCAAGGTTGTGTTTGACAACAACAAGTGCTACATATTGAAGAAGGAGTATGTTATCGAGCAGGATAAAATTCTAATGTCAGCTTCAAGATATAACGAACCGTATGTCTTGGATCTATCAAAAGCCTCCACAACTGAGTCTACTGCCCAGTGCTTCTTGTCAAAGGCAACAGAGAAGGATTCAGTCTCCTGGAATTAGAGAATAGGACACATTATTCCCAAGAAGATGAAACATTTGGTTCAGAATGATTTGGTGAATAGAGTTACAGTTAAGAATTTCAGCTCCTAGATTTCTATGCAGCATGTAAGAAAGGGAAGCGACCAAGAAGTCTCACAAAGCAAAGAAAGTTAATTCTATCAACATTCCTACACTCCACAGATGAATGAGGTTGCTGAAAGAAAGAATCAGCACTTGATAGAAACAGCAAGGACAATGTTAGCCAACTCTAAACTGCCAATTCAATTTTGGAACGAGGCATTGGCTAATGCATGTTACACTCTCAGTTGAGTCTTAGTGGTCAAACATCATGGAAAAACGCGTTATGAATTGATCCAGCAACGTAAACCCAACTTGGAGTATCTAGAACCATTTGGAGCACCGTGCATGCTGTTAAAGAAAACTCAGACTGGGAAGTTTTGTGAGAAGGCAGAAGAATGTATCTTTCTTGGATATAGTATACCAGACAAGAGAGTTTATAACAACTCAACAGGTGAGGTAGAAGTGTGGTGCAATGTTGATGTCCAAAGATACACCACCCCCTGCTGGCAAAGGATCTTCCTTCTTCTTTGACTTTATGGATTCTTCAAGTCCTTCAATCTACCTCCTTCTCATCCTGAAGATGAGTTACCTGCTAAAATGAGGTACGATGTTCTGAATACTCCTCCACTAGACCCGACATCATCGGTACCATTAGAAGATACTTCTAGCCCTCCAAGGGGAGAGCTTGAAGTAAGTGAGTCCTCCTCTGATGATGAAGCAGTTGAGACTGCAAATATGGACCAGGAGGAACAGGTTCCTACTACCAAAAGTACACAAGCATCTGATCTTGATGCCTCTAGAACTTCTAAACCCTATACTCTAACAGCCATAGAAACTGAACTTAGGATTCAAAATCTGGATAATGAGGTAGTCGTTCCCACCAGTCCAAAACTCAAGTTAATATGCATCATCCCCTGGACATCATCATTGGGGATATTCTATCGGGAGTTCAAACACAAAATCAGTTATACTCAGTTGATTATGCCACAGTCATGGAAAAAGGATATCTACACGATGGTGCTTATCGATGTTTTGTGTCTCAATTTGAGCCAAAATATGTAAGTGAGGATTTAAACGATGAAGCATGGGTTAGTGCTATGCAAGAAGAACTCCTTCAGTTCAAGAAGTTAGGAGTATGGAATCTTGTGGACAGACCAAAAGGTGCAAGGGTGATTGGCATGAAATGGGTTCTTAAGTGTATGAAAGATGACCAAGGGGTTATAATCATAAACAAGGCTCGGCTTGTTGTTCAAGGGTTTAGACAAGTTGAAGGCATTGACTACATTGAAGTGTTTGCACATGTGGCAAGGATGGAAGCATTTTGTATCTTCTTAGCATATGCATCCTACATGAAGATCAAAGTTTATCAATTGGATATGAAAAGTGCATTCCTTCATGGGGAAATCCGTGAAATGGTGTACGTCAGTCAACCCAAAGGATTTGAGGATCCTTATCATCAGGATAGAGTTTATAAACTGGACAAGGCTTTTTACGGGCTTCATCAAGCCCCTCGAGCCTGGTATGAGAAAATCTCTACTCATTTGTTGAAACATGGTTTTCGCCGAGGGGTTATTGACTGCACGTTGTTCATTAAAGAGAAAGATGTTGGTTTACTACTCGTACAGATATATGTGGATGACATAATCTTCGATTCCAAAAATGAAGCATTGTGTAAAGAATTTGAATCAGTGATGAAAGATGAGTTTGAGATGAGTGCCATAGGAGAGATGAAGTTCTTTCTTGGGTTACAGGTGGATCAGACACCAAATGGAATCTTCTTGCATCAGCCTAAATATGTAGGAGATATCCTTAGTCGGTTTGACATGGAGAATTACACGGTTGCTGGGACTCCACTTGCCATGAACCACGATGTGGCACTTGACGAAAATGGTGATCTGGTAGATGCCACTATGTACCAAGGAATGATCGGATCTCTGATGTACCTCACAGCCTCTCGTCCTGATATTATGTACGCCACATGTCTCTATTCCATATATCAAGCTAAACAAAAAGTAAATCATCTCATGGGGTAAAAAAGGATCTTTCGTCATATGAAGGGTACTCTAACACTCGGGTTGTGGTATACTCATGACGATGACTTTGATCTTACAGCGTATAGTGACTCGGACTATGGTGATTGCAAGATGAATTAAAAGTCAACATTAGTGGGATGTCAGTTCTTTGGGAGACGATTAGTCACCTGGCAGTATAAGAAGCAGACATATGTTGCTCTGTGAACATGTGAAGCTGAATATGTTGATGCTGCAAGTTGTTGTTCACAAATCATTTGTATTCAACAGCAAATGCAAGACTACAGTTTGAAATTTTCTAACACCCCTATCTTTGTTGATAATTCTGCTACAATTGATGTCACTAAAAATTCAGTCCAACACCCAAAAACTAAACACATCGGTATTAAATATCACTTTATACGTGACTATTTTGAAAAGAAATTAATGATGTTGTTAAAATTAATACGGATTTTCAACGCGTCGACCTCTACACAAAAGCTTTTGACAAACTTTGGTTTATATATCTTTTGGAGGTCAATGGCGTGAAAAAGAAAAATGTTGCGATTCTAGAAGAGTCGAGTTCTTTGTCCGCCAAATTTTTCTTATTTTGTAAATTTTATTTTCTTGTCTTTCAAAATCCAAAAACACAAAAACATTTTCGGTTTTAGAATTTTAGAGGGAGTATAGTTAGTTTCAGTATTTAATTATTTAAAGAAAAGTAAAAAAGAGGGGGCGGGTAGATAAGCTGAAAGCAAAGAAATCAAATCTGTGATATTGATTCAAAATTATGGAAAATGATAGTACATAGGGAACAAATTGTTTGGGACATCAAAAGGATTTAAATGATCAAAATGCTATTTTCAAATTACAATCCTGAGAAGTCTAAGCAAAATAAAGGAAAAATGATAGTTAGCTAATTAGCTACTGAGGTAACATAGAGAAAGTTGGCCTAGAGGTTGCTAGTTCATTATATGATGTGTCGGTAGATTCAACACAATAGACGAGTAGACTTCACTGGTGAATCAAATTCAAACTAATTTATTTCACTTGTTGTGGATTAGCATTTTATCCCTGGTTAACACAATCAACGCATTTCCAATAAGGGGTGACGAGCAAAATAAACGCAAGTGTGTGCGGATGACCATAAACTTGAGCAAAGCACATGGAAAAATGTTAAGCGCAATTAAGCTAATGACTAATGTTGTTTGTGCGTTATGTGGAAAAGAAAAAATTTCTCTAACAAGAAGATAGGTTGTGTGCCTCTCTACTGTGCGATGACACCGACCTGATGATAAGCATAACCTAAATATTCTAGAATTCATTGTTGGTTGCGCCTCTATGTTGTGCGATGGCACTGACCTGAGGCTTGGCATCTCTTTGAAAGCTCTTGGAATAGTTTCTTCTTGTTACCCGTAAACCGCTCAAAAATCTCTGTTACTCCAAGATAATCACACTTGAATCAAATCATGAAGATTATAGATCAAAATATGATAATCACAATCAAAGCCCTTTTGATCTTCAATTAGATTGCAAAATATGTGTTTACAAATAATCCCTCAATCTCTTGGTCATTCAACCATTTACCAACACTAATGACAATTAACGTATTTATAGTCTAGACTAATATTCACTAATTGCACTTAACTCCCTAGACATAGGCTAATTAATACAAAATTACATATTAAGCATAAAAATGACTAAAAACAAGATAAAATATATTTTGTTCACACAAAATATATTATTATAATAAAACTCCTAGTCATCTAAATCTTCAACGTCTCGTCTCGGTTCTTCATCTCGAACGTGTCGTATTTGACTTTTGTTGACTTTGACCGTGATGTTGACTTTGACTGTGTTGATAATATAGACTATGTTGTACAGCTCCAACAATACTCCCCCTTAATCTATCATTATCAACGTCTTCAAACAAAATCAGCATCAAGAAGTCAACAGTAGAAAGATCTTCAATTTGAATATTTCTGAATCTGATGAGAAAGATTATTCATCTCATAAGCTCCCTCTATTTATATGCTCCCCCTTTTCGTGTGCATCCTTTGTAAAGATATTGGAACATCTTTTCTAAATCTCTAATCTTGAGTGCTTCAGAAGATCTTGGAGGAGGATTCCTAGCTCCGTATCTTTTGCAAACTTGAGGAATAGGTTCTTTAATTAGGTACACTTCTTAACTGATGATCAGCCATCACCTACAGCAAAAATCTGAAACACATTCTCAAACACCATCTCGACATTTCTAATTAGATCATTTTATTTTACAAAATAAATTCGTGTTTATCTATGTGTGAAAAACAAGCGAACCCTTGTTCATTTGTGCGTAATTTCTGTGAAATGCATGAAAACGAAAAAATTGTAACAAAATAATATGGAAGACCTAAAAGATTTAAAAAAAGTATTATAATATTTTTTATCTATTAAATTTTCATTTTTTTTATATAACCGAGAACTGAATCAATCATGAGATCATATCCTCAAGATATACTTTAGCACAAAGATGAATTTAATCATCGACAAGCAATGAGATCACACTGATAACTGAATCTAATCACAGTCTTTGAATGATTTTGAAATTCTCAAACAAATTAATAACGATTGCTGATATGTTGTCCACTTAAACTCATGCCCTATCTTTTCCAACAAGCAGCAAATGATTCGTTAAGGTTCGATTAAATACATTAGAATGCTAGGACCCCTCAATCATTTGACAAAAACCCTCACCCAACTTCAGGATTTCTTGAATTTTGTTACGATCTTTATAGAGCAAGACGTGTGCATTAGTGTGCAAGTGCTTGTCAAAAGAATATTGCATTCTGTGATGAATTCATCATTTAGATGATTTGACACTGCTTACACCAAAATGGTGAGAGCTCCAGGTCTATACTCACGTATAACAAAGGAGATGACCATTTAATCATGTGCCGATGAGAGCTCCAGGTTAGTACTATCGTACAGCAAAGGAGATCATCACTCCAGGTCAGTACTTCCGTACAACATAGGAGATTGGCATAAACACAAGACACATAATACACCAAACATGACTCAAAGATATGGCTTATATGATTTGTATCATGGTGGGTAAAAGATCAATTCTCAATCCAACTTTTGTTTGGACTCAGTTTTCGTGCAGGCCAAAATGATTGCGTAAATCCAGACGTCCTTAAGCATATATTTTAATTTGAATCATTATGTTATTGTCTACTTTATTCTTCAAGCTGAGTCTACCAAGCATATCATTAAAAAATATGTTTGTTTTTCTATTATTTGCAACTAAGAATAAGATGTGAATCAAATAACAACATTAGTTACTGTTGATACATATATGTACCTAGATCCTGATCTGAATGTAATATGTCTTACACTTATGTAACTATTGGGTACTTAATGAAATACAAAATGTTTGGTTATGTTTATAATGTTTAATATTTCATTAATGAGTTGTTTAACGCATGTTGACTTAATTATATAGGTTTGTGATTGTTAGAATATTGAATACACTCAAACTTGATGAAGTGAAGTTCTCATGCGTCCGACTGGACCATGCATCCCAACAGTGGTCATGCGTCCGAATGGCCATGCGACTGAGTGTCCATGTACCTAAATAGTCCATACGCCTGAACAACTTCATGCGTCTGACTCAGTCGCACGACTGAACACTCAGTAGTGCGAATGGATCAACCGCATGGCTCAATCGCACGAATGAACCTTGCTAATGGTTCAGTCGCCCGAATGAGCAATCCTAACCTATAAATACCACCTAATTCATGGAAAAACAAAAGCATTGAATCCACTTTGACTCCAGACGTACCCTAGCCGTCCAGAACCCTCCAAGTTCGCACTCCAAGTTCATAGAACGCTATAGATCGATTCTCAATCGATTCTTGACATTAGATTCAAGTCGTTATTGTGTCTACGTGCGTTCTCACTCATTGGATCGCCAATCAAATAGGATTCCGCACTATTTGGTTTGGTTTAACACGTTAATCAGTTGGTGTTTGGTCAAATACCCTGATCCTAACAAGTGGTATCATAGCAACAGGCTCTTGATTACGTGTTGATTCAATTTTTTTGATACAAAATTGTGTTTTTGCATCAAAAACGCAATCTTTCTGTGTCTAACGAAGTCTTGGACGGTTCCTAATCGAAAAGTGTAGTTTTTCCGGCATACGGCTATTAGGGTTTGATAAAATTCGAGTTTTTACGGCCAAAACAAGTTTAACCTACGAATTATCAAACTTCAGCAGGTTCAGTCGCACGATTGTCTCAATCGCACGACTGAGTTCATACATATCCTTCAACTGCACGATTGAACTCATTCGTACACTCATTCGTACAACTGAGATCTTCATTTGGACCGCTCAACCGTATTAGTTTATTCGGACGACTGACTCATCCGCATTAGCTTAGTCGCACGATCAACCTATTCTCACTTGTTCAATCGCCCGAATAAGCCCAATCGCATACCTTCATTCGTAGTTTGTTAAATAGTAAAGTGAAGTGTAATGGAGGATCAGTTTTCAGCATACACAGCAAGTAGAGATACACGTATTCAGAATCTACTATTGTTGGAGAACGAAGTGGGGATTCACAATAAACCCCCAAAACTTATTACGTTAGATGACTACCCACAATGGAAGCAACGTTTCGAAATCTACTTAAATGGAGTGGATACAATTTTATGGGAGGCAATAGAGTCGGGGTACAACATGCTAGTTGGAGCTGATGGAGTAAAACTTACTCTAAGTGGCATGTTGGTTGCATAGAAGGTAAAACACAATGCTGAGAAGAAAGTCTATGCCTTGCTTACTCAGTCTATTCCGAAGGATATTTTCCATCAGTATTCGGAGTATACTCAAGCCAAGAAACATTTGGATGCGTTGGAGAAGAGGTATGACGGGAATGCCTCTCTGAAGGCTATCAAGGCAAAAGCATTGAAGAAGGAGTTTGACAACTTCTCTTCAATGGGAAAAGAAGGCCTTGATGATATGATCGATAGATTCTACACTTGATGAGTGAGATGCACACTCATGGAGTGGTTACTTCGATGGAAGATAAGGTATCCAACTTGCTGATGGATTACCAGACAGAATGGAATGCTCTCGAAGTTAGACATAAATGACTTTATTCTGAAACTGAGAGAAGAAGAGCTTAGGATGAAGTATCGAGCCCAAAAGGCAAACTATGATCAGAATCCTACACTCTACAATGCTACTCCTTCAGTCAAGACATCTGGAGCACCATTGCAAACCGCCTTTATCTCAAGCGCAAGAGTTCCATCACAACCCTCAACTTCAGGATCAGAAATGTCAGGGTCGTCTAGCACCCATATATAGTACCTGAAGCTAATGCCGCAAAGCTGAAAACCGACAACCTCAGGAATGTAATTGTAGAGGTGGCCAGAGAACATATGGACCTTTTAGCTGTGGTGGTTCACTCCTATGATGGATTAATTGCTAGAAAGATAGGTAACTGCCACCCGACAGATGAAGATTATGAGTAGGTGGATGAAATGGAGTTGGAACGTATGGACATAATGTGGGCTCTGGCAAGTGTTGTCCGACAAGCTAAAAAGTTTGTCAAAAAGACCGGAAAGAACCTGGTTGCAACAAAAGACACAACCTTTGGGTTTGATAAGTCAATGGTTACATGCTTCAACTGCGGTGAGAAGGGACACTTCAAGAGGGAGTGTATAAAACCAAAGAAGACAGGAAATGGAAATCCCTTCTCGTCATTTAACCGTCAAGACAAGTCCACTGCTAGTAATGCTAACTTATCAAGTAAGGATCCAAAAGCCTTAACTACTGACGAAGATGAAGGACATGACTGGAGCTTTCGGTTCGTCTCACCAGGAGAGTCAAATATAGCTAGTGTGGAGGATATTGATGACGATTCTGCAAGTGAAGGTGATATGGCAGTAGAGATCGCAATGTCAAATTCTAAAGATACTGCAAATGTGGTCAACTACTTGCCTGAAGAAGAAAAATCTGCAAATGCATCATCATCTGAATCATCAGAACCAGAGAAAAGCGAGCCAGTACACATGGCTGATTCTTCTTTTACATTTCAGGTAAGTACATCTGACCAACTGTTTAATAATCATGCTTGCTTAGAATGTAATAAATTTAGAGAAAGTATAGATTCAAAATTTTCTAGGTTATTAGATCATAATGATAGCCTAGAAAAGGACCTAGAACTGTGCACAGAAGCAAATAGAGTATTGAAATAAAACGAGCACAGTTACAAGGAAAAAATAGACCTATCAAAAACAGCTTAGGAAACTGAGGTAGTTGCCTTTAACCAAGCAAATGAAATTAGGTACTATCTGAACTCTCTTGAGGACACTAAGAAGCAAAAAGCCGTTTTAGAAGTAGACGTCAATTTATTAAAACAAAAACTGCATAGTTGGACAAGCTCATCACATTTGTCCAACACTTAGTAAGAGAAAGAAATAATGGGGAGGGACTAGGATAAAAATTGGTTCCACCACCACCTGAGACCTTGATGAACACCAAATGTAAACCAATTAACAATAACCCCATCAAGGATCACGTGGTGTCCACTCCTCTGGTGAGTGATCCAGATTCATTAAGTAAATCGATTGGATTAGACACTAAACAGAAGGAGGCCACTTCAAAGGAAATAGGAAAAATGCCTTGTGTTAATCTAGAACAAGAATTTGAAAAGATTAGTTTTAAGTCAGGGTCAAATAAAGTCAAACAAGAACCTAAAAAGACTATAAAACCTAATCAATCACGTGCATCATGTCACAGTCCAGGTAAACAATAGATCAAAGATGTAAAACCAGGTAAAGCAATTAAGTTTGTAAAACAAACTCATACATCAAACAAAGAAGTGTCCCAATCCAAACATAATAAGGTCAACTGTGTGACATCTGCATCTCCACCAAACAATAGAAACCATCAAGTTAAAAGCAGATCCTGCTATAATTGTGGAGAGTATGGTCACATAGCATCTCACTGTCCTTATTATCAGACACCGAGGAAGAAAGTTGAACTTTCTACATCAACATCAAGATCTTTTAAAAGGAACTCTGTGACGCCTTCTAAAAGAGATTGTGAACCCAAAGTTCAATCCATCAATCAGTCGTCTGTTTATCACAAACAGGCCTTACACAAATTTGGTTTATGGAAAGAAAAAACCTCCTCAATGCCTGAAAATAAGAATAGACAGAATTCTCATCAATCCTTAACCTCAAAGGGTCAGTGGGTTGAGTTTGTGATATGTGATGCCTCAGGGAAACCAAGCCGGTTAAGGCTTGGGTTCCTGACATGAACTAATGTTTTCATTGACTGTGCAGGGTGTTCGCTACAGTTCTGAGACTAACACGTGGATAGTTGATAGCGGAGCATCCAGGCACATGATAGGGAACAGAGCTCTTTTATCAAATGTCAGACAAATTAAAGGAGGGCATGTTTCATTTGCTGGAAACAAAGGCGGGTACATCACAGCCCAAGGAGAAGTGGGAAATGAGAAAGTTAAGTTTGATAAGGTAAACTATGTCCAACAATTACAAGATAACTTACTTTCTGTTTCTCATCTATGATAAAGGATTCAAGTAGTATTTGACAACAAGAAGTGTTACGTTCTAAAGAGGACTACGTGATTCCGGAGGATCAGATCCTAATGTAGCTTCTAGATATAATGATCTTTATGTTTTGGATCTCTCAAAGGCATCCACAATGGATAGTGAATGTGACATCCGGTAAATTTCCGTTACCAAACTCCGTTAGTTCCGTTAAGTCTTGTGTACACGTGTCGTAAGCACACACTAGTTGTCGTTTAACGTTGGTGACCTAATAATAATGAATAATGTTAATTTGATGTGAATCTAAGTGATTATGTGAGTATTGGGTTATGTTTATGTGTTTACACATTTATAAACGGTTAATTAAAGAATTTATCGCGTAACGCGGAAACGTGTCTATTTATTCGTATGTCTTGTGTTTTTATAAAGATAAGATATATAATGAATTTTATAAGTTTATATCTTTATATTATGAAGTTAAAAACACTTTACAAAGATTTTAAAGCTTAGTTTTTATAAAATACAAATTACAAGGGTTAAAAGGGTAAATGTGTAAATAAAATTAAATAAAACAAAACCTCAAACCCTATTCAACCTTTCGGCCGCGATCACCCATCTAACCTCTCCCATTTGCGAAAATCAGCCAAGAACAAGCATTTTCGTGTGATTTTGGTTCAATTACAAGTCATATAACACATAGGAATCATCAATTGCAAGTTAACACGCGTTTAAAGGTTAGTTTTTTCGAGTTTTTGTGAAGGGTTCATTAGGGCCGAACCTTAGATTCGAAATTGATCCTCATTAGATCGAATTGGATGTTGTTTGATGATGTTTATATGTTAGTTAGGTTGAATGCATGCTAGTTAACGTCGATCATGGATGAATTACATGTTTTTAGTGGTTAATCATGGGTTTTGATTCTAGTCAACCCTAATTCGATTTTGGCATGATTATGGATGAATGATGATTGTTTGATGAATGTGTGGTGATTAATAAGTTGTATGAATGTTAGGAATCATGAATCTTGCAAGAAATCGATGATTTAGGGTTGATGTTCATAGGTTACTAATAATAGTAACTTTATTTGCATGAAATGTTGAATTATGGATGTTATAATGTTATGGATGTGTTCATGGTGATAATTAGATGTTAGATTGTTGTTGTGATCATTGGAAATTCAAGAGAACATGTTATAGTTCATACATTACTGAAGATAGTAACTTTTGGATATGATTTGGTGAATTATGATGTTTGGATGTGGTTGATCATGCTTAGATGTTAGTATGAGCTTGAATGGTATATTATTGATGAATTCATGTATGCTTTGGATGTTTGATAGATTTTGGGATGTTCTTTCCCAAAAGGGAAACTTTATTTGTGTAAACGTTGAAGTATGATGTTATGATCATGTTTGGGATGTTAGGAGCCTGCTTGTAAGTTCAAGGATAAATTCTAGTATGATAGAACGTGTTAAATTAGTTGTATGGCATGCTTGGATAATCATGAGTGATATTTGGACTTTGGTGATCACGTATGGTTTGGATGTTGTGTAGTAGTAGGACATCATGCTTGGGTCTGGTAATTGATTGTTGTGATGTTGTGAATGCAATGCATATGCTTAAAGAATATGGTTATGATCATTATACACGCGTGCGGATCTAAGGCCCCTACTTAGTAGGATTGGCAGGGTTTAGGATGTGAAGTCGTGAGTGGCTTCACATGGCATGTGATGAATGGTTGAACCTTGTGTGACATGTTAGTTGTATTGTAACTAATGGATATGTTAATGTTCTAGATTCGCATGACTTGTATAGTACTTGATTGTATGATGATCTAAGTGATACACCTGGTTGATATAGCATACGTATGATACTATTTGAATGTTAATCATGTATGTTGTATGTGCTCATTGGCTTTATTTGAATTATAACTCAGAATGTCACCAACGGGTCAAACGGGTCAACTAGGTCAAACGTGTCTATTTTTCTGGAAGCTTGAGTCTTTGGTTTTGGTATGATTAGGGTTCCACATGTCTTTTATTTACACGTACTTATGTACTCACATGATCTAGGTAACCTGTGAAGGTTGGCTATCTTCTCGTTTCTCAAATAAACCCTAAGTACTCTTTGCATACATCAGGTGAGTTCATGCCCCACTCTTTACCTAATCTCTTTTGGGGGAGATAGCATACTGGTATTTATACGAACGCTTTTATTATTTAAGTTGTGTATAATATTAATATAGTGTTGTTTACCATGGAAAAGTCCTCACACTTTTGAATTGTTAATATTTAATAGCGGGGAAACTTGGGTAGTACTACTGCGTCTGACGAGCCCCACCTGTGTGACTCGAGGTCAACCGGGTGCAATTTGTCCTATTGATCATTGTCACGACATGGTAAGTCGTGACAGGAGGCAACAACTATCACAGTCAGCTTCAATTGCAAAATCACTATGTATTAATATTGACTGATAATAGACTAGCTATCTATTACCATACACTGCTTATATATATCACAACAGTTTACATGTTTATTGAACTCAAACTCTTGAACTCACCAACCTATGTGTTGACATTTTAGTATGCTTTTCTCAGGTCCTTAGCTTGCTTGCCATAGGAGCACTGCACGGTTCATTGCATTTTAAGACACGATGCTTCAAGACAATTTGACATTTTAACAATTATAGTTTACTCTTTTGGGTTGGCACTTGTTTTGCCATAGTTATACTTATTGACTTGGGTTGTTTTCAAAAACGCTTCCGCATTGTTTAAAGTTGGTATTTTGGTTGATTTTTTAAATTATGGCATTTAGAGTCGTTCTGAGTAACTATTGACTGTGATCCTGGTTTGTTCACACGCCTCGCGGTAAAACTCCGCAAGTGAATTTTGAGGGTGTGACAGATTGGTATCAGAGCCACTGGTTATAGGGAACTAGGTTGCATACACACTAGACTATAACCGCACACAGTTAATTAGTTACCTGTGCCTTACTCCATTTACTGTATACTCATTGGCATACACGTCACACTCTCTGCAGCATGGCATCGTCTTCAAGAGCTCCGGGTAAACGACCCGAATCACCTACACGATCTGAATCCCCACCTCCCGCACCTGTACCTGATGATGGATTCGATTGGCCCCGACTGGCTTATCCCGAGAGGAGATTGACCGGGATCAACCATTCGCATTGATGAAGCGTGACCCTCCGCGAGACTGGCGTTCTTATCCTAGGTTTGTTGACCACATCATGTTTTGGGAACGCGTACCTGTCCTAAAGCCAAGGACTAGGAACAATGCCAATCAACCCATGTTTTCACTCCCACGAACGGCGCAGTCCAACGAGCAACTGATTGCTGCATTAATGGCGGCACTGGATACTGAATAGCATCGTGTAAGACGACTCACGGGTGATGTCTGTACACTACAGCAAGAGGTGTACAACCTGAGACATCAATTGGACGAACTCAAGGAAGAACACGGGAAGACGCTGAACGGTTGTCACCATATGCAAGATGGTGTTATGGCACTCCAAGGACGCGTGACTGCTCGTGAACAGCGGGACGCCATAGCCGATAATAGGATTGCCATATTAGAAGCTCAACTAGCAGCACTCCAGATTGCTATAGCTCCTGCTCCTGCCGCAGACTCTGAGGATGAGGAGGATCCCGAGGAGGGACCCGAGGAAGAGGAACCGGAGGAGA
Source organism: Flaveria trinervia (assembly GCA_025506515.1). Classification (NCBI taxonomy): domain Eukaryota; kingdom Viridiplantae; phylum Streptophyta; class Magnoliopsida; order Asterales; family Asteraceae; genus Flaveria; species Flaveria trinervia. The sequence continues at coordinate 47,237,515 of CM046455.1, read as the reverse complement.
TGGGGATGATAGTGATGGGTCAGACATTGTCGATTGACTTCTTTATATGACTTAGACTTCTTTATTGCCTCAGGTCCATAACCAAATGTTCATAATCTTGACTCTGAGGTGGTTGTTCCGACAAGTCATGGCTCACGTCTAAACGTCTATCATCCATTGGATAATATTATAGGAGATGTGAGATCAGGGGTTCAGACTAGAAATCAACTGTATTCAGCTGATTATGCCTCTGTGATGGAAAAAGGATATCTTCACAACGGTGCCTACCGCTGCTTTGTGTCTCAGTTTGAGCCAAAGTATGTTAGTGAAGCACTAAATGATGAGGCTTGGGTTAGTGCCATGCAGGAAGAACTTCTTCAGTTTAAGAAGTTAGATGTATGGACACTAGTGGATAGACCTAAAGGTGCTAAAGTCATTGGTATCAAATGGGTTTTGAAATGTAAGAAAGATGATCAGGGAGTGATCATCAGAAACAAGGCTTGGCTTGTTGTTCAAGGTTTTAGACAAGTTGAAGGTATCGACTAAAATGAATTATTTGCACCTGTGGCAAGGATGGAAGCCATCCGCATCTTCCTTACCTATGCATCTTATATGAAAATCAAAGTCTATCAGCTAGATGTTAAGAGTGCATTCCTTGACGGTGAAATCAGAGAAACAGTTTATGTCAGTCAACCCGAGGGATTTGAAGATCCATATCATCGGGATAGAGTTTACAAACTCGACAAGGCTCTATACGGACTTCATCAAGCTCCACGGGCTTGGTATGAGAAACTCTCTACTCATCTTGTGAAACACAGATTTCATAGGGGAGTCATTGACTGCACACAGTTTATCACAGAAAGATATGGAGACTTACGGCTAGTACAGATCTATGTAGATGACATAATCTTCGGTTCAAAAAATGAAGAATTATGCAAAGAACTTGAAGCAGTAATAAAGGCTGAGTTTGAGATGAGTGCCATGGGGGAGATGAAGTTCTTTCTCGGGTTACAAGTAGATCAGACACCAAATGGAATCTTCTTACATCAGACCAAGTATGTAGGAGATATTCTCAGTCGGTTTGACAGGAGAATGCTTCCATAGCTGGCACTCCATTGGCTGCAAACCATGATGTAGCACCCGATGAGAACGGTAATCTGGTAGATGCCACTATATACCGAGGGATGATTGGATCTCTTATGTATCTAACTGCCTCAAGACCAGATATCATGTATGCTACATGTTTATGCTCACGATATCAGGCAAAGCCCAAGGTGAACCATTTAATTGGAGTCAAGAGGATATTTTGTTATCTGAAGGGCACACCCACACTTGGATTGTGGTACCCTCATGATGATGATTTGAACTTACAGCGTATAGTGACTCGGATTACGGTGGCTGCAAGATGAACTACAAGTCTACATGAGCAGGGTGTCAGTTCTTTGGGAGAAGATTGGTAACCTGGCAGTGTAAGAAGCAGACCTCAGTTGCCTTGTCAACCTGTGAAGCAGAATACGTTGCTACTGCAAGCTGCTGTTCCCAAATCATATGGATTCAACAGCAAATGCGGGATCACGGTTTGCATTTCACTTCTACTCCTATATTTGTTGATAACTCTGCTGCGATTGTAGTCACTAAGAACCCGGTCCAACATCCCAAGACCAAACACATCGGGATCAAATATCACTTCATACGTGATTGTTTTGAAAAGAACTTAATCGATGTGATAAAAATAAACACTGATTTTCAACGCGCAGACCTCTATACAAAGGCTTTTGATAAACCACGTTTTCTATATCTGTTAGAGGTCAATGGTGTTAAAAATAAGAGTGAGGTCATTCCTGAAGATGACCATGTATAGTCTGATGCGTCGCGTCTTGTGTCTTTTAAAATTTCATAACTTATAGTATTTTTAAGTTTAATTCTTTTGTGTTGTTTAATGTTAGTTCGTTAATTACACTTAGTGTCGGTTCTTGCTCATTAATATTCTAAAACGCAAATCCTTAGAGGTTTTAGTATTTTAGGGGGAGAATAGGTACGAGAAACAAAAAAAACAAGGGAAAAGGAGAGGCAAGCCGATAATAAATAAGATCGTACGTGTGATACCGATTTAACGTGTGGAAGATGATAGTACATAGGTACAAACCATTTGGGACTTTAAAAATCCAAATTGAAAAAGATGCAAAGTTCAAGTATAAGTCTGAGTAATATAAAAGGAAATATGATAGTTAAGCTAGCTACTACTAAGGTAACACAAAGAAAGTAGACCTAGAGGTTGCTAGACCACAGCTGATATGTTGGTAGATCGAACACAAATGATGACTAGACGGTTGGTGATCTCAAGATTAAACTAAAATGTTTGACAAGCTGTGGGAAATACCTTATCACTGGTTAACATAATCAACAGGATCCGAATAAGGGGTGACGAGCAAAATAAACGCCACAAAAGTGTGCGTAAGACCAAAGCATGAGCAAAAGCACATGAAAAATGCAAATACAATCAAACTGATAACCTATGTTGTTGGTGAGATCTGTGCAAAAAGAAGAAAAATTGCTCAAACATGAAGATAGGTTATGTGCTTCTCTGCTGTGCGGTGGCACTGATCTGAGGATAAGCATAACCTACATATTCTAGAACTCATTGTTGTTTGCCGCCTCTTTGTTGTGCGATGGCACTGACCTGAGGATTGGCTTCTCTTTGAAAGTTCTAAGAATAGTCTCTTCTTGAATTTCTACCCTTAGACCGCTTAAAAATCTCCTGAGGAATGTTGATTACCATATAAGTGTGGGATCCACAAATGCTTGTTGAAATAAACAAACCTTAAAACAATCACCAAACTGTGTTGAAAGTCTGTGTATGGATTTAAGAGGACAAGTATAGTGACAATCACTGTGGCTACAATTCTTTAAAGTTCAAATCAGTGTGGGGACCTAATAGTACTAGTATGATATCCTAAATTTGCTAAATGACTCCAGATGAACAACAAGAAAAGAGCATCAAAGCTGTTTTTTCTAATAACTTGTCCTGAATGATTTGAATATCCTGTATGATTCCAACTTAAATTGATCCATGTATAGCTTAAATGATTGTGGTTGCTCTCTCAGAATAATTATTCCTAGAACTACATCTTGGGAATTAACTCTCATTAAAACACAAAAACATGTCTTAATGTTTAAATTTTCAGTATTATTTCTTTTATTTATGTACAAAGTTTGTCATATTTAGTGTGTGTAGTATCAGACTATGTCATGGAAGTTGATAAGGGACCTTATCATCGAAAAGGTCACGTCTGAGGCGACCACACGTGCTTTCAAGTAAATGGGTCACATCTGAGGTGACAAATTGGTTAAAAGGATCACGTCTGAGGTGATCAAAGGTTTTTCAAGGTAAAATGATCATGTCTGAGATGATCAAGTGTTCATAATGTTAACTCAATAGTCTAAATGGGTCTAAAAGTCAAATGGTCATGAAGTTAGAAAACTTTAAAGAGTATGACCCACTCGCACGACTGGACCATGAGTATGGACCAATCAGGTGAATGGACCATACTCATACATTAAGCAGCCAAATGGACATGAGTACGACCCATTCACCCGAATGGATTATCAGAATGGGTCATTCGTCCGATTGGGAGCATGCGACTAACTCAGTCGATCGACTGAGCCTCAATCGGCCGACTGAATGTGATCGACTGAGGCAATTGCCCGACTGAACTTCATTCGCCCGAATGAACTAAGCGAATGAGTCCAGTCGGCCGATTGAACGCAGAGTCAGTATATAAAGGGCCACAGTCGATGGCATTCTTCTCATCACTCCTAATTGCCCTTAATTCGCATAGCCTACCGTTACTCTGCCAAATTTTCATCAGGCCAAGACTTTATACTTCCATTGACTTTGTGACGATTATGTGTGATTATACAGGTACAACACGATGAAATCTCACAGAAATCAGGAGAAACGGTGCCCTATTTTGGGATATTCGAATTAAACAAGAACCGAACCACTAAATGGCTTAATAACCCACTGAAACCATGTAAAATGTTAAAAATAAGGTTATTAGGTTAGTAGTTATGGGATTGCGAGTCTAACGAATCGTTTCATAATGTTTAATTTCATGATTTTGTCAAGACTTGAACCTAAGTCGACCTAACAGTAAGTCATGCGACTGGTCAGATGGATGAACTCCAATCGCACGATTGAGCTAGAAGAATAGCTCAATCGGCCGAATTGGACATGCGAATGAGCTTAGTCGGGCGACTGAATCAATCGCAGGATCAGCCAACCAATTGAACTCAGTCGCATGTTTATTCACCCGAATGAGTCCAGTCGCAGGATAGGATAACCGACTGACCACAGTCGCATGATTCATTCGCATGAATGAATCAGAATGAAATCAAACAAGATACTTAGAACTAATTTGTGTTATGTGAGTATCTGATGATTATGTGTCTTGTGTTTCAGATTGATGGCTGCTAGATGGTCAATCAACCCTAAGCACAACATATGTGCACATCTAGATCATACTACTCGGAATGGCTCCGAGTTTACAGAGATCATCATATTTCTTAGGCGATCAAGGATCTACAAGGCCATCTTTACTCCTTGCACGCCCTACAGGTCTCTACATCAGGCATTTTGGGAGAATGCTTCTGTTGATCGATCCCAAGAGTCGTATAGCATACGAAGCTCTATCTGTGGGATGGCTATCGAGATCACTGCTGCCGATATCCAGAGAGTACTTGAGCTGGGGAACAATACTGATCATCCCACCAAGCTTCTTCCACTAACCGTAAGGGGATGCTTTATGAGGATTAAGTATGCTGGGGACATCAACTCAGGTGTGCTCAATAAAAGCAACCTGTGTCCTCAGTACAAGTACTTAGCACATGTTATATTAAAGTGCATCGCCTCCAGAAGAGGTGGATTTGATGATCTTGCAGACCAGATCCAGAATGCCTATGGGCACTGGTGCTGAACTATCCTTTCAGCTTCTCGAGCATGATCTTCTCTTACCTTGTGGAGAATCTGGAAGCTAAGGGTAAGGAGGGTTTTTGCATGTACCCTAGATTTTTACACCTGATCTTCAATGAGAAGCTTCCATCCCTTCCCAAGGAAAGCCACGATGTTATGGTTCTAGAGATCATGGATGATACGACACTGGGTCGTATGAGAGTTTACATGGGTAAGCAAGTAAAGCCCCAAGTGAAGAGACTGATAGGCCATCTGGCCAATGAGAGTTATGTAGCGCCGGGGAGACGTAAGTGGCGTCACACAGATAGTGACTCCGACGATAAGCAGCTACTGCTCCCCGAGCAGGACTCGGATGACAATGATAGTGGGAAGGAAGGAAATGTAGGGCCCACTGTTGATTTTCAATCTCCTGCATTTGCCCCCACTGGAGAAGGAGCGGAGACTGCTGGGTTCCACCACGATTTCATGCCTGGTGAAGAAGAAGATGAGTCAGATGAGGAGCCGCTGACTTGGACTGTGGGAAGTGAAGTCGTTCCCACAAAATGAGGGCTCCGGGTGGTTGGTGAACGCCCAGGTGGATCAGGAGAGACTGCTGCTGACCCTACTTATGCTCCCGATCCGCCAAGCCGTGTACTAGGGGGAGCATCCTCCTCGACAGGATCGAGGAAGAAGAGGATGGCTCAGCCCCATGGCTTGAAAAGGAAGAAACGCAGAATCACCTTTATCACCACCACAGCCACCATTCCACCTACCACCACTACCACCCTTCCATCCACCACCATACCATTCACACCTACATCACCACCACCATCATCTATACCACCACCAATCTTCACCACTGTCACCACCACCACTAGCCATCCTACAGCATCTTCCTCTTTCTCTCCATATCCATTAGGATCACCTCTGCCTCCCAGTGGGGTAGAGGAACAGCTCTCGGCACTTAACCGTATGGCGCTGAGGCTGTTAGCGGCAGACGAAGAGAAAACTGCTCAGCTGCGACAGCTTGTAGATCTTACTGCTGCCCAAGCTCAGCAGATATCTCAGCAGGCACAACAGATGGAGATTCAACGTGCAGAGATGTCCCAACTTCGAGAGAAGAATGTTCTATCAGCAAAGAAGATTGAGGAGTTGGAGACTACTAACAAGACCATCATGCTACGCCTAAAAGGATCCAAGGAAGAGCCACTTAAGATCAAGGAAGGGGATGGGGATGATAGTGATGATGATAGTGATGATGAAGATAATGATGGTGATGATGATCTGATGCTACTGATGATGTTGGAGATGATGTTAGAGGTGATGATGATGATGACTCACCTGCTGCGGGTGCCACATCTGCTAGTGAAAGGAGGACCAAAAGAGCACAAGATCAAGGTGCCTCCACATCAGCCCTGCCAGCAGAAAAGCCGATGCTCCAGGACAAGAGTAATGCTTAGATGTCTTATTGTTATTTAAAATCACTTGTATTTGGATCATGAGTAAAACTATTGAAATGAATGTTTATATGTAATGTAAATGATTATTCCTTGATTATTAGCTAATGATTGCTATGTTGAATGTTTAAATCAAGCAGATCCTCATTCCCAAAGAGATGAATATGACATTGCTCCCCTCTAACAGGTCAAGACTCAACTGACATTGATTCTTGATCTGCAGGGTATTGTCAGGAGATCGGTAATGTATACTCTTGAAGAAGAAGAAATCATTCACAATCTCACTGACGAGCAGATAGCCGAAATGTTCCAACTAAACACTGATGAGATTGTGAAAGATGCTCCAACTGTGCAAACAGAAAGTGACGATGAGCTTCTGGATGTAGATGAGATTGAGATAAAAGATGTCGCGGCTCAACACTATCCTGAGTACACTAACAAGGAGGGAACTGCTATTCCCAATCAGGGAGACACTCTTGTTAGTGACACTTTTGCAACTCTGGACAGGATGGAGAAAGAGTTAGAAAAGGACAAAGAGAAGGCCCAAGCCTCAGACGCCAAAGTAAACATCAAAAAGGCTGAATGGGCAGCATGTTTTGAGAGATAGCAAACTTCACCTTCTGGTCCTCCCGGCACTCGCTGATATCAAGAACAGCCTCCATTTCCCTCACCCACCGGTAAGAGGTAGCAGCAGTGCCGTTACCATCGAAGGTAGGGGGCTTGCATCTCATAAACGCCTCATAGTTACAGCCTCGGGTTGTCTCTGGCATAGGCTCTTCTTCTTCCTCTTTGTCATCAGATGGAACTGTTTCAGGCTCTAGTTGTTCTCGTCCGCCCAAGGACCTATTCCTCTCCTTTCTTTCCTCTTCTCTTACTGCCTTGATCACTTCGGTCACCACAGATGGTAGGGTCGTTTGCATGACCTGATGAACTTCTTCCACAATAGCCTCCTTTACTGGGGCTCTTAGATTGGCGCTCTCGTCACCACCCTCCGGATGAGGGGTCTCTGGTTCTTCATGAACCACTTTCTCAACTCTGGGTCTCCCTCTCTTGGATCGTGGTTTAGCACCGTGACCTCCACCCCTTGAAGCTTTCAAAGATCTACCACCAGCCATTCACATGCACACTGAAAGATTCAAACACCAGCACGGTCATTCAAAGGAACAACTCAGTTTATGTCAAGTATAGTAAGTCCCTAATTACAGTGGCCAGTTGTGATTAGCCACTTCCGTCCCATTCCCGTTCCGTCCCATTCTCAGTTTAAGTTAAGGTTTATTTTGAAAATTTACCCATTTCACTTAAACTTTGGCTGTGATACCAACTTGTAAGGCCCCGTTCTTGGGATGCTTACAATCTGGGCGCATGGGCACTGTTTGGACGTTTCTGCCCTGTTTGGGCGTTTCGCCACTATGCAGGCGGATGGACACTTAGCTGTTTTGGCAACTTGGGTGCATGGGCACATTGTTTAGGCGCATGGCCCACTATTGGGCGCATGGCCAACACTTAGGCGCATGTCCAACATGCTAGGCGCATGGTCCACTGTTCATGCCCATCAGAACATTTTGAAATGTTTTCTATGCTACTAACATCACCCGATTATCATTCTAATAATACCCAAGCACAGATCTAACACACTAAGGGCACCTAAGCATGCTAAACATCAACACTAACCCATAAACCAACTCTAAAACATACATACATAGAACATCATCGAACAATAGGCTAAAACTCATAGTTTTACTTGAAAACATTTTCTTGGTATGCATAATAGCCCCAAACAAGTTGAAAATCAGTAAAAGAGGGGTTCTCGAAACTCACCTTGAGCAGCCTTTGAGCAACACACTTTAAATTCGAGACCCACCTTCAATTCAGCTCTTAAATCCCAAAAACAAACACTAAACACCAAGAACTTCGGTCAAAAACTCGAAACCCAGCCTAAACCGAGCTCATATAAGAGAAAACTCACCTTTGCAGCAGCTTCTTCCTCTCTCTCTCTCTAGAACCGAGGGCTTTCTCTCTCTTCTTTCTTCCTTTCAGCCAAACGGAGATGGTGAAGAAGGGATGGGCGGCCATGCCCCTTTAAACCTTAAAATAATAAGGTTTTGTACTTTGTACACCTTATCCCCTCCACTATGCTCATTATCTATTCTTTCTATTTACTTTTCTTTTCCTTTCATTTAAATAAAAATTCGGGGTGTTACAAGTCTATCCCCCTTAAAGAGGTTTCGTCCCCAAAACCTGTCGCTTCTTAAATAGTTACGGGTAACACTGTCTCACTTCTTCCTTGACCTTGCACTTAGACTTAGATACCTTTAAGCTTCACTGCACCCGCATAAGTGAGACCATCATCCTCCTTAGCCCATTCTCTTCTTCTTATTAGTAATGGTCACCAGTTGCTTCTTGTAGTTGAATACTTTGTCTATCTCAGTGTTCTCTAGTGGCATGATCATATTCTCATCGATCGAACACTTTCTTAGACGAGATGCATGGAACATCAGATGAATTCCACTTAACTCATCGGGTAGCTCCAGTCGATGTATCACTTCTCCTACCTGAGCAACAACTAGGAATGACCCTCTATACTTTAGTATTAGCTTTACTCATTTTCTAAATCAAACAATCCGCTTTCCTGCTCGAAGCCTTCATCATAATCCATTGTCGTAGGTCGACACCAAACTTTGGTCTTGCACGGTTGATCAATCCACCTTCTTGCAACACTTGGGGTTTGAGTCATAGATTACTGATCAATTTACCCAGAGATACATGTCTATCCACTTACGTCTGTCTTGAACAGTCTAGCAGGAACAAGCGCTCTCTCACAATTCTATCACGCAATCCTCTAGGGCATTAGGTAACCTGGTGAACTTACTAATAGCAATTCTTACATCGAAGGGCTCCCTAACATGCAACATCATAGAAGATAGCAGCAACAAAACTACTATTAGTGCCACAATTAAGTATAGATGCATAAATCTAAATTACCAAAAATGTACCTGACGTTACCTCGGAGTCTGATCTAGCCTCCTCCCGGTCATAGCAAAGGCTCTAGCCTTCACCCTCTGTCCTCCTTCCTCGTACAAGAGCTTCCTGCCCTCGACCTCTTGCAATCTCTGCTCATATGTCCAGTCTCACCACAGTCATAGCATTTAGCCATTTGACAATCTCTTGCCCTACGGCCCTCCTTTCCACATTGGAAGCAAACGTTCAGTCCCCATTTGCACCCCCTTCATGACCTCTACCACACTTCTTGCATGCGTTGTCCTTCCTTGTTATCCTCTCTCGATCATCGACCCTCATCATCTTACCTTCAACCATAATTCCGTCATCATTATCTCGCCTTCCATTACTTTTTTGACATGGTTCTGTTCTTCCTCTTCGTCCGTTATCACCATGGCCCCTCGCTCGTCATACAATCTCCCAGCTAAGTCGACCACCGATCTGAATGTACCTGGTCGGGCAGCGATCAAATGTATGCGGATGTCTGTCGGCAGTCCTTGAATATACCTCTTGATCTTTCGTGACATAGGCGTCTCCTGATCTGGCAATAGTCTTGCCATCTCGTTGAACTTAGTGGTGTACTGCTGGTGTGTCATCATTCCCGCCTTTAGCTGTAAGAACTCTCTCTTAATCTTTCCCATTCCGGGTGAGGACAAAACTATTCGATCACCAGCTTCTTTAGTTCACTCCACCTTATCCTTCCGATTGCCGTGGTACCCTCAGCCTGGACTATGTTGTCCCACCAGCATAAGGCCGAGTCCACAAATGAATGGGTAGCGAACTTCACCTTTTGGTCCTCCCGACACTCGCTGATCTCAAGGACAGCCTCCATCTTTCTCACCCATCGGTAAGCAGTAGCAGCAGTGCTATTACCATCAAAGGTAGGGGGCTTGCACCTTTGGAATGCCCGATAATTACAGCCTCGTGCTGCCTCAGGCACATGCTCTTCTTCCTCCTCTTCCTCATCAGTAGGGATAACCATCTCAGTCTCCGGTTGCTCTCTCCTTCCCGAGGACCTATTCCTCTCCTTCCTTTCGCCTTCCCTAACAGTTTTAATCACTTCAGTCACTACAGGCGGTAGAATCATCTGCATAACTTGATGGACCTCTTCTACTACTGCCTCTTTCACCGAGGCCCTCAAGTTCGCGCTCTCATCACCACCGTTGTGGTGTTGCATCTCGGGCTCCTCACGTGTCCTCTCAGTAGCCCTAGCCCTATTCCTTGTAACACGTGGTTTAGCACCACGTCCTCCCTATGCTCGACCCCTAGAGGCCTTAGACGATCTACCTCCATCCATTCTCTAATCATTATAAGATTCAAACACTAACATGGTCATTCAAGGTAATAACTTAGATATGTCAAGTATAGTAAGTCCCTAATTACAGTGGCCAGTTGTGATTAGCCACTTACTTTAATCTTCACACCCCAAGCATCTCCTATCCTGATTACATCAGTATCTAAATCTACACAAAAGCACACTAGCCACATAACATGCGCACATAATATTGGTTAACCGTTAGCTTACATAAAATGTTTACATAAAACCTTTACCTGCAGGCACGTAGCTACTAGGACTGGCATCCTTTTCCTTTTTGTCCCATTCTCAGTTTAAGTTTAGGTTTCTTTTGAAAATATTTACCCATTTCACTTAAACTTTGGCTCTGATACCAACTTGTAAGGCCCCATTCCCGGGCACGTCACAGTTGGTCATTCATCGCACATAAAACATTTTAAAACGTACATTTATTTTGCAGCGGAATTTAAAAATTTCATTAATAACTAAAAACATGGCATTTAATTCATTTACAACATTCGTTTTCATCTCAAAATACAATGAAATGTCAAAATATGGATGCCAGCCTCAAAACGCTCCCAGTAGCTTATGCATCCATGCCTGCAACTCCTCGACATCAACAAAATACCTGCCAACTATCATGCATACAAAAGTCAGCGATGCTAAGTGAGTTCTAGTTTTTATAATAAAATACTTTATTTCCCTTAAAAACTATCTTTACATTCATGCGTGGTCATAAAACATATGTACACTCAATCTATGTTCTTTATTCGTTCATTCATTCATTTCTTCGCTAATTACTCTTCATTACTCGAATCTTGCCTCATGCAATATCCCAGACTCATGCTCGAAAGCTAATGCTATGCCAGGGCCTATACACAAACCCTCGACTCATGTCCGAAGACTAAAACATCACCAGGATACCTCGTCTCGTGCAATATCCCCGACTCATGCTCGAAAGCTGATGTTGTGTCGGGGCCTGTACACATACCCCCGACTCATGTCTGAAGACTAATACTGTGCCGGGGCCTGATAAACAAACCCCCGACTCATGTTCGAAGACTAACATAGTACCAGGGTACGCGACACGGATCTCATCATCCGTCACTTTCATGTTCACTATTTGTTATCTCATGTGTTCATTTCATACTCTGTCGTATTCGTTCGTTTCGTACTTTATCGTTACCTTTCACTTGTTACATAATACATTATCTTCGTTAATTTATTCGTTCATACATCACACCACGTAAAGTCATATTATAAAACATAATACGTACGTTTTGGAAACTCCTTCATGAAAAATGATAACACATTACTCACACATATACACATCATAATTTCATCACATCACCATGCACACATCAAGCATAAGTCATCACATCATAACAAGGCCTATCTCCCGATTTAACCCCTTAAAACCTCTTAGAAAATCCTAAGTCCAAAATGGGTGCATGGGACATTTTAGGCGCATGAGCATAAAATTCTAAATGTAAAACAATCTTGGTGTATGGGCACTGTTTGGATGTTTCTGCCCTGTTTGGGTGTTTCGCCACTATGCAGGCGCATGGACACTTAGCCGTTTTGGAAACTTGGGCGCATGGGCACACTGTTTAGGCGCATGGCCCACTCTTGGGCGCATGGCCAACACTTAGGCGCATGGCCAACATGCTGGCGCATGGGTCACTGTTCATGCGCATCAGAACATTCTGAAATGTTTTCTATGCTACTAACATCTATCATTCTAATAGTACCCAAGCACAGATCTAACACACTAAGCGCACCTAAGCATGCTAAACATCAACACTAACCCATAAACCAACTCTAAAACATACATACACAGAACATCATCGAACAATAGGCTGAAACTCACGGTTTTACTTGAAAACATTTTCTTGGTATGCATAATGGCCCCAAACAAGTTGAGAATCAATAAAATAGGGGTTCTAGAAACTCACCTTGAGCAGCCTACCTTCAATTCAGCTCTTAAATCCCGAAAACAAACACTAAACACCAAGAACTTCGATCAAAAACTCGAAACCCAGCTAAGACTGAGCTCATATAAGAGAAAACTCACCTTTGCAGCTACTTCTTTCTCTCTCTCTCTAAAACCGAGGGCTTTCTCTCTCTTCTTTCTTCCTTTCAGCCGAATGGAGATGGTGAAGAAGGGATGGGCGGCCATGCCCTTTTAAACATTAAAAATAATAAGGTTTTGTACTTTGTACACTTTATCCCCCTTCACTTGTGCTCATTATCTATTCTTTCTATTTACTTATCTTTTCCTTTCGTTTAAATAAAAATTCGGGGTGTTACATTTTAAAGGGGAACCCAGGCCATCGTAGTCCTGGATTTTCCATTTTCATCGATATAAGAAACCTGTTTCAAAACATATCCGTTTAAACAATCGGGAATTATTGTATCCTTCTTTTTAATTTGCCAAATTTGTTTTGGTTTAATTAATTTGGATTTGAATGAATTAAATTTTGAAAATTTTTTTTGTTTAAGACCAGAAGGAAAAGAATTCGGTTTTGAACCTTTGGTCATTTTTGTAGCATCTTGAATTTTTGGTTTAATTATAAGTTAACTTTGTTAAATTCTTGTATGAACTAATTATACCCATTATGAAATTTGTGGTCACTTATGCTTACTTGTTAGGTTGTCATCAATTTTTAATATAACACTTAATAATATAACTATTAAATAAATAGTAATAATAATAATTATAATAACACTAATAATAATATCATTAATACTAATGATAATGATAATAATAATAATAATAATAATAATAATAATAATAATAATAATAATAATATTGATGATACTAATAATTAGAATAATTTATTATGCTAGTAAACTTAAAATGATTCAAACTTAAAGTACAAGGGGTTATTTGCCAATTTATAAACCTAAAATAGAAAGTTTATTCATAAAATGATAAAACCTAAAAGTTCAAGGGCAAAATTTTAACATTTAATTTCCTTCTCTTTCCCCGCAAATCCGGCGACCGCCGCGGCCACCGCTGGCTACGGCTACGGCGAGCCCCAAACGCGATTAAATTCCTTCGAATCGTAAATAAAACCGTTCCAAATCAAGTCTGGAACATGAATCGAACTTGTAACTGTCAATATTACCACCTGAAATGTTCGTTTTACTATCGAATCACTCGAAACCGAAACCCCAATTTACTTCCTAACTGTTCAACGTGCAAATCATAGTAATTACCCAATTAATTGAACATAATCAATCGATTAATCATCTATAACTCATAACTATCTGAAATTTCATCAAAGAAACACATAAACCCCGCTTTTGATTACTATCTTCGTCGCAACCTGCAAACAAATCAAGCACCATTATCTGCATTTCTAAATCTGAAATTAGTCAAGGGTTTTGATTCGGAATTTCCCTTTGAAGCTTCACACAATGCTAATTGGATTATCGTCAACATTTTCGACATCATTTGAATGTGCGTGGGCGCGACTTGTTCACACCTGTTCTTCAATCCAATCGACTCCATTCAGCATCGAATCGGGTAATTGAAACCACCTACAAGTTCGTTTCATCATAATGAACAAAAGCCCTATGGTTCCAAGCTCTAAACTAATCGATTTAATCTTCAATTTAGCATAATCCGAACCTAGGGTTCATGGGAATTGGGTGGGGTTTTGTGTTGGTGTTTTTAAGGTTTGGAAACCCAAATAAACCGCGGTTGAGGCCTTGGTTTACTCGTTAAGACACATCACTTTGAACATGAGGTCCCGGGTTCAAACCTGGGCACCCTCATGTATTTTTTAAGGCTTTTTAGCCAATAAAATAATTAGGGAAAATTTTTAATAAACGTAAAATTATTTTTTGTAAACTTTAAATATTTTTATAGACACCAAATAATTTTCTAAATTTTTATTTGATTTAAATAATTAAATAACTTACTAAAAAACTTTTTAACAAAGGTTATAAGTAGGATATTTCTATAAAATAGACTATAAATGATAATGTATATCACTACAATTTTTATTAATTCAAATGTTATTGTTTAAAATTATAATTTTTACAAATGAATATAAAAAGATATTTACACTTTATATATTTAAACTTTGTTGATTATTGTAAACTTATTTCTTTATGACAAACTATTTAATTAGTATCACTCTTTTCTTTAAAATTAAAATAAGGTGTTTTTATCAAAACCTCAAATTCCCCTTGCAACCTTAGTTCTCGTTAAATCGTTAACCTTATTATTAACCTAAATCTTGTAAAATATATATTTAGGTGCCTTGTGACGATTCATCTTGGAACGACGTATATTATTCTTAAATAATCTCCATTATATACTTATTTTGTCATGTGAGTTTTTCTTGCCCCCTTTTTATATTTTCACACTAATTTGGGGTGAAACATGATAATTATTCTCATGTGCTTGTAAACGTTTAAACTTGTAAGCACTTTAAATTCATATTTTTGTCATGGTTATTTGTGTGATGTAAGTGTTTATATGAGATACATATTTTTGTTTGCAATCATTAACTATTGCTAGCCTGGCGACGTCTTAGATCTTTGGGCTTGACAAGCCTATTGGTGCTAAAGCCGAGGTATGCGGCTCCTGATGACGTATGCTTGTTCATCATGGGAACCAAATACACTTAGCCAATCTTATATACTTGTAATCAAGTCAAGGTTTGGTTGTAACGATATGTGTTCTATAACCTTACTAACTTATAACCTATGACATGAATCGCTACTTGTAACCTTGTTATTATTATGTATGAAAACCTTGGAAACTCACCAACTATTTTAGTTGACCTTTTTATTTTTATCATGTTTCAGGTAATCCTCAAGTTTAAAGTGGTCTTTTGAAGCTTGCAATAAAACTACGACTTGGACCTAGTTAAATGAATAAAATGTTTATGTTATGCTTTGTTTTATTTGGAACTATTTCATGTTTTAAGACTTATGATTGTAATTCTTTGAAACTTATAATTTTAATAACTACATTTTAATATAGTGTTATGTGGCTATGAACAAGCTTAACCCTCACATCTCGACGTTTCCGCCATCAAGGTTGGGGTGTGACATATTGGTATCAGAGCCCATAACTATAGGATTTAGGTTATTAGAAATGGTGACCTAGACTATAGCTTATGCATGAACCTCATAGAATAATATTTATATTCTTGTAAATAAATATATTGTTTGCATGCTACATAATGCTATGCCATACTTATGTACAACTTGATGCCGTAGCATATGTTTGTCTTGTAATTGTTTAAACTTTGTTACTTGTCTCCCTAAACTTATCTTTGACCCTTTGACTCTCCCCGACAAATGAAACTTCTTAATCTTATCTCGACGACACGTGGAATCATATACTTCTGTTTATGACTTGGATCTTTAGACTTATGTCTAATCTATGAAATCTCATCAAGGTTTTGATTTCATGAACCTAAGAAATTTGTGTGACACATGCACACCTGTATTCTGGATTTCCTGGCAAAAGGCCCTCGGGCTAAGGCAAGCATATCGCATAAATCCTACGGGACTAGTTATGCTTACCTGGGGATTTCTGGGATGAGTGATAAACTATGGTCAACATACACAAATTTCTAAGGTGAATGGGTCAACTTACCTTGACGTGTCAACGTTTTCAAATGGTAATGCGTTACCAAATGGAACCATTCTAAGTGCCTTACAACTATTGCCTTATCCTTGTTGAATTATAACCCTTGTTATTCTTTATCTCGTGTCTAACTCATTTTGCATATTCCAACATGTCTCGTGATTATGGAAAGCATGGCAGTTCCAATCGTAAGCTAGCTGCCATGATTGCTCGACAAATGGTTATTGTCATCCCGACCATAGTTGCTGAACTCAATAGCACCTTAATGACTAACTCTAGCAACAATGGTGAAGTAGAGAATAGTGCTAACCAAGGGCACAACAGCTAAACCTGCACTTTCAAGCACTTTAGTTCTTGCAAGCCCACTAGTTTTAGTGGCAAGGATAGAGCCACTGGTCTTCTTGAGTGGTTCGAGAACATGAAAACTACCTTTGTCAACTGCGAGTGTCCCGAGGCACTCAAAGTTCGTTATGCCACCAGTATGCTCCAACAAAGAGCACTTACTTGGTGGAATAGTGAGAAGAGAAATCGAAGAGACGATGCTATTCTGGCGCTTACTTGGGAAGAGTTCAAGAACATCGCCATCGCGAAGTTCTGCCCGACAAGCGAATTGCAAAAGTTGGAAGAAGAATTCTGGAACTTGAAGCAAAATGATGGTGATCATTTGGCCTACTCAACTAGGCATCATGAGTTGAGTATACTGCTGCCTCGCATGGTCGACACTATCCCCCGCAACATCGAGAAATTCATTAAGGGTGTAACACCCCAAATTCAAGATGTTGTGCTGGGTAGCCGACCCACAACCTTGGAAAAAGCAATCACTATCACCGCTCAACTCACCTAGAACCATATACAAGCGGGCACCATGTCTGTGAAGGGTGCAAAGAAGGTGGAAAAGATGGCTACCATGGCCATTGAGGAGACTAAAGCTGAACCGTCTCGCAACAACAACAACAAGAAGCGCAAGTTCACACCGGCACGCAACTATGCCGTGGCTGCACCCAAACAAACCCAAAGGAAACTTGTACCTGCGGCTACGCCTGTGGCACATGTGCCTGGGACTAGGGCTTATGCTAGTCCTCAGCCTAGTGCAACACTTGTAGGTATCATCATCCGGGGAATCAACCACGCCGTATCTGCACCTTATGCAGTAAATATGGTCATTTGGTGGTGACTTGCCACCATGCACCTAACAATGCCGCCGTGGTCACAAACCGTGTTTGCTACAACTTTGGGGAACCTGGTCATTTTCACTCACAATGCGCTCGTGTTGTGGATAATTTTCCACAAGCCCGAGGACATGCTTTCAACATCAACGCTGTTGGACCAAAAGAACCAATGAGCCTGATCAGAAAAACCTCTAAGTCCCACAAACATTACAACTGCTGAAGAAGATCACAACAGCTGAAGAGATCAACTGATTACAAGGTCTGAAGACAAAGTCTGAAGACAAGAACTGAAGACTACTACTGAAGACAAAGTCTGAAAGTAAAGAACTGAAGACAAAGTCTGAAGCTATCAGCTGAAGACAAAGTCTGAAAGTAAAGTACTGAAGACAAAGTCCGAAGCTATCAGCTGAAGACAAAGTCTGAAAGTAAAAGTCTGAAGAACAAAGTCTGAAGAACAAAAACTGAAGACAAAGACTGAAGACCAAGTAATCAGTAGTTGTCACAACAGCTGAAGTTATCAACTTCAGTAGTTGTGATGGTTCCCTTTTAGTACTTGTAATTTACTTTTCAGTAGTTATAGTTTCAGTAGTTTAGTTTTTGTAGTTTTATGTTTTTGTACTTAAGCATTCTCTGAGATGTAATCAGTAGTTGAGAACATTCTCAGTAGTTTGCATAGTTTCAGTAGTTTGAATAATTCTGTTAGATGTCACTATCAAGTGACATCAGCAGACGTCACATATCCTATATAAGGAATGTTGACCTAACTGTAAAGTGTGACATTAAGCCACCACGAAAGCATATGACTGAAATATCTCTTTTGCAGAATACTCTTTTTCTATAACATTTACTGTTACATTGAATATCAATTGTGTTCTTGTGAATTGTTTAATTCGTTGTTCGTATTCCGCTGTAATATTCTCTAATTAATCAAACTTAGATCACTGATCCTAACAAATGGTATCAGAGCAAGGTTAATCATTGATCGATCTAACAATTGATCATTGAAACTGCTATTCGATATCTAAGTTTGATTGAATTAGCATATTTGCAAGAATTGGTTATAGATCATTGAATTTCTGCTGCTTTCGTTTATCTGCTTTGAGTTTTCTCTTGGTTCATATTGAGTTTGTTGTGTTTTGCACTAAATCAGTTAAAACTTAATTGAATTTGGTTGAATCTGAGAATGACTACTCCTTCTAATGACCCTCACAATACTGGTTCCTCAACCAAGCCTCCGATGCTGGTTAGGACTGAGTATAACATATGGCAACGAAGAATGCTTCATCACCTGTCAGTTAACAGTTTAGGTTGTTGGACATCTGTGGTACATGGTCCACACAAGCCTATGGTGAACAATCCGGAAACCAACCAAATGGTTCCAAAGAAGAAGGAACAATACTCAGATGAGGATCGAAAACTGTTTGAGATTGATGCTAAAGCGTATGGAATTATGGCCATGGGACTACCGAATGAAATCTATTATGGGCTTATGCATCATGAAACTGCTCATGACCTCTGGAATGCATTGAAGGAACAATTTGGTGGAACATATGAGGTCTTAGCAAACAACAGAGAAATCCTTGCCCAACAATATGAGACATTCTCTCATAGGAAGGGTGAGTCACTGACTCAACAGTTTGAGCGTTTTTCCTGTTTGATCTCTGAGCTGAAAATGGTCAAACATGAATACACTAATCGTCAGATGAACAACAGATTCCTCAGATCACTGCCTAAGAGATGGTCAAACATGAATACACTAATGAATACACATATACCATTGTCCTACGCTCTAGTGCAAATCTGGATAGTCTATCTCTCACCCAACTCCATGGGAAACTGCTTACATTTGAAAGAGAGATAGAGCAGAAAAGGAAACTGGCATCATCAGGAAAGCTCACTGATGACTTTGTACCAGGGAACACTGCCTTGGTTGGTCATGAGTCAGAATATGCTGCATCAGAAAGCAATTATGATGAGCATATAGATTTTTCCTCAAACGGTTCAGATCATGCATTGTTAGTGTTGACAGTCAGTCAGGCTGTAATAGTGACAATTATGTTTCATTATGGATGATTTAAAGGGTATTGTGATGATGACTTAGAAGAGATGGATATTCTGAACCAAATGGCCTTGATTAATATCAGATCTCAAAAGTTCTACAAGAGAACTGGTAGGAAATTCCAGGACTCTCTGGCAAAACCAAAGTTGGTTTTGACAAGAGTAAGTTGAGGTGTCACAAATGCCACAGGCTTGGACACTTTTCAAGAGAGTGTAGATCATCTGGATCTAACTCCTCTGCACCCTTTGTGACTTTTCCAAGTAATAGTCCACAAAACAGAGGGCAACATCCTGCTAGTTCTGGTCATCATTCACAACCTATATCTTCTGCATATTTTGTCCCTCAAGGTTCAATGTCATATCCATATCCCTGCTATTACATGCCACACCCAAATCCGGTTCAAGTTTCTAATGCACAAAACCTCAAGCCCTACCTGAGCCTCTACCATCTCAATCATCTCAATCACAACCTCATCACAGCTTCTTCACCCCGGGTATTGTTGACTGGAGCAGTTTACCAGATGATCTCTCTGGTAATGAGCAATTATTTGCTGGTGATGGTCAACATGGTGGTGAACATCCTTTTGAGAATCTAGCTCTCATGGCCCTGGAATCTACTAATAGTTCATGCTCCAATGCATCTTCATCATAGGTAACCCAGGTATCCTCTGAGGCTAAGGCCAAGCTATGTTCTGAATCTTGCATAGCTGCATTTATCTCTATTAGAGAGGCAAATATAGCTTTAATAAATCAAAATCTAGAGCTTGAGCAAACTCTTTCCAAAAGAAAAGTTGAATATGAGTCTGTCCTTAAGGATCAAGATGATGAGATTTATAAGCTTAAATGCCAACTAAATGATGAAAAGGCTAAGCTAGAGGTCATTCTTGAGAACCATAGAGATCTCAAAGAAAAACTTGCAGTTACCCAAGTTGAGTGTGACCGCTGGGTATCATCCTGCAAGGGATTTGAAATGCTGCTCAGCAAGCAATCTGCTTCGAATGTGAAGTTTGGAATAGGTTACAACCACATTGCACCACCTACAGATTTTACTCCAAGACCAATAGTAAAATCTGAAGGTGAAAGTAATTTCCAAACCAACATCATGGGCATCATCCTCAAGTGATCACCCAAAATCACAAGATGAAATCAGTGTTGATACCTCAGCAAATCAATTGGCTGATGGGTTAACTACTGATAAGCACATGAAGCTGAGTACTTCAGATGTTGTCCCTCAAAGTACCTCAAGTACTGAAGGGCAAGTCACAACATCTGAAAAGCATTTCAAATCAGCTGAAATAAAAGGATTACAACTGCTGATAGAGAACAGCTGAAGAACAAGTCTTTAGTTGTTACAAATCCTTCAGTACTAAACAAAAGTACTGAAAGGAGGAAAGTACTGAAGAGCACACCTTCAGTAGTTTCCACATCAGCAGTTGATCACTCCAAGATGAAGAATAAGCCATGTGAAATATATGGTAAATTAATCATCTTTCTGATGAATGTTGGTACAGAAAGGGTTCCAAACTCAACAGAGATAAGCTCATTAAAATCCAGTTGGATGAAATGAAAAATGAGTTGAGACTAAGTTTGTACCACAGTCATCCCTTTGTGATAAACCTAAGCCTTCAACCAATCCAAAAAGAAGGATAGGGTTTATCATAAAACAGCTGATAATGCTCCTCATGATAAACATCAGACTAAGTCTGTGAATTTTAAGGAGGAAATGGTGGGTCACAGGAACTCATCAAACACAAGTATGATATGTCACAAGAGTTGAAAGCTTTAGCTACAAATCAGACACAAAACTTGTTATGATGGTTCAGCATTTGTTGGGGAGAGTTAACCAACTAGATGCACCTGTGATCAAACCACTAAAAGTCATTCCAAGCCCAAATCCAAGGAATCTATTTCAGCACCATCTCCTTCTTCATCAGCTGTTAATCATAAGAAACAAGTTATGGTTAAATCTGTTGATGAAAACAGACCCAAAACCAAAAAGGTTTGGGTCTCAAAACCTAACTAGTTCTTTATGATGAATGCAGGGTTCTTCAGCATGCCAAAGGAGCATCTGGTATGTAGACAGTGGAGGATCTATGCATATGACTGGGAGCAGTTCTCTTCTTAATGACTACTCTCAAGGAAAGAAGGGATTTGTTTCATTTGGTAATGATGCCAAGGGTATCACATCATCGGGAAGGATATGCTTCTAATGGACAAATTAGGTTTGATGATGTTAATCATATGGAGAATCTCAAGTATATTCTGCTAAGTGTCAGTCAGATGTGTGATAAAGGGCACGTTGCACTTTTCACAAACCAGAACTGCAGGATTCTGTCTTCCTAAGTTTTGATGCTGATTGACAAGATATTGGATGAACATACTCTCCTGAAGGCCAACAGGATTGGAAGAGTGTATGCCTTGGATTTGTCAAAGAACATTGATTTGAAGGGTCATCCTTGCCTGTTCTCCAAAGCCTCTTCTCAGGAATCTAACCTTGGCATAGAAGGCTGGGTCATGTTAATCTCAAAAACATGAATCAGTTGATCCACAATAGTTTAGTGAGAAGTCTACCAATAAAGGAGTTCCACTGTGATGAAACCTGCACTGCTTGTTTGAAAGGAAAACAACACAAAGTCTCATTCCCTCCTATTGAAGAACCTAAGTCCACTGCTTGCTTACAGTTACTACACATGGATCTATTTGGTCCTGTGAGAGTGACGAGCATGGCAAAGAAGAAATACTATCTGGTAATTGTGGATGATTACTCCAGATTTGTATGGACTTTCTTCTTGCATTCAAAGGATGAGGTTGCTCAGACGATTATAAACTTTGTGTTGTATGTTGAGAAGCAGTATTCCCTATCAGTCAAGTGTATAAGGAGTGATAATGGAACTGAATCAGAAACCATACACTTGATTATTTTTATCTATCAAAAGGAATCAAGAGGCAGTTTAGTATCCCAAGGACTCCAGAACAAAATGGAGTAGTGGAGAGAAAGAACAGGACCCTAATTGAAGCTGCAAGGTCTATATTGGCTGACTCTGGTTTGCCATTGACCTTTTAGGCTGAAGCTGTTAACACAGCTTGCTATGTGCAGAATAGAGTATTAGTAAATAAGAGGTTGATGAAGACTCCATATGAACTTCTACATCATTTGGCTCCTCTAATTTCATTCTTCAAAGCTTTTGGGTGTCCTTGTTTCATTCTCAACACAAAGGATCAACTCCAAAAATTTGATCCTAAGGTGAATGCAGGGTATTTTGTAGGTTATTCATCCACATGCAAGGCTTATAGAGTCTTCAACTGCAGAAAAAAGTTAGTTGAAGAAACCTTGCATGTGAAATTCAATGAATCTCTTAAGGATAAAATTCCACAAAACCCTGTGGAGTTGTTTGATCTGGACATACTGCAATATGCTCCTTATCAACCTCCAGCTGTTGCAGATCTTGTGGATAAATCATCTTCTGTAGCAAGTCTTCCACCTCGTGGTACTGAAGATGATTATGATATCAGTACTCACCTTTTCAAGTTTAGTGACCAACTGCCTGAGTCCACTAAACTTGATGTTCCTGTAGCTTGAGCAGCTCCATCCACAACAAATGCTGATGAGATTTATGACTCCTCTACATCATTTGATTTGCCATCTCATACTTGGTTTCCAGAGTCTGGATCAACATTTGCTGCTGTTGAACCTGCTACAAACACTTGCACTAATCTTATAGTATACCAAGAGCTGAAGAATCACCCTATGTCTCAAATCATTGGTGATATCAATGCTGGTGTCTCAACTAGAAGTCAATTGTCTAACTTCTGCTTCTATGCTCTCTTCATCAGTCAGCTAGAGCCAAAGAACTATCATGTTGCTTTGAGAGACAATGGATGGGTTGAAGCCATGCAGCTTGAGTTACTTTAGTTCAAAAAGCAGCAAGTGTGGGAACTAGTTCCTCTACCCCTAGGTAAGTGTGCAATAAGCACTAAATGGTTGTTTAGGAATAAAACTGATGAAAATGGGCTTATTGTCAAGAACAAGGCTAGACTGGCTGTACAAGGGTTTTCACAAAAAGAAGGTATTGATTATGATGAAACCTTTGCCCCTGTAGCCAGACTAGAGGCAATTAGATTGTTCTTAGCCTATGCTGCATTCCACAATCTTAAAGTTTTTCAAATGGATGTCAAAAGTGCATTTTTATATGGTAAAATAAAAGAAGAGGTTTATGTGTGTCAACCACCATGTTTTGAGGATAATAACATCCTGATTGGGTGTATCAACTTGATAAGGCTCTTTATGGTTGAAGCAAGCTCCTAGAGCCTGGTATGAAACACTTTCAAATTTTCTTCTTAAAAATAATTTCACTAGAGGCTCCATAGATAACTTTGTTTATAAAGAACGTGGATCAGCATAAGCTACTTGTCCAAATTTATATTGATGATATTATTTTTGCATCCTCTGATCACCAGTTGTGTGATGATTTTACAAGTCTAATGCAACAAAAGTTTGAAATGAGTGCAATGGGAGAATTACAGTTCTTTCTAGGCTTGCAAATAAAAAAAGGCTGATGGAACTTTCATTCATCAGTCAAAATATACAAAATATCTTTTGAATAAGTTTGATTTACAAAATTGTAAGCCCTGTTCTACTCCCATGTGCAACACCACACAACTGGATGCAGATCAGAAAGGTAAAGTTGTTGATAAACCCTTTACGATGTATGATTGGATCCTTGATGTACTTAACAACTTCTAGACCAGATATCATGTTTGCAACTTGTGTTTGTGCTAGATTTTAGGCTGCTCCTAAAGAGTCTCATTTGATTGCAGTCAAGAGGATCTTTAGATATCTGCAAGGTACACAATCTCTAGGTCTCTGGTATTCCACTGGACACTCATGCAAATTAGTTGCTTTTTCTGATAGTGACTATGCAGGGTGTAAGTTAACCAGAAAGTCCACTTTTGGTGGATGTCAATTCCTAGGCAACTGTTTGATTTCTTGGCAGAGTAAGAAACAACATCTGTTGCTACATCCACTGCTGAAACAGAGTACATTGCTGCTGCAAGTTGTACATCTGAGGTACTCTGGCTTCAAAACCAATTATTGGATTATGGCATTACAGAGACTAAGACTCCATTATTAATGGATAGTGCTTCAGCTCTTGTATTGTCAAGAATCCAGTCCAACACTCTAGGACCAACATATAGAGATCAGACACCATTTTATTAGGGATTGTTTTGAAAAAGGTCTGATTGATCCAAAGTTTGTGCCTAGTGCTGATGAGCTTGCAGATATTTTACTAAGCCTTTGGATAGTTCAACTTTCCAAAACCTTGTGTTAAGGCTTGGTATGTTGCAGCTAGAATAAGTGATAACTACTGATGATCTCAGTAAACTAGTACTGATGATCATTAGTAACATGTCACAATATGTACTAATTCTATTAAACGAAACTGATGCAGTTATAACTACTGATGTAGTTATAACTCCTGATGTCAGTAAAAACAGATAAGTACTCATGTCCTATGAAACAACTGAAATCAGCTAAAAAGTCTGATGAGTAAGTATTGAGGACAGTATGAAATAGCTGAAAAGCTAAGAATTGACAAAAACTACTGATGAGAATTTTCACTTCAGTTGTTTCCACAAACGGTTGTTTCACTCTAAGCAGCTGATGCCGAAACCATGTCTTTAGTAGTTTCACAACTACTGATGACTAATACCAAGTCCTCAGTTGTTTACAATCTGAAGACAAAACCAACGTTTCAGTAGTTTCACAACTACTGATGACTAAAACCAGTCTTCAGTTGTTTTCAAACGTCTGATAGTTAAAACCACGTCTTCAGTTGTTTTCATAACAACTGATGCCAACACTAACACTTTCAGTCGTTTTCTTTTCAGCTTTTCTTAACCTATAAATACCTGCACTTATAGACAAACGTTTCATTAGCCGTTTTCAAACCTCTCTCTCTCAACAATGGCGACCATGAACTCAAACCCCGACACAACTGTGTTACCTACCTTTCGAATCGGTCTTCTGGAACAAGTTTGACACTGCCATCGATCTTATGGTGGATCCCCATACAGAACAACCTTTCTTCTGAATCCTACCATATATCCTAACTCCTTATCCCAGTTCTAGACCAATGTCTCTGTAATAACTGGTGAGAATGATAGACAAATCACTCTCCAGTCGTTGGTGAACCAGAAACAGGTGCTCATCACCCCTGACATCATTCTCCAAACCCTAAATTTGCATGATGGCACCTATCCTAAAGAATACCCGGAGGCATCACTGATATGTCTTTTATCCATAACGGGTATGAAGGCGACTTAAGTGCTACAACTATACTTAAAAACACTTCCATGACGCTAAACGACTTATCTTTCATATGGTGAATGTCTGCCTTGCATCAAAGACATCTTCTTGGGATCAGATGTCTTCCCGATGGTAACAGGTATTGTTCTCTATCCTTTAACCTAAAATCTAAATTTTTCTGAGATAGTGTTCATGGAACTAAAGGATCTGGCTCAAAAACCTATGACAAACAGATAGATACTTTATCCCAGGTCTCTGATGGCCATAATTCTGAATCAATTACAATCTGTTGGCCTTTTGGTCTTGGAGTCCCTGCTCCAGCTGTTTTAGCTGAGGTATACTCCCAACATAACTCAGACCCTACTCTTAAAGGGGCTGCCCGGATGCTAAAACCCAAGCAGAGGGAACCCACAGCCTCCACTTCCAGATCCAAAGTCCCCACCAAACCCAAATCCAAAAGCACAAAAAGGCTACTCAGGGAGATGAGTCCCTGAGGATGCCCCTGTACCACAAACACAGGAAATACATACTAGTTATAACCCCCCAGTTATGTCCAAGACTCAACCTGCTGAAGCCGCACAGGCCCTCCAACAGGATCCTGTTGCAACCACAATTGGGGATCCCACATTTCTGGAACCTCTCTCAATTAAGAGGGTTACAATTGAAGAGCACCTCTCTCCCCGGGTGCATTCTGCTTCAGACCAATCTCCACATGCAACCGCCCCTCAAAGCCCAACACTAATCGTTGCTAAAGTGCTGAGTCAGTTGCATTCCTCACCCTCTCCCCAGAAACCACTTATCACTGGGAATACCTCAACTATTGAGGGGGAGGACCAAAATGCTTCTGATAACCCACAACACAGGGGTTACAATGTTCACTCTCCAAGTAGAAACAGAGACTAGAACATCTGGTAAGGCTGCCACATCTACTGATTCAACAAATGATCAGGATGAAGTTGGTAACATCCATAAGACCTTACTAGAGGCAACTGCCAATGAAGGACACAGTCCTGAGGCAGGAAGTCCCCGAGTACCAAGAACAAGGGCACATGCTTTTACTGATCTACACTCAGAGCATGTACATCCTGATTCCATCAGGAGGTCAGGTGATTCAGCACAAACTGATGATGACCTGGGCTTTTTCTATGATGTATTAGCCCATAATACCATCCTTGAGACTGAGGTGAGCAGACTCAAAGAGTTGTTAGCCAAAATGTCTAAGGATCAAAGTCCATCTACCTCACAAACCCCACAAATGGCACCTTCAATTGAAGGTTCCCCAAACACTGAGCCAATACACATAACTAAGCCACCAGCCACTGCTTTTGGCACCACCTCTCAGGGACAAAACCCCTTTGAGCAGATGGTTGCTATCTTTCAAAACTCCTTACCTCTCATCACTCCCATCATCACTGACATAGTGCATAAAGCCATTGATGAGAGGATATCCTCAAATCTACAAACCTCATTGATGATGCTGTTCACAAATCTCTTTCTGCCTTTCAAACCCCTGATCCAATGCAACCAAAAGGGGAGACTTCCAAGTCTAAGGCAGTGAAAGAAAAGAAAAGAAAAAGAGTTGATGATGACAAAGAACCTGCAAAAGGGAAGGAGATGGAGAAAGAACTGATCTCAAAACAACTGATCATATATAAAAGAAAGAAAAGTGCTGAGTCAAAAGCTGATCAAGATAAATCCTTAGAAAATCTTGTCAAAGATGCTGATGAAGCTCACAGCAGATCCATGGATAACATTATAGATCAGCTCTTTCGACAAGGTCATGACACAGCCACACTAGACACTGAGATCAGAAGGCTGGAAATAGAAGAGATTCAAGCTAGATGGGCCAGTTATAGTGTGTTGGAAAGGGAAAGATTGGAGATAATGATCAGATTCATTGCCAAATACCTTGGAAGATCATTGATAGAGATAAAGGCCTGGCCCAGAGATAGTATCCTGGAGATAACCAAGAAGATCTGCTCTGCTGGAGGCTATAAGAAGGGGTTGAATTGAAGCACTAGATGAAGTAGGTGCAGGGAAGAGAACTGAAATGGCAAAGCTCTCCAAAGCCAAACTCACCACCAAATGCTAAGTCAGTCTTCTCACACTCCCACTCAAACACAACCCTTATCTCTAAAATCTCCCAAATCTATCCCTAAACCAAAGCCACCCACAACTCAACCCACAAAAACCAATCCCTTTACCCCAAAAACCACCTCAAACCTTACCCAGTGATGCACCTAGAAGGAGGAGAAGGGTATTAAGGGTAGAAGAAGATGAAGAAAAGGATGATGATGATGATAGTCTGCCAATCTCTGCTGTTCTCAAACTCAAATCACCTGAGCATAGAAGTCAACAAGTGATTACTCCTGACTTGCAAATGCAGATGGTGAAGGTAAAGATTGAAGAAGCAGAACAGCAGAAACAGCACGATGAGAAGTTTCTCAAGATGGTTGATAAGGATTTTCCTCAGTCCTCATCCATTCAAGAAATGAAGAAACAGGCTCTGAGGCTGTACACTCTTAGACATACTTTTCAACATCAAAAAGAAAGAGTGCGGATCTGGCCAGACCCCAGGGTAAGTTCTAGAATTCTTAAGAAGAATATACCAAGTAGATATCATGGCCAAGTGAAGAAGACCTTGAATGCTGCAATTACATTGGCCATGGTAGTCCCACCCTTGGAAATAATTGAAGAATTCAAGAGAGCTCACAAATCCAAGGCAACCCCTCAATCTATTCTTGAGAACAAAATGATCAAGAAGGGGTTGTTATACAAAAGACTTGAAGATCTTCAGAAGAGTGAACTCCAGTTGTTGCTTGAAGGCTCTCACCCTGATGAATTTGCTTATAGAGAGATAACAACTGTGGAGTTGAAAAATGGAAAGACAGTAAGATACCTGTCTGAGTATTATGGCCCAGAGTTCGTCTTCGAAGGAGAAGCAGAAGAACTCACCAAGGAGGAACAAGTTGTTCTCCTTGAGGCCTATGCTAGTGAGTCTTATAGACTCATTCATGGGAATTAGGTTTCATGGTTGGGATAAGACTCTGTGTTCAGTTTCCCCAAACTAGAGTTCCATTCCATACTTAGCCAGTCAAATGATTAGAAACCTTTTCCCAGCCTGTGCTTAACTGATTACCTTTGAAGCTGATCAAGATGGTGTTTCTGCCAAGAATAAGTGGGATCATCAATAAGTTTAGAGGTTTTGGCTGCATTGTTTCAGGGGGAGTTTGTTGGACCAAAAGAACCAATGAGCCTGATGAGAAAAACCTCTAAGTCCCACAGACATTAGAACTGCTGAGAAGATCACAACAGCTGAAGACATCAGCTGATTACAAGGTCTGAAGACAAAGTTTGAAGACAAGAACTGAAGACTACTACTGAAGACAAAGTCTGAAAGTAAAGAACTGAACACAAAGTCTGAAGCTATCAGTTGAAGACAAAGTCTGAAAGTAAAGTACTAAAGACAAAGTCTGAAGCTATCAGCTGAAGACAAAGTCTGAAGCTATCAGCTGAAGACAAAGTCTGAAAGTAAAAGTCTGAAGAACAAAGTCTGAAGAACAAAGACTGAAGACAAAGACTGAAGACCAAAGTGATCAGTAGTTGTCACAACAGCTGAAGTTATCAACTTCAGTAGTTGTCACAACAGCTGAAGTATCAACTTCAGTAGTTGTCACAACAGCTGAAGTTATCAACTTCAGTAGTTGTCACAACAGCTGAAGTTATCAACTTCAGTTGTTGTGATGGTTTCCTTTCAGTACTTGTAATTTACTTTTTAATAGTTATAGTTTCAGTAGTTTAGTTTCAGTAGTTTTATGTTTTTGTACTTAAGCATTCTCTGAGATGTAATCAGTAGTTGAGAACATTCTCAATAATTTGCATAGTTTCAGTAGTTTGAATAATTCTGTTAGATGTCACTATCAAGTGACATCAGCAGACGTCACATATCCTATATAAGGAATGTTGACCTAATTGTAAAGTGTGACATTGAGCCACCACGAAAGCATATGAATGAAATATCTCTTTTGCAGAATACTCCTTTTCTATAACCATTTACTGTTACATTGAATATCAATTGTGTTCTTGTGAATTGTTTAATTCGTTGTTCGTACTCCGCTGCAATACTCTCTAATTAATCAAACTTAGATCACTGATCCTAACAAACGCAAATCAAGCACAAGCAAACAACGATGTGGTAAATGGTATGTTAACTTACCTTTTACTTGTGTGATCTAAATCTTTTCATGCGTTAACTGTATCGTTAAATACCTTTAAAATGGAACATGTATGTTCCTTATTAATAAAACTTGTGCCTATGTCCTACTTGATTCTGGAGCCGATAAGAGTTTGTTTCGTTAGAGTTTGAACCCATACTTGCTAAGCCACATATGAGATTAGAAAGACCTCTCACCGTTGAAGTTGCCGATGGAGAACCAATCACCGTTGATGTCATTATTTGTGATTGCATCTTAAGTCTTGACACACATGATTTTCTTATCGATCTTATTCCTATGAAACTTGGAAGTTTTGACGTCATTATTGGTATGGATTGGTTAGCCAAACACCATGCCGAAATCATTTGTTTCGAGAAGTGCATTCGTATACTGTTACCCTCTTGAGATACTTTGAAAGTGTTCGGTGAAAAGTCTTCCAAAGGACTTAAACTCATGTCTTGCACCCAAGCCCGAAAGTGCTTAAGCAAGAAGTATATGGCCTTCTTGGCTTACGTGGTCAACACAAAAGTCAAAGGGAAAGAACTCAAGGATGTCCCTATCGTACGGGACTTTCCTGAAGTATTTCCCAATGACCTTAGTGGTTTACCTCACGTGCGTGAAGTCGAGTTTAAAATTGACTTGATATCGGGAGCAAACCCCGTGGCTAAGTCACCATATCGACTTGCACCATCAGAAATGCAAGAACTCTCTAGTCAACTTCAAGAGCTATCCGAGAAGGGCTTTATCTGTCCTAGTTCTTCACCTTGGGGTGCACCTGTCCTTTTCATAAAGAAGAAAGATGGATCATTTCGTATGTGCATTGATTATCGTGAGCTTAACAAGCTTACCATCAAGAATCGTTATCCTCTTCCTCGCATCGATGACTTGTTTGATCAACTTCAAGGAGTTGCTATATTCTCAAAGATTGATCTACGTTATGGATATCATCAATTATGAGTTCATGATGATGACATCCCAAAGACCGCGTTTCGTACTCGTTATGGGCAGTATGAGGTTATGGTGATGCCTTTTGGTTTAACCAATGCTCCTGATGTCTTCATGGATCTCATGAACCGAGTACGCAAGCCTTATCTAGATAATTTTGTGATCGTCTTCATTGATGACATACTTATCTACTCCATGTCCAACACCGAGCATGAACTGCATTTGCGACAAGTTTTTGAGTTGCTGAAGAAAGAGCAATTGTACGCGAAGTTCTCGACGTGTGACTTCTGGCTCGAAGAAGTTCAATTTCTAGGACACGTGGTGAATAGCCAAGGAATTCATGTTGATCCTACAAAGGTGGAAGCTGTGAAGAATTGGTGTGTTCCTACAACTGCTACTGAAGTTCGTTCTTCTCATGGTCTTGCTGGTTATTATCGGAGATTCATTGCCAACTTCTCGAGGATCACGAAGCCACTCACTTCTTTGACACAAAAGAATAAACCATTCAAGTGGGGTTCCGAGCAAGAAGAAGCTTTTGAAGCGTTAAAACACAAGTTGTGCAATGCTCCTATCTTGACCCTACCCAATGAAAATGACGACTTCACCGTGTATTGTGATGCATCAAAACAAGGCCTTGGTTGTGTTCTCATGCAACGAGGAAAGGCCATAGCTTATGCATCGGGACAATTGAAGGTCCATGAGGTGAATTACACAACACATGATCTCGAGCTTGGAGCTATCGTGTTTGCCTTGAAGATTTGGAGACATTGCTTGTATGGTACTCAATGCATTGTCTACACCGATCACAAAAGCCTTCAACACGTCTTTAATCAAAAAGATCTCAATATGAGACAACATCGTTGGGTGGAGTTGATTAGTGACTACGATTGTGACATTCGATACCATCCTGGTAAGGCAAATGTTGTAGCCGATGCTCTAAGTCGAAAGAGTCACAACAAGACAATCTCGTTCCAAGAAATTCACGATCGACGACAATGGTTTGACACGTTGGGTGAGTTTGATACTGAGATTCGACTAGATGTCAAAGAGACTACTGTACTGTTGCCAAACTTAAGAATAGATAGTGACATCGAGTCTAGTATTATGGAGGCTCAAGAAATGGTGCAACATGAAGGAAGAATGAAGGATGAGCTGGAGCATAATCTTTTATTCCGATTGGAAACGAAACCCAATGGTTGATGTACTTTGCAAATCGAATTTGGGTTCCAAATCACAATAATCTTTGTACCTTTATCATGAACGAAGCTCATCAAACTAGTTATTCTATTCATCCTGGCCCCGATAAAATGTACATGGACCTGCGTGGTCAATATTGGTGGCCTGGAATGAAGAAAGATATAGCGACTTATGTAGCTAAGTGCCTCACATGTACAAAGGTTAAAGCCGAACACCAACGTCCAAGTGGATTACTTGAGTAACCCAAGATTCCTATGTGGAAGTGGGAACACATATCCATGGACTTCATAACTAAGCTATCCCGAACCTCTTGAGGACATGATAGCATATGGGTGATCATTGACCGATTGACAAAATCGGCACATTTCATACCCATACGCGACACTTACAAGACATCAAGGTTGGCTCGTATATACGTTGATGAGATTGTAAGTTGTCATGGGGTACCTCTGCACATCATATCTAACCAAGACGCTCGTTTCACTTTGCATTTTTGGTCATCTATGCAAGAACTCTTGTGTACACAACTAGATCTAAGAATGGCTTACCATCCTCAAACTGATGGTCCAACCAAGCGAACGATCCAAACCTTGGAGGATTTGCTACGCCTATGTTTCCTTGATTTTGGTGGTGATTGGGATACGCATCTACCACTCGCGGAATTTTCCTATAACAATAGTTATCACTCGAGTATCAAGATGGCACCGTTTGAAATACTTTATGGTCGTAAATGTCGTTCACCGATCTGCTGGACCGACATTGGTGAAAACTTCATCACTGGTCCTGAACTTATACAAGAGACGACCGATAAAGTTCTATCATCCGCAAGAACCTTGAAGTGGCAAGAAGTCGACAAAAGAGCTATGCTGATAAGCGACGTAAGCCATTGGAATTCCAAGTTAGGGAGATGGTTCTTCTTAAGGTTTCACTGTGGAAAGGTGTTGTTCGCTTTGGAAAGAAGGGTAAACTGGCTCCAAGATTTGTAGAACCTTTCAAAATCCTGAAAAGGGTTGGGAAAGTGGCTTATAAACTGGAATACCTTCCGACCTTAGTGAAATTCATCCTGTGTTCCACGTCTCAAATTTGAGAAAGTGCTTGGCTGACAAAAGTCTGCATGTTCCGTTGGAAGACATCCAGATCGACGAGTCATTGCATTTTGTTGAGAAACCTGTTGATATTATGGACAGCATTATGAAAAGACTAGAACCACAACTACCCCAATCATCAAGGTTCGTTGGGAGAATAAGCGTGATGCTGAATTTACTTGGGAACGTCAACTATATCCCTCGAAAGGTTCAACTGTATCCCTCGAAAGGGTCAACTATATCCCTCGAAAGGGTTCTGTGTACTGTGTACAAGGCCGACCCAATCACCCAGGGCATGCTGCAAAGGTCCTGGTCTCATGCGCAATATGGGGTAGCTAACCCGCACACGATCGAGCTAACGACAACATGGCCGTGTCACTCCTGTAAGCTTGCAAGACTTGTTAACATTTTATTAATGTTTCTTTTCTTTTCTTTATTGCTCTTTCACTTTATTATTACGATATACTTTACGTTACGATAATAAACATACCACGTAAAGTCACATACTATAAGAAGTAATAATAATAGCAATAACAATAATAAGGAACAATCATAACCATGCATGAAACATCATCATAAATAAGCCCTAGTCAACCCTCAGTCAAAACCCTAAAAGCACAGACTCCCAGAAAATTCTGTAAAAATTCTAAGTGCTTAGGAGTTTTGGCACTATTTGGGCGCATGAGCCCTGTTTGGGCGTTTCATCACTATGTAGGCGCATCAGTCAACACTTAACGGTGTTATCACTTAGGCGCATGAACTATTCAGGTGCATGGACACTATTCGTGCGTATGAACACTTAGGCGCATGAACCACTTGGGCGCATGGGCACTATTGGGGCGCATGGCCCTACACTTAGTTGTCCGACTAATATTTCTAGGCGTATGGAGCACAGTTCAGGCGCATGGGCTATACTTAAACATTTCTAAGGCAATCTTAGGCGCATGGGCTACTGTTCAGGCGCATGGATTACACTTAAATATTTCTAAGGCATATTCAGGCGCATGAGCCTTATCTAGGCGCATGAGCCTTATCTAGGAGCATGAGCCTTATCTAGGCGCATGGACCTCTTGTGTAACATGATTCTAGTCTGTTTTCAAACCCAATCATCAAACCCGTCTGTTCTAAGCTTAATACGGCTATTCTAAACATGAACAACCTATATGCATTCAAGAATCAACATCCAACATGCATATTACATACGGGTGACATACATAACCATTTAAAAATCGTTTAATACATTTTCAGCCCCAAAAGATAGTTTAAAACAAGTAAAAACCAGGGTCTAGAACTCACCTGATGCAACTTGGGTGTTTCTTCCTTTCTAACCCGCTTGCATTGAGTTCAAACGCCTAAAAACAACACCAAACATACACACCCAAGCACATACACACACATAAGCACATAAGCATATAACCGGGATAAAACCCGTCATAAACACTTAAAAACCACGAATTCTTACCTTGAATTTGATTTCTCTTCTTCTTCTTTTCTTCAGCCAAGAGTTCCTCTGCTCTCTCTCTCTCTCTAAAACCAAAGAAAATGGTGATGTGAAGTGAGGGTGGGCGGCCATGCCCACCTTTACACTAACTTCTGAAAGTTTTGTCCTTTTGGACACTTTTAGTCCTTCCACTTGGACTTTATTTCTTTTCTTTCATTTATTTTTCATGTCTTGTCTTTTTTTATAGCGGGTGTTACATAAACCTAAAATAGAAAGTTTATTCATAAAATGATAAAACCTAAAAATTCAAGGGCCATATTGTAACATTTTAATTTCCTTCTCTTTCCCCGCAAATCCGGTGACTGCCGCGGCCACCACCGGCAACGGCTCCGGCATGCCCCAAACGCGATTAAAATCCTTTGAATTGTGAATCAACCAGTCCAAATCAAGTCTGGAACATGAATCGAACTTGTAACTGCCAATATTATCACCTGAAACATTAGTTTTACTATCGAATCACTCGAAACCGAAACCCCAATTTACTTCCTAACTGTACAACGTGCAAATCATAGTAATTACCCAATTAATTGAACATAATCAATCGATTAATCATCTATAACTCATAACTATCTGCAATTTCATCAAAGAAACACATAAACCCCGCTTTTGATTACCATCTTCGTCGCAACCTGCAGACAAATCAAGCACCATCATATGCATTTCTAAATCTGAAATTAGTCGAGGGTTTTGATTCGGAATTTCCCTTAGTAGCTTCAGACAAAGCTAATTGGATTATCGTAATTTTCCACATCATTTGAACGTGCGTTGGGCGCGGCTTGTTCACACATGTTCTTCAATCCAATCGTCTCTATTCAGCATCAAATCGGGTAATTGAAACCACCTACAAGTTCATTTCATCATAATGAACAAAAGCCCTATGGTTCCGAGCTCTAAATTGATCTATGTGATCTTCAATTTAGCATAATCTGAACCTAGGGTTTATGGGAATTGGGTGGAGTTTTGTGATGGTGTTTTTAAGGTTTGGAAATCCAAATAAACCGCGGCTGAGGCCTTGGTTTACTGGTTAAGACACAGCACTTTGAACATGAGGTCCCTGGTTCGAATCCGGCACCCTCATGTATTTTTTGAAGGCTTTTTAGCCAATAAAATAATATGGAAAATTTTAATAAACATAAAAATAATTTTTGTAAACTTTAAATATTTTTTATAGACACCAAATAATTTTCTAAAATTTTATTTGATTTAAATAATTAAATAACTTACTTAAAAACTTTTTAACAAAGGTTATAATTAGGATATTTCTATAAAATAGACTATAAATGATGATGTATATCACTACAATTTTTATTAGTTCAAATGTTATTGTTTAAAACAATAATTTTTTCAAATGTGTATAAAAAGATATTTACACATTATATATTTAAACTTTGTTGATTATTGTAAACTTATTTCTTTATGACAAACTATTTAATTAGTATCACTCTTTTCTTTAAAATTAAAATAAGGTGTTTTTATCAAAACCCCAAATTCCCCTTGCAACCTTAGTTCTTATTAAATCGTTAACCTTATTATTAACCTAAATCTTGTAAAATATATATTTAGGTGCTTTCTGGTGATTAATCTTGGAACGACGTGTATTATTCTTGATAATCTCCATTATATACTTATTTTGTCATGTGAGTTTTTCTTGCCCCCTTTTTATATTTTCACATTGATTTGGGGTGAAACATGATACTTATTCTCATACACTTGTAAACGTTTAAACTTGTATGCACTTGCAATTCATATTTTTGTTATGGTTTTTGTGTGATGTAAGTGTTTATATGAGATACATATTTTTGTTTGCAATCACTAACTATTACTAGCCTGGTGACGTCTTAAATCTTTGGGCCTGACAAGCCTATTTGGTGCTAATGCCGAGGTATTGCCGGCTCCTGATGACGTATGCTTGTTCATCATGGGAACCAAATACACTTAGCCAATCTTATATACTTGTAATCAAGTTGAGGTTTGGTTGTAATGATATGTGTTCTATAACCTTACTAACTTATAACCTATGACATGAATTGCTACTTGTAACCTTGTTATTATTATGTATGAAAACCTTGGAAACTCACCAACTATTTTAGTTGACCTTTTTTATTTTTATCATGTTTCAGGTAATCCTCAAGTTTAAAGTGGTCTTTTGAAGCTTGCAATAAAACTAGGACTTGGACCTAGTTAAATGAATAAAATGTTTATGTTATGCTTTGTTTTATTTGGAACTATTTCATGTTTTGAGACTTATGATTGTAATATCTTTGAAACTTAAAATTTTAATAATTCCATTTTAATATAGCATTATATGGTTGTGAACAATCTTAACCTCACATCTCGACGTTTCCGCCGTCAAGGTTGTGGTGTGACAATTTTCATCTTTGAATCATGTGAAACCAGCTTCACCTGAAAAGGTTTGGATAGAGAGTTTGTATCCAACCATTCAAAGATGTGTGTTTTTTACCTCTTGAACCAGAGAAGCAACCCGTATTACCTTTTCCATTTGGAACATTCTTTGTAGACTTACATTTGGAGAAGCAATTTGTTTTGCCTTTACCATTCGAAGAAAGTCTTTAAGGGCACTTCTTTACCACATGACCTTCTTTTCCACACTCAAAACAAGCCTTGAATGGCTTTTGATTCTTTGTAGTCCTGTGTTGTGTAGGTGCTGAGAAGGATTGCTGTGAGCTTGTAGCAGATTCTTGCTTGTTTTGGCATTTACTATGCTGAATAGGGAACGAGGTTTTTACTAATTAACTTTGCTTTGAAATTGGAGAAGAGATTCATATTGGTCTTGATTTAGCATTTGGAAGCTTTTGTTACTTGACAATATTAGGAGACATCTTGATCTGTAGGGAGCCAACACGCACCTCTGTGATTGATTCATCATCTGAGCTTGTCTAGTCTCGTATACACAGATCTTTCTCCAACGGATCTTGATTGACATCTCCTATTTTTTCGGCTTCGCTTATATGATTCTAGTTGCTTGATGATTCGACAATCGTTCCTTCTTTAACAAACTTGATAGTAACAAACAAAGGAATGTTACCTGTTTTGAATTTGTTAAAGAACGTTAGAGAAGCAACTGATATTGGTTTTGGAGCATCAAAGGTAGAATCATCATTAATCTTCTTATCAGACCCCTGCTTGAGGAATCCCAAACCTACAGGACAATCCTGCACATCTCTAATCTCTTTAAGATTAATGCTGCTTAATCCTGCATCTAAATGATTAGGTTTTGTAGCTTCAATCAAATCATTTGTTGAATGAGGTCTGGGGATTGGTGAATAACATAAAGTAGAAGAAGGTGGAACTGAATTATATATAGTTTCACTATCTGATTTATATCCAATCCCATGTTTTACCCGCGCCCCTTGTTGTTTAGCAATAAGCTCATCTTTTTTCATGTGTGAAAGGGCCATTTATCAAGCTCGTTTGAAGCTTTGTCGTTTCAAATTGAGCTAAAACAACCCTTTCTTTCAAAATATTAATTTCAACGCTACGCTCAAAAATGGCTCTTCTTAAAAGATCATTTTCGGCTAATGCTTCATTAAGTTTCCTTGAAAAAGCAATTTCATTTTTCTTTAATTCTATTTTGATTATTGTCAGGATCAGTGATTGCAAGTTTGATGTAATTGAGCGTAGCACAACGGAATATGAACAAGAATTAGACAAATTGTAGCAAGAATTTGATGCTCGTATGCATTAAGAACAAATACGGTTATAACGAGAGAATATATTTCTGTAACAAGGAATGTTTTAATAATATTGAATTTTTCTGATCAAATCATTCATCGATTACATTAGGTTGACACTCCTTATATAGAGTGCAATCGCTGTTGTTATCACGGGTAAGTGACAACTGGCAGATCTTAATACAAAAATAACTAACTCTTAACAAACTACTGAAATGTTCACAACTACTGAGAACATATCAGAGTGTTAAGTACAAAATAAGAAACTACTGATAAGAAACTACTGAAACTACAACAACTGAAGAACAAGCTCTTCAGTCGTTTTACAAAACTACTGATAAATATAAAACTACTGATGAGCACAACAACTGAAGAAGTATTCTTCAGCTGTTGTGTCAAACTACTGAAAAAATAAAACATAAAACTACTGAACGGTAAACCGTGACAACTACTGAAGAAGACCTCTTCAGCTGTTGTGACAATGTCTGATACTTTGGTCTTTAGTACTTGTGTCTTCAGACTTTGTCTTCAGCACTTGTGTCTTTAGACTTTGTCTTCAGCACTTGTGTCTTCAGACTTTGTCTTCAGCACTTGTCTTCAGACTTTGTCTTCAGCACTTGTGTTCAGACTTGTAATCAGCTGTTGTCTTCAGCTGTTGTGGTCTTCAGTAGTTGTTGTGACGTCTGTGGGACTTAAAGGTTTTTCTGATCCGGCTCATTGGTTCTTTTGGTCCAACAAACTCCCCCTGAACCAATGCAGCCACAACCTTTAACTTTATTGAGGTTCCACTTATTGTTGGCAG
This sequence comes from Flaveria trinervia, assembly GCA_025506515.1. NCBI lineage: Eukaryota > Viridiplantae > Streptophyta > Magnoliopsida > Asterales > Asteraceae > Flaveria > Flaveria trinervia. Next base: position 47,198,253 of record CM046455.1, on the reverse strand, counting down.
AATGGTTGGTCTTTTTCCTTCTTGATCAGTTGAGAAGATGACCCATATAAGCACTGGCCTGGAAATGAGCTCTGATGATTTGGTTGGCAATGTATGGATGGGAGCTCTGTATTGGGGAATTGGACACTGAGCTGTTCCCCCATCCATGAGACTTACTTCCCATGTATAAGCCTGTAGGATTCTCTGGTGTATGCTCTAAGAAACATAATTTGTTCTTCCATGGTCAGGTTCTCGGCTTCACCATCAAACAATCCTTCACGCCCATACAGCTCTGAGATGTACTTGGCTGTTTACCATTTTTGAGCTCAACTGTTGTAATCTGTCTGTATGCAAACTCATCAGGATGAGTCCCTTCAAGTAACAGACTGAGCTCATTTTGTTTGAAGTTCTCAAGCCTCTTGTAGACTAACCCCTTTTTAATAATTCTGTTCTCTAACATCTTTTGGGGTGGTTGTTTAGTCTCATAGGCCTTCTTGAAGTCTTCTACAATCTCCCAGGGTGATACTACAAGGACCACTGTGATCTCTTCATCTACGATCCTTTTGACTTGGCCCTTGTATCTCGAAGGAATGTCTTTCTTTACAATCCTATGAGCCACCTTAGGATCAGACCATACTCTCACCTTTTCCTTCTGATATTGAAATGTGTTGGCAAGGGTGTACAACCTCAGAGCTTCTTTCTTCAACTTATTATTGATGACGAAGCAGCATAAGTTTGTCAATGCATTTCAGCATTTCATTATCATGAAGCTTTTGCTGCTATTCTTCTTTAATCTTTACTCTCACAGCTTCCATCTGTGAGGTGGGAGTGATGGGCATGGGTTTGGCTTTAGCCAATGTTAGGACTGCAGACAAAGGCAACCTTCTTCTTCCATCATCTCTCTTCTTCTTCTCTAGCCTCAACACCCTTCTCTTCTTCTTCTTAGGTGCATCATCGGCTGTTGGTTAGATGGTAAGGGAGTTGGTTTTGTGGGTTGTGGTTGTGGTTGTTTTGGAGAGGGATGTTGACAGGCTGAGTTAGCATTTTGGAGGTAAGTGTTGCCTTTGAGTATTTGGCTAGCTCAGTCCTGCTCCCTGCTCCTGCTTCATTCAAAGCTTCGACTACTAACCCTTAGTGTATGCCTCAGACGAACAGATCTTGGAGGTTATGGCCAAGATGCTGTCCCTGGTCCATGATTTTACTTCGATCAATGATCTCCCAAGGTATTTGCTGATGAATCTGATCATGATCTCAAGTCTCTCTCTATCCATAGTGCTGTAGCTGGCCCATCTTGTTGGATCTCTTCGATCTCTAATCTTCTTATTTCAGAATCCAGCTTTTCAGTGTCGAAACCTTGCCCTAAAAAAGCTGATCAATGATATTGTCCATTGATCTGCTGTGTTCAGCATCAGCCTCTTAACCATTTCGTTCAAGTTCTTCTCTTCTCAGCACTCTTTTTTTTCTTGTATGTGACATGAAAATCTTTTTGACTTTCATGGTACTTTTCAATTTCAGCTCCCTTCTCAATCACATTCTCCTTCTCTTTTTCGGCCTCATACACAATCCTTCTTTTTCCACCTTTTTATCTTTCTCTTTCTCTCTCTCCTTCTCCATCCTCTTTCTTTTAGCTTTCACCGCTGAACTCTCCCCCTTTTTGGTTGCATTGGTTGCAAGGGATTGAGTAGCAGAAAGTTGTTGGCGCAGTACATCCTCCACCAGAGGTTGTAAGACAGTAGAAAGTCTCTCATCAACAGTTTTATAACAAATTCGGTTAGCTGTGGAGTGATGAGAGATAGGGGATTTTGAGGGATAGCATCCATTGCTCAGGAGGGTTTGGTCCTGAGAAATGGTGCCAGAAACAGAGGCAGGTGTGGAGAATTTTGTAGTGGTTGTGTGTTTAAGGGACCTTTAGAGGAAGGTGCCATCTGTTGGGTTAATATGATGGCAGATGGTCTTTCTCCTTGAGAGAGTTGGTCAAGTAGTTTTTGCAGCCTACTGACTTCCTCCTCTGGATTGTGTTCTGGGCAAGAACGTCATAAAAGAAGCCCAGGTCATCATCAGCAGATGCTGAATCACCTGACCTCCTGCTTGTAGAAGGATGTACATGCACTGGGTGTAGACCAGTTGTAGCATGTGCCCCTTTGTCTTGGAACTGGGGACTTCCAGCCTCAGGACTTTGTCCTTCATCAGCTGTTGCCTCTGGTGAGGTCTTAGGAATGTTACCAGCCTCAGTCTGATCATATGCTGATTTAGAAGAGGTGGCAGCCTCACCAGATGTTCTGGTCTCCATATCCACACCAGGAGATAGAACATTTAAACCCCGGTGTTTGGGTTGTCAGAAACATGGTGATCCTCGTCCTCAATAGCTGTGGTTCTCCCCTTTGTTGGTGGTTGTTGGGGAGGAGGAGAGGCATGCAGCTGAGTCAGCACGTTTGCATGATAAGGGTGGGACTTTGGGGGGTGGTGCATGGGGAGATGGGGTAAAAGCAGTGTGCACCTGGGAGAATGGTGCTCTTCAATGGCAATCTCTCAAATGAGGAAGATCCCAGATTGTGGGTACCCCTTCTATGGTTGCTGCAGGCTCCTTTTGAGAGGAATCCTGAGCGGCTGTGGGGAGAGTCCTTATATCCACTAGGGGTTATAACCAGTGGATATAGCATGCGTTTGTGTTGCAGGGGCATCCTCAGGGGACTCATTTCCCTGAGTAGCCTTTTTGGTTTTCTTTTTAGTGGGTTAGTGTGACTTTTGATTTGGAGGTGGTGGCTATGGGTTCCAGCTGCGTGGGTTTGGCAGCTTGGCAGCCATTTTGAGTGATTGGTCAGAGTTGTGCCGGGAGTATATTTCAGGCAGTACAGCCATAGCAGGGTCCAAGCCAACAAGTCCCTCAGCTTGAAGCTGGTTTGCAATTATGGCCATTATGAACCGAGGATATAATATCCAACGGTTAGCAGTTTGTTTTTGAGCCATATGCTTGAGCTCTGAAAATAGTATTTCGAAAAAATTAAAGGTGTTGCTCAAGGATGGAGTACATTACTTGTTGCCACCTTGTGGACATTTGATCCCATGATGAGGTCTTGGAGGCAAGGCACACATTTACCATATGAAATATGAGACGTTCGGCATCTGGGAAATGTTTCTTCAGTAAGGTAGATGCACTCAAGTCACCCTGGTATCCATGGTGGGCAAATGATTGATCTGTTGTGCCCTTTGGATAACCAGTTGGAAAGTGGCATCATCTAGATCAGGGTTTGACGAAGAGTTCTGGAGTGATGACCACTTTTGGCCATGGACAAAGATTGAAGAGACTATGTGTCGTTCTCTCAGAGACTAAAGTGACGTTTGTCCAGAAGTGGTTAAGGGATGCGGCATATATGGTGGGATTTATCAGAAACGCCGTTTTGTAGGGTGATTGAACCATTAAATCAATGGCGTTGTGAAACTTGGTCCAGTATGGTGATTTGGTGAGATGTGCGACACAGTTGTGTCATGGTTTTAATTGCATGGTCGCCATTGATGAAGAGAGGGGAGAGTTTTTCAACGTTAGGTTTGAGAGAAGAATATAAAAACTCTGAAGGTGGGATAAGGTATTTAAAGGGTCGGGATAGAAATCGACTGAGGGTTTTGGTGTGAGTCATCAGTTGTTTAAACTACTAATGACGTGGTATTAACCGTCAAAGTTGAAACAGCTGAAGTCTCGAATTTAGTCATCAGTAGTTATAAAACTACTGAAGACAGTTTTGACTTCAGGTGATGAAACAACTGAAGACTTGGTATCAGTCATCAGTAGTTGTGAAACTACTGAAGACATTGATTTTGTCAGCAGTTTGTAAAACGCTGAAGACTTGGTGTTAGTCTTCAGTTGTTTTGAAACAGCAGTTGTAGAAACAACTGAAGAGAAATTACTCATCAGCTGTTTTCATCAATTCTTAGCTTTCAGTTGTTTCATACTGTGCTCAACACTTACTCATCAGACTTTGCATCTGCTTTTCAGGTGTTTCATAGGACGTCAGTACTTATCTGTTGTACTGATTTCATAGTTGTAACTACATCAGTAGTTGTAACTACATCAGTAGTTGTAAGTACATCAGTAGTTTAGAACAGATAAAGTACTTCACTACTTGTGAGGCATTTAACCTTCAGTAGTATAAAAACTACTGAGGTGAAAGAACTCATCAGTACTTATATGTGACATGGTTACCAATGATCACCAGTACTTATTACTGAGATCATCAGTAGTTGTCACTTATTCTAGCTGCAGCATACCAAGCCTTAACACCAGGTTGTGGAAAGTTGAACTATCCAAAGCTAGTAAAAATGTCTGCAAGCTCATCAACACTAGGCACAAACATAGGATTAATTAGACCCTTTTCAAAACAATCTCTTATAAAATGATGTCTAATTTCTATATGTTTGGTCCTAGAGTGTTGGACTGGATTTTTGACAATGCAAAGAGCTGAAGCACTATCCATTAATAACGGAGTCTTAGTCTCTGTAATGCCATAGTCCAAAAGTTGATTCTGAAGCCAGAGTACTTGGGATGTACAACTTGCAGCAGCAATGTACTCGGCTTCAGCAGTGGATGTAGCAACAGATGTTTGTTTCTTACTCTGCCAAGAAATCAAACAGTTTCCTAGAAAATGACATCCACCAGAAGTTGATTTCCTGGCCAACTTACACCCTGCATAGTCACTATCAGAGAAAGCAACTAATTTACAAGAGTGCCCAGTGGAATACCATAAACCTAGAGATTGTGTCCCTTGCAAATATCTAAAGATCCTCTTGAATGCAATCAGATGAGACTCTTTAGGTGCAGCCTGAAATCTAGCACAAACACATGTAGCAAACATAATATCTGGTCTAGAAGCGTTAAATACATCAAGGACCCAATCATACATCTTAAAGTGTTTCATCAACCACTTTACCTTTCTGATATGTATCCAGTTGTGTGGTGCTACACATGGGGGTAGAACAGGGCTTACAGTTTTGTAAATCAAACTTTTCCAAAAGATCTTTTGTGTATTTGGACTGATGAATGAAATTTCCATCAGCCTTTTGTCTGATTTGCAAACCCAGAAAGAACTGTAATTCTCCCATGGCACTCATTTCAAACTTCTGTTGCATCAACTTTGTAAAGGCATCACACAACTGAGGATCAGAGGATGCAAAAATAATATCATCAACATAAATTTGAACAAGTAGATTATGCTGCCCAGCTTTCTTAATGAATAAAGTCTATCAATGGAGCCTCTAGTGAAATCATTTTCCAAAGAAAGTTTGATAATGTCTCATACCAGGCTCTAGGAGCTTGTTTCAACCCATAAAGAGCCTTATCAAGCTTATACACCCAATTAGGATGTTTATTGTCCTCAAAGCCTGGTGGTTGACATACATAAACCTCTTCTTTAATTTTCCCATACAAAAATGCACTTTTGACATCCATTTGAAAAAATTTAAGTTTTTGATAAGCAGCATAAGCTAGAAAACAATCGAATTGCTTCCAGTCTGGCTACAGGGGCAAAGGTTTCATCATAATCAATACCTTCTTCTTGTGCAAACCCCTGAACAACCAGTCTGGCCTTGTTCTTAACATAAGCCCATTTTCATCATTTTGTTCCTAAACACCCATTTAGTGCCTATTGCACACTTACCTGGAGGTAGAGGAACCAGTTCCCACACTTGCTGTTTCTTGAACTGAAGAAGCTCAAGCTGCATGGCATCAACCCATCCATTGTCCTTTAAAGCAATGTGATAATTCTTTGGCTCTTGCTGACTGATGAAGAGAGCATAGAAGCAGAAATTTGACAAATGACTTCTTGTTGATACGCCAGCAGTGATATCACCAATGATTTGAGACATAGGGTGATTCTTTAGATCTTGATACACAATGAGATCTGTGCAAGTGTTTGCAGCAGGTTCAGCAGCAACAGATGGTGATGGTGAATCATTTCCTTGAAACTAATCAGTGGATGGTAATTCAAAGGAGGTTGAATTTGAAGAAATCTCATCAGCATTTGTTGTGGATGGTGCTACTGGAGCTACAGGAACATCAGGTCTAGCTGAATCAGGCAGTTGATCACTAAACCTGAAGAGGTGAGTACTGCTATCATCATCATCATCACCAGCAGTACCACCAGGCGGTGAACTGTTGACAGGAGCAACAGCAGGAGTTTGATAAGGAAATATTGCAGTATGTCCAAATCAAATAGCTCCACAGGCTTTGTGGAATCTTTCCTTAGGAGATTCATTAAACTTAACATGTAGAGTCTCTTCAACCATCTTTGTTCTACAGTTGAAGACGTTGTGCTTTGCAAGTTGATGAATAAGAACAAAGTACCCTGCATCCACCTTAGGATCAAATTTTTGGAGTTGATCCCGTGTGTTGAGAATGAAACAAGGACACCCAAATGCTCTGAAGAATGAAATTAGAGGGGCCAAATGATGAAGAACTTCATATGGAGTCTTCATCAACCTCTGATTTACTAGAACTCTATTCTGTACATAGCAAGCTGTATTGACAGCTTCAGCCCAAAAAGTCATTGGCAGTCCAGAATCAGCCAACATGGACCTTGCAGCTTCAATAAGGGTCCTGTCTTTCTCTCCACTACTCCATTTTGCTCAGGAGTTCTTGGGATGCTATACTGCCTCTTGATTCCCTTGATAAGTAAAACTCATCAAGTGTGTGGTTTCTAAATTCAGTACCATTATCACTCCTCACACACTTAACTGGTAGGGAATACTGCTTCTCAACGTGTAACACAAAGTTCATAATGGACTGTGCAGCCTCATCCTTTGAATGCAAGAAGAAAGTCCATACAAATCCGGAGTAATCATCCACAATTACCAGACAGTATTTCTTCTTAGCCATACTCATCACTTTTACAGACCAAAGAGATCCATGTGAAAAGCTGTAAGCAGGCAGTGGACTTAGGTTCTTCTATGGAGGGAAATGAAGCTTTGTGCTGTTTTCCTTTTAGACAATCAGTGCAGTTATCTTCACACTTGAACTCCTTCATTGGCAGTCCCCTTACTAGACCATGGTTTATCAGCTGATTCATGTTTTTGAGATTAACATGACCCAGCCTTCTATGCCATAGAATAGATTCTTGGGGGGAAGCCTTGGAAAATAGGCAAGGATGGCCTTTGAGATCTATTTTCTTGGAAAGATCTAAGGCATACCTCTTCCTGTCCTGTTGGCCTTTAGGAGAGTGTGTTCATCCAACACCTTATCAATCAAATTTAGAACTTTGGATGATAGAATCCGATAGTTCTGACTGGTGAAAACAGCAACATGGCCTTTGTCACACATTTGACTGACACTCAAGAGGTTGTACTTGAGATTTTCCACATGGTTAACATCATCAAACTTTATTTCCCCATTGGAAACAAAGCCTTTGCCAATGATGTAACCTTTTGCATCATTGCCAAATGACACAACCCCTTCCTTCCTTGAGAGTAGTCATTAAGAAGTGATTTGTTTCCTGTCATATGCATGGATCATCCACTGTCTACATACCAGATGCCTCTGAGGTATGTTGAAGAACCCTGCAAGATACAACAAATTAGTTAGATTTTGAGACCCAAACCTTTTTGGTCTTGGGCCTGTTCTCATCAACAGATGGTAAACTAACATGTTTGTTGGAAACAACAGCCTGAGAGGAAGAAGCTGGTGAAGAAAGGAATCCTTAGGCTTGGACCTCCTTTTATGTGGTTTCAACATAGGAACATCTAATTGGTTAACTCTTCCCAATAGATGTTGAACCATCATAACCAGCTGTGTCTGATTTTGGATAAGGCTTTCAGCTCTTCAGACACATTGGCATTGGAGTTTGATAAGTTCCTATGTTGCACCTTCTTCTTTTGAGCAATCTCAGCTGTTACCTGTTAACCCCTTCCTTTTTGGATTTCAGTTTGGACTTGAGGGTTACAGGATTTGATGTTGCTGGTACAAATGTGGCTCCAAACTCAGTTTTCATTTTAGCCATTTTCTTGAATTTCTTCTTTATGTTTGAGTTTGGATCCCCTTTTGTACCAACAATCATCTGTAAGATGATTGAACAAACCACATACTTCACATGGTTTCTTCTTCATCTTATGATGATCATCAACTAAAGAGGATGAAACTACTGAAGATTGCTCTTCAGTACTTTAGAAGCATTATTTGCTTTCTTGACTTCCTCTTTAGTAGTCTTCAAACTCTTTCTACTGACAGTTTTCTTCTCTTCGTGCTGTCATTAGTTGGAGTTTGAACTTCAGGTGTTAAATCTTGCTCTCCAGTCCTTTCAGGACTTTCAGAAATAACTCCTGAGTTGATCATCTCTTTTATCATGTGAGTGTCAGCAGTAGAACCATCAATATCAGCTGATGGGTTCTGAGGGGCTTAGTGCTGACTTCAACTTTTGATGATGCTCTATCAAAAGGTGAATCACGTGATGGGGTGGATTGGTTATTGCTTTCTCCATCAGATTTCACTTCTGCTCTTGAAGCAAAATCTGTAGGAGGAGCAGTGTGATTGTAACCAATACCAAACTTCATATTGGAAGCAGATTGCTTACTAAGAAGCATTTCAAAACCTTTGCATGATTGTACCCATCATCACACTCTACCTGGGTGACTGCAAGGGTTTCTTTTAGATTTCTCTGGTCATCCAGAATAACCTCTAGCTTAGCCTTTTCATCATTTAGTTGGCATTTATGCTTATAAATCTCATCATTTTTACAATTAAGAGCAGACTCAAACTCAACTTTTCTTTTGGAAATGGTTTTCTCAAGCAAGTTTTTGATTTATTAATGCTACATTTGCCTCTCTAATTGAGACAAAGGCAGCAATGCATGAGAAAATAACTTGGCTTTAGCCTCTGAAGATACCTGAGTTACCTGTGAAGATGATGCATTTGAGCAGGAACCCTCAGTAGACTCCAGGGCCATGAGAGCCAGATTCCCAAAAGGACTGTCACCACCATGTTGACCAGCACCTGTGAACAGTTGTTCATGACCAGACATGTCATCCGGTAAACTGCTCCAGTCAACACCTCCAGGGGTGAAGAGCTGTGTTGTTGAGGTTGAGGAGGTTGATGAGATTGAGATGGTTGAGGTTCTGGTAGTGCATGAGGTTGTGGTACTATAGGAACTTGAACTTGATTTGACTGTGGCATGTAATAACAAGGGTAAGGATATGGCATTTGACCCTGAGGAACAAAATATGCAGGAGATTATGGTTGAGAATGATGACTAGAATTGACAAGATGTTGCCCTCTGTGTTGTTGACTATTGCCAGGGAAAGTCACAAAGGTGTAGAGGAATTAGATCCAGATGATCTGCATTCTCTAGCAAAGTGTCCAAGCCTGTGGCATTTGTGACACTTCAACTTACTCTTGTCAAAACCAACTTTGGTTTTGCCAGAGAGTCCTGGGAACTTTCTTCCAGTTCTTTTGTAGAACTTCTGAGATCTGATATTTATCAAGGCCATTTGGCTCAAAATATCCATCTCTTCTAAGTCATCATCAGCAATCCCCTTGAGATCATCCATGATGAAGCATAGATTGTCATTATTACATCCAGTAAACTGACTATCAACACTCACAAATGCAGAATCAGAAGTGTTTGAAGAGAAGTCAATATGCTCATCATACTGGCATTCAGATGACGTATATTCTAACTCATGACCAACCAAGGCAGTGTTGCCTGATACAAAGTCTTCAGTGATATTTCCAGATGAAGACAATTTTCGTTTCTGTTCTATCTCTCTCTCAAATGTGAGCAATTTCCCATAGAGTTGGGTGAGAGATAGTTTGTCCAATTTGCACTGGAGCGTAGGACAATAGTGTATGTGTCCCATCTCTCAGGCAGTGATCTGAGAAATCTTTTATTCGTCTGGCTATTGGTGTGCTCATGTTTAACCATTTTTAATTCAGAGATCAAACAAGAGAACCGCTCGAACTGTTGAGTCAGTGTCTCACCTTTCCTATGAGAGAATGTCTCATATTGTTGGGCAAGGATTTCTCTATTATTTGCCAAGACCTATCTGTTCCTCCAAATTGTTCTTTCAAGGCATTCCAGAGGTCATGGGCAGTTTCATGATGCATTAGCCCAGAATAGATTTCATTAGGCAGTGCCATGGCCAAAATTCCATGGGCTTTTGCATCAATCTCAAACAACTTCTTATCCTCATCTGAGTATTGCTCCCTCCTCTTCGGAACCATTTGATTGGTTTTCGGGTTATTCACCATAGGCTTGTGTGGACCATGTACCACTGATGTCCAACAACCTGCGCTGTTAACAGACAGGTGATGGAGCATTCGTCGTTGCCATATGTTATACTCATTCCTAACCAGCATTGGAGGCTTGGTTGAGGAACCAGTATTGTGAGGATCATTAGAGGAGTAGTCATTTTGAGTCCAAATACAATTTAATTCAAGCTTTTAAACGTTTTTATAAAGACCACAACAGACTCAATGAAAACCAAGAGAAAATCTCAGGATAAATGACCAGAAAACACAGAAAATTCAATCTCTATAACCGTTTCTTGCAAAACACAAAAATGCTAATTCAATCAAACTTGGATCTTGAATAGCAGTTTCAATGATCAATTATTAGATCGATCAATGATTAACCTGCTCTGATACCATTTGTCAGGATCAGTGATCGCAAGTTTGATGTAATTGAGCGTAGCACAGCGGAATATGAACAAGAATTAGACAAATTGTAGCAAGAATTTGATGCTCGTATGCATTAAGAACAAATACGGTTATAATGAGAGAATATATTTCTGTAACAAGGAATGTTTTAATAATATTAATATTTCTGATCAAATCATTCATCTATTACATTAGGTTGACACTCCTTATATAGAGTGCAATCGCTGTTGTTATCACGGGTAAGTGACAACTGGCAGATCTTAATACAAAAATAACTAACTCTTAACAAACTACTGAAATGTTCACAACTACTGAGAACATATCAGAGTGTTAAGTACAAAATAAGAAACTACTGATAAGAAACTACTAAACTACAACGACTGAAGAACAAGCTCTTCAGTCGTTTTACAAAACTACTGATAAATAAAAACTACTGATGAGCACAACAACTGAAGAAGTATTCTTCAGCTGTTGTGTCAAACTACTGAAAAATAAAACATAAAACTACTGAAAGGTAAACCGTCACAACTACTGAAGAAGACCTCTTCAGCTGTTGTGACAATGTCTGATACTTTGGTCTTCAGCACTTGTGTCTTCAGACTTTGTCTTCAGCACTTGTGTCTTCAGACTTTGTCTTCAGCACTTGTGTCTTCAGACTTTGTCTTCAGCACTTGTCTTCAGACTTTGTCTTCAGCACTTGTCTTCAGACTTTGTCTTCAGCACTTGTCTTCAGACTTTGTCTTCAGCACTTGTGTTCAGACTTTGTAATCAGCTGTTGTCTTCAGTTGTTGTGGTCTTCAGTAGTTGTTGTGACGTCTGTGGGACTTAAGGTTTTTCTGATCCGGCTCATTGGTTCTTTTGGTCCAACAAATATTTTTAATTCTTTTTCATTTTCCAATAACAATTTGTTTGCCTTATAAATCCCTAATAATCAGATTCTGGAAGATGAAGAACACATATCCTGAATAGTCTCATAAGGAAGATCCATGATAGTTCGTTCTGTAGCTAAGCTTTGTTCATAGTTGCAAATCCTTGTAATTCTTTGTTGTTCCTCTTCTTTGACCTTTAGCATCTCATCAGCCTCAGATTCTTTCTTTCTTTTATAACCTATTCTAGCCTTATCATCATTAGTTCTCACAGACTCTGGATTACTGTCATTGTCAACTCTCAAAGTTTCATAGTTCTCTTCAATAGTTTCTCTAAATTAAGAATTTAGATTCGAATCGGTTCTCAATAACTTTAACTTTTCAATCATCTATGTTTTATAATCAAGTATGTTTGTTACAGAAGAAACAAGATCAGTATTAGCGCGGGGGTTTGATATGGGAACACGGCTTGCTGAAATCCTTTTCTTTGGATATCCAGCTCAAGAGATTTTAGTCTGTTGATCATATCCATAAGTTTTGTGTTGAAATACCCTCTTTCTTGCTTTTGCATTTTAACTTGATAATTCCATAAAGACAAAAGAGAGTCAAGAATCTTTTGAATTTTTTCATGATTACTAAGATCAAGAACATGCTTCTTTAGATTATTTGCCACCTTTAAGAATCGATCAATTGAATCTGACAATTTTTCTTTCTTCATACCTACAAAAGAGTCAAATCGGCTTTCTGCCATTGTGAGATTATCTGATTTAAAGTCTTCTGAAGATGACATGATTGTAAAAATTTTGAACAATTAAACGCCCCAAAAATATTTTTCCCAAAAATTGTAATATAATTCTCCCGCAGGATAAAAATATTATTTTTAAATGTCACGCTATACAATCTTAGCAACTAGGGTCAAGCTGCCAGGTCAGTTTGTTTTTTTTATAAATCCTTTAAAATCGTTGAATATTTCTTTATTGGTTTGAACTCAATTAATCCCAACTAGTCAATTTTATTTGTTTGTTTATTATTAGACCACACCTTATTTGTTATTAATTGTAACTAGCCTAATTGTTAAAAATTATAAACTTGTTAGCCCAATTTCTTTGATTTTTAATGAGCCCACATATTTTTCTTTTAAATAGCCCAATACTTACACCCAAAAACCCAACTAGTTAATACAAACCCTAACCCTAAATCTAAATAATACCACAAAACCTGTCACTTCTCTCCAACACCTCCATCCGCACAACCAATTCTCTCCATCTGAAAACCCTAGATGCCCTCACTCATTCTCACGATGCAAATGGTTGAGCCTATAATGAAACTATACGCAGAAGCAACCGATGGTTCATCCATTGAAAGGAAAGAAAGTGCGCTCGTTTGGCACTTTCAAGATGTTGATCCAAGTTTTGGTTCTGCTCAGGCCAAAGAAATGCTAGACCATCTTGAAAGCATGCTTGCAAATGAACCTGTTGTAGTCGAAAGTGGTCAATACATTATCAAAGTCAAGCCACATGGTGTGACTAAAGGTCTAGTCGTGGAGAAGATATTTGCATCAATGTTCAGAGATGAAAGACGGGCGGATTTTGTACTGTGTGTTGGAGATGATAGAAGTGACGAAGATATGTTTGTGATGATCGGCGATGCAATAAAGGCAGGTGTAATATTGAATAATAAAAGTTGAGTATTACTTGGATGATACAATAGAAGTTATAAACATGCTTGAGAATCTTGGTGTAACACCCCGAAAAGTCAAAACGAGTCATCGAGGATAATGGCTTAATTAGTGGGTATTTAATGTGAAGTCGGTTTCTTGGATCGATAAACATCCGAGCATGTTCTTGATGGAAGGATAAACAAACAGCAAAAACCAAGAGACAACCAATAATACGAACTATAATTGAATGGTTTCATTCATAAAACCTAACGATTACAAGCTCGTTACAACATAAGAATCAAGACTCTTGGCAAGGGGAAGATCGAGCATGATCTCCCCTCTCATCTGGCAGCCCTAGGCTCCTGGGCACACTCTCTCTAAAACCCTTTAGAAATCCCTCTGCTCTCTACACATTGAAACTGGTATATATAGGCCTCGGCCCATATTAGATGCGACTGGGCCCATTCGTGCGATTGGACCATGCGTATGGTTCAATCATATGACTGGACCATGCGTATGGTTCAATCGTACGACTAGACCATACTTATGGTTCAGTCCTACAAATGTCCCAATCGTATCTCTCAGTCGCACGGCTGGTCATTAGCATGGCTCAGTCGTACGACTGAGTCTCATTCGCATATGCTCCTGCGAATGACCCAGTTTCATGTGTTTACAACATATCAGGTATATAACATTAAGCCTAGACTATTCGACAAGCGATGGTCACACTATATATGACTATATATGCTCCAACAAATTCCCCCTTGGATGTTGCTTGCGAATAGTAGATAACACCTCTTACAATCTTTAGTCAATCTTTGCTCTGGTTGCCAATAGAATCAAAATAAAACCATATTAGCCAACCTTGCCGATCCGTCAGGTTACTACCATATCCTTGAAAATGAATTAGGCACAATAGCTTTCGTTTACTTTGCAGAACACCATCATAGCAGCAAGATTCCCCATATGACTGATTTTTCCAGAGAATGATACGAACAGTTTTTCATTGCTTCAATCTTCACACAGGCTAACCTGATTAACATCACCACCTACAGAAATTCCCCCTCACATTCAGCATATCCCAATATATAGACATTGTGCTCTCCTTGTGTCTTCACACGATGTACTGGGCAAAAGGTTGAAGGTTCCAATCCATAGCTGACAATATCAACCAAATCAGCATGCACGAAGATTCATCATCAGAAACCGGTTCACATCATCACTTTCTCATTGCGTCTTCAATTTCTCTATACATGGATTCCCCTTAAGAATGAAAATCCTCTTTGTGAGGATAAATATAACTTGATTGGCCCATAAGTAGTCAGATGCTCCTGACTACCCCACAAAATCAGCACCGACTGCTGACATCTTCTCTTCTCTCTTTCATGTTCCAACAACATTCACCTATTCTGGAAGTCCGATGAATAATGGGGTACACATCAAACTTATTTGACAAAAGAACCTTAGGGTGAATATGCTTTGCTCATCTTCAAATCTGTGCAAGAAGCTGTTCCGGACTCTTTTTTTTGTCTAGAACAAATGCGGATGAGTCCGTGCGATTAATCCATTCGCACGACTGAGTGTTCAGTCGTGCGACTGAGTTATTCGCATGAAGTTGTTCTGGCGTATGGACTATTTAGGTGCATGGACACTCAGTCGCATGGCCATTTGGACGCATGACCACTGTTGGGGCGCATGGTCCAGTCGTATAGCATTCGAATGCAAGACCACTGTTGGGGCGCATGGTCCATTCGAACGCAAGACCATTGTTGGGGCCCATGGTCCATTTGGACGCATGACCACTGTTAGGGCACATGGTCCATTCGGATGCATGACCACTGTTGGGGCGCATGGTCCATTCGGACGCATCTGAACGCATATTTTCAGATCTGCAGCCGCCAGGGCTGCCCAAAACCCTAATCTAATGAATTCAACATGAAGCGAAACAAAGTAGACATCATAATATTCTAAAGGGTGATAGGAACGTGTTTCGAATTCAATTTTAACATAGAAGCAACGCACGTAACAAGATCTGAGCAAAACATGAAGAACACGAAGTGGTTTAACGTCAAGATCTGAATTTTGATCCAGAAAACAAGAGCTCGGGTTGCTAGAATGATTGTTAGATCATTCCAGCAGTAACCGACTCTGATACCAATTGTGAAGTCGGTTTCTTGGATCGATAAAGATCTGAGCATGTTCTTGACGGAAGGATAAACAAACAGCAAAAACCAAGAGACAATCAATAATACGAACTATAATTGAATGGTTTCATTGATAAAACCTAACGATTACAATCTCGTTACAACATAAGAATCAAGACTCTTGGCAAGGGGAAGATCGAGCATGATCTCCCCTCTCATCCGGCAACCCTAGGCTCCCGGGCACACTCTCTCTAAAACCCTTTAGAAATCTCTCTGCTCTCTACACATTGAAACTGGTATATATAGGCCTCGGCCCATATTAGATACGACTGCCCATTCGTGTGATTGGACCATGCGTATGGTTCAATCATACGACTGTACCATACTTATGGTTCAGTCTTACGAATGTCCAATCGCATCTCTCAGTCGCACGGCTGGTCCATTAGCATGGCTCAGTCGTACGACTGAGTCTTATTCGCATATGCTCTTGCGAATGACCCAGTTCATGTGTTTACAACATATCAGGTGTATAACATTAAGCCTAGACTATTCGACAAGCGACGGACACACTATATATGACTATATATGCTCCAATATTAATAAATGAAGAAAATGGGTTATGGGCTAATTAGGCTTATGGGTAAGAGCCTAAGTGATTTAGGGCCCATAATCGGCCTTCAAACCCACCTAATTAGCCACCATCTTCCACACTTGAACCCTAGCCACCAAAATTCGTAGAGAGAGAAAGTAGAGAGAGAAAGTAGAGAGAGAAAGTAAAGAAAACTCAATATTGGAAGCTTCAAAAGTTAAGGGATTGAAGATCTGAACGATTGAGCATCAAACCATAAGAAAGGAGCAACAAATCAAGGTAAGAATCGGCCTCTAAACACTTCTGTAGATCAAACCCGGATTCTAGGGTTTTGGGTTTTGAAAAGTTGCAAAGAATCACATAAAGGTCATATTTGTATGTATGAACACATGTAAAAAGCTTAGATATAGCCTCATGGATGATTAACTAAGAGTTTGGACGTAAAAAGTTGTGATTTTGGGTTAAAAACAGGCTGGTTTGTAATTTTTATGCGTTCTGCGAAACTTTATATACATTGAGCGAATTTGCATATTCAAGCAGCGAAACTATGAGAACTTCCTGCGAAACTATAGTTTCGCAGGTAGTTTCCAAGAAAAGTTATCCAAGGAAAGTTGGGCAAAACTGACAGCGAAACTGGCAGTGAAGATACCAGTGAAACTGGCAGCGAAACTGGCATCGAAACTGCCATCGAAACTGCCTGCGAAACTGCCTGCGAAACTGCCTGCGAAACTGCCTGCGAAACTGCCATCGAAACTGCCATCGAAACTGCCTGCGAAACTGCCTGCGAAACTGCCAGCGAAACTGCCAGCGAAACTGCCAGCGAAACTGCCAGCGAAACTGCCAGCGAAACTGCCAGCGAAACTGCCAGCGAACTGCCAGCGAAACTGCCAGCGAAACTGCCAGCGAAACTGCCAGCGAAACTGCCAGCGAAACTGCCAGCGAAACTGCCAGCGAAACTGCCAGCGAAACTGCCAGCTGCCAGCGAAACTGCCAGCGAAACTGCCAGCGAAACTGCCAGCGAAACTGCCAGCGAAACTGCCAGCGAAACTGCCAGCGAAACTGCCAGCGAAACTGCCAGCGAAACTGCCAGCGAAACTGCCAGCGAAACTGCCAGCGAAACTGCCAGCGAAACTGCCAGCGAAACTGCCAGCGAAACTGCCAGCGACTGCCAGCGAAACTGCCAGCGAAACTGCCAGCGAAACTGCCACGAAACTGCCAGCGAAACTGCCAGCGAACTGCCAGCGAACTGCCAGCGAAACTGCCAGCGAAACTGCCAGCGAAACTGCCAGCGAACTCCCAGCGAAACTCCCAGCGAAACTCCCAGCGAAACTCCCAGCGAAACTCCCAGCGAAACTCCCAGCGAAACTGCCAGCGAAACTGCCAGCGAAACTGCCAGCGAAACTGCCAGCGAAACTGCCAGCGAAACTGCCAGCGAAACTGCCAGCGAAACTGCCAGCGAAACTGCCAGCGAAACTGCCAGCGAAACTCCCAGCGAAACTCCCAGCGAACTGCCAGCGAACTGCCAGCGAAACTGCCAGCGAAACTGCCAGCGAAACTGCCAGCGAAACTGCCAGCGAAGGTGGCAGCAAAACTGTTGACGAATCTAGCTGTGAAATTGTTGATCTTGCAGCGAAATTAGCAGCGAATTTAGACAGAAATTAACCCCTTTAAGTGTCAACTTATCTGCAGGTTGCGTAGTGTGATCCTAGCCTTGTAAGCTTAGTTTAGAGATTACTCACGGTATCGAGGTGAGTTCTAGATCCCCTTATTTGTATGTTTTTCCATGTTTTGGGGTTATTATGCATACTAAATATACATTTTTTAAATGAACGAGTTTTTATGAGGTTTTAACGAGAAGATCGATTTTTCTATAAGGAATGTGTTATATAAATACTTAAAAACAAAATTTTTCACGCTGACCTGGCCGCCCGGCCCCAGCCAGGGGCGTTGCCCCTTGGATCCCACTAGGGGCTGCCGCCCCCGAACCCCCACTGTCCCGCGGTGGATCGGTTATGTTTTATGATGACTAGTACTTGGCATGTTGTGTATATAATAAGTTAAGTATTATATATATATATCAAAGTAGAAAATGATATTAAAGAAAAGTGAACTTAATGAATGTTACCCGTGCTCATTTGATGATGAAAAGTCTTGCAAGCACTATGATAGACTTCACTATGTGAGTCTGATGTATGATGATTGATCCGTATTCATGAGCGGGCAATGTGCCTTGCAGTGTGGATCAATGTGTTGGGGGTTAGCTACCATGATGATGTGTACCGACAGGATCGACATTCGTTGTCGATCAACATGGAGCTCTTGCTTTGTGCAATCTCGTTTATGATGAAGTGAAAGATATGAAAGAATGAAAGAAAATGAACATGCTTATTAAGATGAAAATGTTATGTATTATGTATGCGTGGTCATTATATAAAGAATAAAGTTATAATTTCTTATTTATTTAAAACTAGAACTCACTCAGCAAAGCTGACTTTTATGCATAATAGTTGGCAGGTAAATGCTGACGCTGAGGATGGCTCCACATAGCTACTTGGGGAGCTATGGATGGCATTCCTGCTTATAAAATCTTCTATTGTAATTTAAGACAAGTAATATATTTTGTTTACAATTAAAGGACAAATGTATGAGTACAATATGGTTTATAGGTATTAAATAAATGTCTAATTATTTCCGCTGCAATATTTTGTTATTAAACTGATTTTATGCCATGATTAACCAACTGTGAGGCTTCCCGGGAATGGGGCCTTACACTTGAAGACATCTCAAAAAATTCCGATTCTGGGGGCTGCTTTCTCTGAGCTACTTATTCATCTTCATTCTCTGCTTGGTTGACTTTTATTAGAGTCAAGATTGAAGGGCAGAGTTTGTACATTCTGATTCAGAAAGCAAGGGGTAAAAAAGTCTTCTTTTTTTAACTTTTTGGAAATAGGTTTACAATGGAGTTTGTTTTGTTCTTTGCTTATTGGAAGATTGGAAAATGGGTTAAATGTTGGTAGGTACATTGTGGGTTTGGTCAGGTGGGTTTAATTGGTGGTGATTTAAGGTGGATCTAGGTTGGTGATGTTTTAGGGATTCTAGTTTTGGATAATCATGTAATGGTGGAGATGAGTTTTTTATTTATTTTATTTAATTTCGCAACTTGATTTGTAATTTTGCGGAAAATGATACTAAATTCACAGGTTGTATAGTTTCACCGGAGAAGGTAATTTCGCTAGAATAGTTTCGCCGGATGAAACTGCACTTTCGCTCGAGCAGTTTCGCCAGAATCTCGCAGTTTCGCCGGAATTTGCAGTTTCGCCGGAAAAGTACAATTTCACCGGAAAACGAGCGAAACTGCTAGTTTCGGCTGCAATTTCGCCGAAAACTTTGAACTGTAATTCAGAATGATGCTAGTTTCGTTGGATGAAGATGTTGAAGCTCCAAGAATGGCAAGAACACACACACTAGTGTGTGTGAGAGAAACTTTCATATCTGAAATTTTTCATTGATTTTTCTTGTACAAACGATTATATAGATTCAATATATGTTGATTATAGTGATAGTCTGATGTTGTTGTTGTTGAATTTGTAGAAATTTGAACTCAGATCTATTTTCTCTCTCTAGAAACCCGGTTTCTCTCTCTAAAAATTGATGAAGATCTTCAAAATCAGCAACAATTTTTTCCATTCTTCAATGCATTGATCCAATAAGGCTCGGATACCAAATTGTTACTCTAAGATAATCACACTTGAATCAAATCATGAAGATTATAGATCAAAATGATGATAATCACAATCAAAACCTTTTTGATCTTCAATTAGATTGCTAAATATGTGTTTACAAATAATCTCTCAATCTCTTGGTCATTCAACCATTTACCAACACTAATGACAATTAACTTATTTATAGTGTAGACTAATATTCACTAATTGTACTTAACTCCCTAAACTTATGCTAATTAATAGAAAATTACATATTAAGCATAAAAATGACTAAAAACAAGATAAAATATATTTTGTTCACACAAAATATATTTATTACAATAAAACTCCTTATCATCTAAATCTTCAACGTCTCGTCTTGGTTCTTTGTCTCGAACATGTCGGGTTTGACTTTTGTTGACTTTGACCGTGATGTTGACTTTTGTTGACTTTGACTGTGTTGATAATATAGATTATTTTGTACAGCTCCAACAATCTCTTGAGGATGTTGATTACTATATAAGTATGGGATCCACAAATGCTTGTTGAAATAATATAACCTAACTCATCACCAATGTGAGTCAAAAAAACTGTGTATGGATAGTGGACAATTATACTGACAATCATCGTGGCCGCAACTCTCGACAGTCAAAATCATTCTGTGCATCTTATAGCTCTAGTATGATTTTCTGAAAGTGTTATTGACTCTCAAACAAATGAGAATCTAGTATCAAAATACATATAAAAGGGTCCCAAATGATTATGATATACTTGTATGATTCTGTATGAATCTTTCCACATATGATAAAATTAAATTGAAGTTGTTCTTCTCAGGAAGAAAAATCAGTTAGATTATTTCTAAAAGGTTTCAATCCACCTCAAACCAAAAACACAAAAATATGTCTTGTTTTGTTTTAATTCAAGTTGTTTTCTGTTTTTGTTATCTTCTTTGCGTCAATGTCGGACTATATAACTAGATGAACTCTGTGAATCACAAATTAAAAGGATCACGTCTGAGGTGACCAATTGGCTCTCAATTAAAAAGGATCACGTCTGAGGTGACCAATTGGCTCTCAATTAAAAAGGATCACGTCTGAGGTGATCAAATGATTTTTTGTTAAAGAAAGGTCATGACTGAGATGATCATTGGTCATAACGTTATATATCAAAAGTTAAATTTTGAGTGTATGGAAATGTATGAAGTCAAACTCATAAGTATGAGCCAATCACATGATTGAATCATAAGTATGAGCCAATCACACGATTGAACCATAAGTATGAGCCAACACATGATTGGACCATGAGTATGGGTCAACTATGCGATTGGATCACAAGAATTGTAACATCCACCCATTTTCAAGACTTAAACCTAAACCCGAATCGGTTTGAATCTATTTTAGAAATCGAATTCATTAGTTAGAAATTTAATTTATTTTAATCTTTCAAATACAATAACTATACCATTTATTCAAAATCTATTTATTAAATTATTTTAGCGTTTTGTAAAAAAAATTGTGATTTTAAAATCTGTATAAAATTATAAAGTTTGTGATTTGTCATATATGAGTTCTAACCATTAAATTAAAATATATAATTAGTAGAGAGTTATTTTAAGAATTATAAAATTTATAAGGTTTTATAGATTTATTTTTCTTAAAGATGGTTCTAATAAATCTAGAGGTTAAAGTGTCATTTTTAAAACTCATCCCAAAACCTTTGTGCATGAAATAATAAATTATCAAAACTCCAGGGAACATATGTTTAATTTTGTCTAAAACCAAAACCAATCCTTTTTCTCCCGTCGACCACCTCCGGCCAATCTTCGGCGGTCCTCTGGCGACCCCTCCAATCTTAAAACGCTCGCTTAAAACGCAATTGAACCACTCTTTTGTGCATCGATTTCGAATCAAACACCCTAATCAATTTGTATTAAACGCTCTTTAGACCATGCTAACTTGAAACCGAAGCATCGAATTGAAGTCGTTACTCGATCGTTATACAACGGTCTAAATGGGAGCTATAAAATGATGTTAAAACTTTCGAATTAACACCCTTAAACTTTCTATAACACCAATTTCATTTGAAATACACATTTACCATAAAAGAATATCATCTTCGTTCTCAAACCTGCAACATAGTCGAACACCACCTTCCAACATCATAGCTTCCAATTGACCGAGGGTTATCAATCCTAAACCTCTGTGGAATCTATGAATGTCATCAATTGAAGCTAATCAACATCAAATCTTCGAACTCAAGTTCAAACCGATCGCGACTTGTTCATCGTCCATTTACTTCGACTCGTTTATAATCAAGTAGGTTAACCACATACATACACTCGTACTCACATGGGGAATCAAAGCCCCATGTTTGATTAGTTTAACAATATCAATTTGATGTTCAATTGGAATCAAATCGATTCTAGGGTTTTTAGGAAATTGGGTGTAAGGTCCCATTCCCAGGACATTTACAGTTGGCCAATCATCGCACATAAAACATATAATTACATTAACTTGAAATAAACGTTGCAGCGGAAACATTAAAAAAACAACATTTTCATTAGAAATGCTTTTGCAAAACAATACAACATTCGTTACACTATCATTCGTTCACATTACAATGCAAAAACGTTAAAAAGAGAATGCCATCCAAAAGAGCCAAGTAGCCACCCCGTGCCATCCTCAGCAACTTTACCTGCCAACTGGAAAATGCATAAAAAGTCAGCGTTACTAAGTGAGTTCTAGTTTTAAAATAAAACATACTTTATCTTTCGTTTAAAAACATACTTTATCTTTCGTTTAAAACCGTCCTTTATAATCGTACGTGATCATGAATTATACATACACTTAGATAATATCATTATTATCTTCATTATTCATTTGTTCATTCTGTACATCGTCACTAAATCTTTACTTTCATTCGGACCAATGCCATGTGCTTAACCCCACCATCATGCATAAAGCCGATACTGGGCCTGAGGTCTTTCATAGGCCCCAAAAATTGTGCACGAAGTTGACTCCAGTACCTAGGGTAATGTAACACCCGAGTATTTTTACAAATCAAGATATAAAGAATAAACGCAAGAAAGGCAATTAAGTCCAAGTGGAGGGACTAAAAGTGTAAGAAGGACACAAATCTTTGAAAGTTGGTGTAAAAGGTGGGCATGGCCGCCCACCTTCTTTTCACATCACCAACTTCTTCGGTTTTAGAGAGAGAGAGTAGAGAAAACTCTCGGTTGTTGCAGAGGAAGAAGAAGAAGAAGTGGGCGAATTCAAGGTAAGAATTCGAGGTTTTTATGTTTTTATGTTGGGTTTTATCCCGATTACATGCTTATGTGCTTATGTGTTCGTGTATGTGCTTGGGTGTGTGTTTTGGGGTTCTTTTTAGGTGTTTGAACTCATTGCAATCGGGTTAAAAGGAAGAACACCCAAGTTGCACCAGGTGAGTTCTAGACCCCGGTTTTTACATGTTTTGAAACATATTGGGGCTGAAAACATATTAAAATGATTTACAAAGTTTATGTGTGAATACCCGTATGTATGTGTATGCTGGATGTTAGTTCGTGATAGTTTATAGGCTACTCATGTTTAGAATAGCCACATTATGTTTAGAACAGATGGGTTCGATGATTAGGATTGAAAATATCCTAGAAGCCTGTTTTACAGAATGCTCATGCGCCTAGATAAGTGTTCATACGTTTGAAATTGCCTTTGAAAGAATTAAGTGTAAGCCATGCACCCAAACAGTAGCTCATGCGCCCAAATTTGCCTTAGAAATGTTTAAGTTCTGCCCATGCGCCTGAACAGTGGTTCATGCGCCTAGAAATGTTAGTCGAATGACTAAGTGTAGGACCATGCGCCCCAATAGTGCCCATGCGCCCAAGTGGCCCATGCGCCTAAGTGTTCATGCGTCCGAATAGTATCCACGCGCCTAGATTGGGATGGAATTTACTAAGTGTTCAGACGTCCAAGAGTCCCCATGCGCCTGAAAATGGCCCATGCGCCTAAGTGTTTTTTCATGCGCCTGAATAGTGTCCTTGCGGCTGCATAGTGCCCATGCGCCTAGGACTTAGAATATTTTTCTGTTTTTGGGGAAAATGTGTAAAGTAGGCTTTGACTTGGGAAATCCCCGGGGGACTATAAGTTGACTTTTGAGGTCATAAATAGAATGATGGGCATGTTATGAATGATGATGATGATGATGATGATGATGATTATGATGATGATGATGTTGCATGATTATGCATGATGTATGTTATGTATGTATGATGCCCTGTGATGATGTATGTATGGTATGTTATGTTATGTTCCTATGATGACGAATGTTTGTCTTTCCATGGCTTTACGAGTTATGTTAATGAATGAACCGAAAGTATTATGTAACGTAAAGTGAAAGATAATGAAAGAGGAACATGATGAATGAATGCATGCATTAACGAATGAATGAACGTAAAAAGTCTTGCAAGCAAATGTATGGAGGTTCACACCTAATGAAGGGTGTTAGCTCAACTGTGTGCGGGTTAGCTACCCCAGAAGGATGCACACTGAGGTCCAATCCTTGTGATTGACCACACGTATGGGATCCTTGCCGCTTGCCTCAGGTACTGGAGTCAGCGTCGTGCATAATGTTCATGGTCTATAAAAGACCTCAGGCCCAGTAACCAGCTTCGTGCACAATGTTCAGGGTATAACCTATGGCATTGATCCGAAATAAAACGAAAAGATGAACGGTGAATGTACTTGCCTCAGGTACTGGAGTCAGCTTCGTGCACAATGTCCGGGGTCTATGATAGACCTCAGGCCCAGTAACCAGCTTCGTGCACAATGTCGGGGCATTGTACATGTCACCAGATGTAATCAATGAACGATGACTAACAAACGTAATGGAAGATAATAATGATATTATCTGTATGTACGTATGATGTATGATCACGAACGAATGAAACGTATAGTATGGGCTTTGAAAAGAAATAAATAATGGTTTTATGTATGTTTTATTATAAAACTAGAACTCACTCAGCAACGCTGACTTTTATACGCTTTCAGTTGGCAGGTAAACGTTGCTGGGGATGGCACGAGGCGGCTGCTCAGCTCTTTTGGATGGCATCCATTTAATTAAGGCTTTTGTGATGTAATACAACGATATAATTTTGTAACCGACAAATGATGCATTATTTTGCAAAAGTTTTTAGGATGAAATGAAATGTCATTTGTTTTATGTTTTCCGCTGCACTGTTTTGATGTATAAATAAAATGTATATGTTTTACGTGCGATGAATCAACAGCTGTAAGCGTCCCGGGAACGGGGCCTTACAGGTAAGTGGCAATGATCCCATACATATGGTCAATAACAATGATTGAACCTAATGTGCATCCTTCTGGGGTAGCTAACCCACACACGGTTGAGCTAACACCCTTCATTGGGTGTGAACCTCCATACATATGCTTGGAAGCCTTTCTTACTTTCATTCATTCATTAATGCATGCATTCTTTCATTACGTTCTTCTTTTCATTATCTTCCACTTTACGTTACATAATACTTTCCATTTCATTCATTAACATTCAACGTAAAGCCACATGAATATAATCATACATAACAAGGAACACAAACATAAACATACAACATCAACATACAAGGCACATCACACAGACATAACATACCACATACATACAATCATGCATAAGCACCAATCATACATCATCATTCATGCCCATCATATCATCATCGACTTCAAAAAGTCAACTTACATAGCCCCCGGGAACCTCCCAAGTCAAACCTACATCTGCACTTTTCCCCCAAAAATCAGAAACTATTCTAAGTCTTCATCCGCATTTCTTATTGTTCGTCCGCATTTCTTTTTGTTCATCCACATTTCCTTTTACTCATCCGCATTTCCTTTTACTCATCCGCATTTCCTTTTTACTCATCCGCATTTCCTTTTACTCTTCCACATTTCCATTTACTCATCCGTATTTCCTCTTTACTCATCCATATTGATTCATACTCATCCGCATTGACTTATACTCATGCGCATTGACTCATACTCATACACATTGACTTATACTCATCCACATTGACTCATACTTATCCGCATTAACTCATACTCATCCACATTGACTCGTACTCATCCGCATGACTCATACTCATCCGTATTGACTCATACTCATCCGAATTGACTCATACTCATCCGCATTGACCTATACTCATCCGCATTGACTCATACTCATCTACATTGACCTATACTCATCCGTATTGACTCATACTCAGCCGCATTGACTCATACACATCCACATTAACATGTTCATCCGCATTTCCTCCATCAGACTTTATCCGCATGAGGAACACCTAAGAATTTATTTATGGTTGGGCGTATGAGCTACTTTTTGGGCGCATGAGCAGCCCAGGTCACACTTAACCTCATAATTTAGTCCCCAAACACCATCTATCATGTTCTAAGCTTAAATCTTACATTCTAAGCCATAGAAACACTACCATAACATCATCAAACATAAATATAAACCAAAATCAAACCCCACCCGCAAGATACATACATACACATATACGGGTATGATACCGAACTTTTGTAAAAAGTTCATACATGCATTTCCAGCCCCAAAATCAGTTAAAACATGTAAAAGAGGGGTTCTAGAACTCACCTTTGCAGCCTTGTAGGTGTGACTTCCTTCAAACCTGTTTGCAATTGAGTTCAACCACTTAGAAACCCACAAAAACACACACCCAAACACATACACACATACATAAGCATACAACCAAGGATAAAACCAGTTAAGAACATCATAAACACACGAATTCTTTCCTTGAATTCGACTCTTCTTCTTGTTCTTCTTCAAAATCCAAATTCTGCACTTCCTCTTTCTAAAATGTCCAAAGATTAGGATGTTGTAAGAAGAGAGTGGGCGGCCATGCCCATTTTACACCATCTTTCAAACCTTTTTGTCCTTTTGACACTTTTAACCCCTCAACTTGGGTTAAATAGCTTTTCTTTCTTTTTTTCTTCACTTAATTCATTCATTTGAGTCTTCTAAAAATAACCGGGTGTTACAAGTCCAACCTCGTTATATAGGTTTCGTCCCCAAAACTTGTTATTCCTCAAACAATTGTGGGTAATGTTGTCTCATCTCTTCTTTAGTCGCCCACATAGACTCGGATCCCTTCTTGTGCTTCCACTATACACGCACAAGTGGAACCACTTTATTCCTCAGCCTCTTCTCTTTTCGATCAATGACCTGAAGGATTTGATCTGCCCAAGATTCATATTAAATTGATGTGGCTAGTGTGATATGATCCAAGACGGGTCATACCCAATAACAAGCCAAACAAACACCGAAAGATATTTATTTGTTGATAAGATCATACAAATAAGTAGTGACACCAATTTAGAAAATTGGATTTTCTAATATTGCTTTTGTAAATGAACATTATTATGTGGATAATTGTTCATGAGATATTATTTGTTTTTCATTATTTAGTTTTACTAAATGATAACAAATAAAAGAGTGTTTATTTTATAAAGTTTAAAATTAGTTTTCAACTTTATAAACAAAAGATTAAAGTGTGTTAGTTATGTTTAAAAGTTTAAAAGGATGGGACCCTTTTGTCTTATATTTTGGCCGCCCAAAAGGGCCTTTGGGTTCCATTTTTGTCTTGTAAATTGGAGACTTAAAGATACTAACACACTCCAACTAATCAACCATTCACTCTCATATGAAAAAGACTTTTGCTCTCTCCATCTCTCTCTCTCTCACGATTTTGGAAGAAAAAGGAGCAGAATTTTCAGCTTTCAAAAGGGGTTTTGGTTGTTGAAAATTTGGTGTCAAGATTCCTAGCAATCAAAGGTGTTAGAACAAGCTTGGGGTATCACCACTTGAGGGCTTCGACTTTGAAGTTTCAGCCAAGTTTTCATTTTCTTTCACCTCTCTAATCTCGAAATCCAGCAGCTACAAAGGTTGTAGTTTCATCATCTCATGTTTATCTTTTGTATGCACTTGTATAATGATCCATGGCATGGGGTTCTTTATTAAATGGTTTAATAATCATCTTATTAACATGTTTTAAAACATTTATATTCCTCTGCGTTTTCATATAAACAAGATTATATGAGCTTTGATAAACTTGTTAAAACCCCTACATGACCGCCACTGGTTGCTCCACGTAATTGAGTCGTTCATCTACCTCAATATCCTTTAATGGTACAGTCATATCTTCATCTGCTAAACACTTTCTCATATGAGATACGTGGAATGTCGGGTGAATTCCACATAACTCATCTGGTAACTCTAGTCTATAGGCTACCTCTCCTACTCGAGCAATGATTCGGAAGGCCCTACGTACCTTTGGCTCAACTTGCCCCGCTTTCTGAACCAGATGATACCCTCCAAGGTGAGACTTTCAACATAACTCTATAACCCACCTTAACTCAATCGGTTTACGTCGTTTGTCAGCATACGAGTTTTGCCTATCATTTGCCGCCTTCATGAAGGCTTTGATCCTTTCAAGCTTCTCAGTCGTAGCCTCGATCACCTCGACGCTCCCTAACTCCTTCTGACCAATATCACCCCAACAGACGGGTGTTCTGCATCTCCTACCATATAGCATCTCATAAGGGGGCATACCGATACTGGCATGATAATTGTTGTTATATGAGAACTCAGCTAACAGTAAGTGGTCATCCCAACTTCCTCCAAAATCGATGACACATGCCCGAAGCATATCCTCCAGCGTCTGAATGGTCCTTTCTGACTGACCATCTGTCCGAGGATGATAAGCCATGCTTATATTTAACCTTGTCCCCATTGCATCGTGGAACTTCTTCCAAAATTTTGATGTAAACCAAGTGTCGTGATCAAACACAATAGACACTGGTACACCATGACGACTTATAATTTCTTTGATGAACAGATCCGCCAACCTCTCGGATGAATATGTCTTGTGGATCGCTAGGAAGTGAGCAATCTTCGTCAAACGATCAACTATCACCCATATCGCATCATACCCTCACGTGGTAAGCGGTAGCTTCGTAATAAAGTTCATGGTGTATGTTCCCACTTCCACTCCGGTATATCCAAAGGTTAGAACTTTCCATACGGCTTCTGGTGCTCGGCCTTCACTTTTAAACATGTAAGGCATTTACTCACATACTCCACCACATCACGCTTCATGCCCGGCCACCAATAATCTTTCTTCATGACTTGGTACATCTTTGTAGAACCGGGATGAATAGAGTACCAAGTCTTGTGAGCTTCATCCATAATCTTCACGTGTAGATCCCCAAAATGAGGAATCCACATCCGCCTGAATCGGGTCTTAACACCAAGTGTGTTTTCACCCAATTCCGCGACCAGACCTCTCATTCTTTCAGAGTTAAGATGATCTTCTTTCAATGCCTCATCCTAAAACTCCTTAACTTGCTTCATCACATCCGAGGTCATGATCAACTAGTAAGCTTTCACCCGAATCGGCCTGGATCTCTCTTTCCGGCTAAGGGCATCTGCCACCATGTTGGCTTTGCCCGGATGGTAATGGATCTCGCAATCATAGTCTTTTATGAGCTCGAACCATCTTCTCTGCCTCATGTTCTGGTCCTTCTGCTCGAAGAAGTACTTCAAGCTCTTATGATCAGTGAATATGGTGCACTCCATCCCGTACAGGTAGTGCCTCCAAATCTTTAACGCGAAGACCACTAGTGCTAGCTCCAAGTCATGAGTAGGATAGTTAACCTCATGAACCTTTAACTGTCAGATGCAGAGGCTATAACCTTTCCTCTCTGCATTAACACACATTCCAACCTCGAGTAGGAAGCATCAGAATAAACCACCAGATCTTCACTTCCATAGGGTAATGACAGGACAGGAGCTTGAGTCAACCTCACCTTTAACTCCTCAAACGCCTTCTCTTGAGCTTGACTCCATACAAACTTTACATCTTTCCAGGTCAACTTGGTTAGTGGAGAAGCGATCTTAGAGAAGTCTTGGATAAACCTTCGGTAGTATCCCGCCAAACCCAAGAAACTATGAATTTCGGATGGAGTCTTTGGAGACTTCCATTGTATCACCGCCTCCACCTTTGCCAGGTCTACCATAATCCCCTCAGGATTCACTACATGACCCAAGAATTGAACTTCGCACAACCAAAACGCGCACTTGGAGAACTTGGCGTACAACTTCTCCTTTCTCAACGTCTCTAACACCTCCCGAATATGACTGGCATGCTCCTCCTCACTCTTGGAATATATCAAGATATCATCGACAAACACAATCACTAAGTTACCCAACATCAGCCGACACACTCGATTCATCAAGTCCATAAAAGTAGCTGGCGCGTTGGTCAAACCGAAAGACATAACGAGAAACTTGTAGTGTCCATAACGCGGAAAAGCTGTTTTAGGAATATCATGCTCCATCACTTTCAACTAGTGATAACCAGATCGAAGATCTATCCTCGAGAACCAACTAGCACCTTGAAGCTGATCAAATAAATCATCAATTCTCGGTAATGGGTATCGGTTCTTTATTGTCAACTTATTCAGCTCACGGTAGTCGATACACATCCTCATGCTACCGTCTTTCTTCTTCACAAATAAGACCGGAGCACCCCAAGGAGAGATACTCAGCCTAATAAACCCCTTATCGAGCAGCTCTTGCAATTACTCCATCAACTCTGTCATCTCAGTCGGAGCCAAACGATACGGTGCCATGGCAACAGGTTGGGCACCTGGTATCAAATCAATCTGAAACTCGATCTCTCGGTCAAGTGGCACTCCTGTAATGGGAACATGTTTGGAAAGTCACACACAACTGGTACATCAGACAGTTGTGGTGTTGGTGTTTCCACATCCTTCACATAGGCCAAGTAGGCGCTACATCCATGCCTCATGCACTTTCCCGCCAACGCCATTGAGATCACTTTCGGGATCGCCGTCACTCAATCACCATAAACCGTCACCATAATCCCGTCAGGCGCAGTTAAACGAATCATCTTCTTGCGACACATAATGTTCGCCTTGTAGTCCGCTAACAAATCCATCCCAAGAACCACATCGAAACCACCTAAGGTCATCACGAATGGTCTAACCGGAAACTTATGACCTTCTAGTTCCATGTCACAACCTTCTACCATCTCAGAAATCCTGGTGGACTTACCTATGGTAGTTTCTACATCAAAGGGTGTATCAACACTCCTACTACTAACAACCATTTTAGCACAGAAAGCAGCAGAAATAAAACTTTTAATAGCACCAAAATCGAATAACATAGAGGCTAAAGTTTTGTTTACTAGAAACGTACCTGACACAACATAAGGGTCCATCCTCGCCTCCTCCTGCGTCATTGTCAACGCTCTAGCGCTCGCCCTCTGTCCTTCTCCCCCAACCTTCTTCACTCTTGAACCTTCAGCCGTTGGCTACTTGCAGTCCCTACTCATGCGGCCCTCCGCGCCACAGTTGAAACATCTCCCTGCTTTGCATTCCCTCGCCATATGACCAGACTTCCCACACTTGAAGCAGACATTCGATCCCCACTTACACTCGCCGATGTGCTCCTTCCAACATTTGCTGCATCTCTTCACTCCCGCACCGTATGTGACCAAATGGCGGTCATGTACCCGTGCCTTCTTGTTACTCGTCAGGGCACCACCCCAACCAAACCTTTTTCTAGTCCAATTCCGGTCACCACCACCTTTCTTGCTGTCGTCAATCACCACCATAGTTCTTTCATCATACAATCTCCCTACCAAATCAACTACCGACCTAACATGCTTGGTCGGGCAACGATCATTTGCCTATGGATATCCGCCAGCAAACCCTGAATGTACCTCTTAATCTTTCATGACAAAGGCGTCACTTGGTCCGGCACTAGACGTGCCATCTCATCGAACTTAGTGGTGTATTATTGATGTGTCATTGTTCCCGCCTCCAGCTACAGGAATTCCCTTTCCACCATATCCATTTCCCTATGTGGACAAAACTCCTCACCAACTTTTTCAACTCCAACCACCTCATTCTCCCTATTGTCTGACTACCCTCAGCTTGGACTATATTGTCCCACCAACACAGAGCCGAGTCCACAAACGGTGGGCATCAGATTTCACCTTCTGGTCTTCTAGGCACTTGCTGATATTCAGAACAGCTTCCTTTCCCTCACCCATCGGTGAGCAGCAGCAGTAGTGCCATTACCATCAAAAGTATGGGGCTTACACCTTTGAAATTCCCCATAGTTACAGCCTCGTGCCGCCTCCGGCGCAGGCTCTTCTTCTTCCTCCTCTTCATCATCGGAGAGAACTGTTTCAGGCTCCGGTCGCTCCCGTTCTCCTGAGGACATGATCCTCTCCTTTCTTTCTCCTGACCTTACAGCCTTTATTACTTCAGTCACCACAGAAGGTAGGATTGTCTGCATGACCTGATAAACTTCTTCCATAACAGCCTCCTTTACTGAGGCTCTCAGATTGGCGCTCTCATCACCGCCCTCCGGATGAGGGGTCTCGGGTTCTTCATGAACCACATTTTCGGCTCTAGGCCTTCCACTCGTAGCTCGTGGTTCAGCACCACGACTTTCACCACATGAAGCTTTAGATGATCTACCACCAGCCATCCTCACACACACTTAAAGATTCAAACACCAACACGGTCATTCAAGGGAACAGTTAGTTTATGTCAAGTTATAGTAAGTCCCTAATTAAAGTGGCCAGTTGTGATTAGCCACTTACTTTACTCTTCATACCCCAAGCATTACCTATCCTAACTACATCATATCTAAATCTACTAGCAACACATAACCACATAACATGCGCACGTAATACCGGTTAACACAAAGAAAAATACCTGATGGCACGCAGCTACTCGGATTGGCATCCCTTCCC
Source organism: Flaveria trinervia (assembly GCA_025506515.1). NCBI lineage: Eukaryota > Viridiplantae > Streptophyta > Magnoliopsida > Asterales > Asteraceae > Flaveria > Flaveria trinervia. The sequence continues at coordinate 47,165,807 of CM046455.1, read as the reverse complement.
TTTCCGTCCCATTTTCAATTTAAGTTTAGGTTTATTTTGAAAATTTACCCGTTTCACTTAAACTTTGGCTCTGATACCAACTTGTAAGACCCCGTTTCCGGGACACTTACAGCTGGCCAATCATCGCACATAAAACATATAATTACATTAACTTGGAATAAACGTTGCAGCGGAAACATTAAAAAAACAACATTTTCATTAGAAATGCTTTTGCAAAACAATACAACATTCGTTACACAATATCATTTGTTTGCATTACAATGCAAAAACATTAAACAAGAGAATGTCATCTAAAAGAGCCAAGTAGCCGCCACGTGCCATACTCAGCAACTTTACCTGCCAACTGGAAAATGCATTAAAAAGTCAACATTGCTCGGTGACTTCTAGTTTTAAAATAAAACATACTTTATCTTTCGTTTAAAACCGTCCTTTATAATCGTACATGATCATGCATTATACATACACATAGATGATATCATTATTATCTTCATTATTCGTTTGTTCGTTCATTCAGTACATTCATCATTAAATCTTTACTATCATTCGGACCAATGCCATGTGCTTCACCCCACCGTCATGCATAAATCCGGTACTAGGCCTGTGGTCTTTCCTAGACCTCGAACATTGTGCATGAAGCTAGCTCTAGTACCTAGGGTAAGCAGCAATGGTCCCATACATATGGTTAATCACAAGGATTGAACCCCAGTGTGCATCCTTCCGGGGTAATCAACCCGCACACAGTTGAGCTAACACCCTTCATTGGGTGTGAACCTCCGTACATTTGCTTAATCACACGGATTAAGCCCCACTGTGCATTGTTCTGGGGTAGCTAACCCATACACAGTTGAGCTAACATCCTTCATTGGGTGTGAACCTCCATACATATGCTTGCAAGCCTTTCTTACTTTCATTCGTTCATAAATGCATGCACTCTTTCATTACGTTACTCTTTTCATTATCTTCCACTCTACGTTACATAATACTTTCCATTTCATTCATTAACATTCAACGTAAAGCCACAGGAAAATAATCATACATAACAAGGAACACAAACATAAACATACAACATCACCATACAAGGCACATCACACAGACATAACATACCACATACATACAATCATGCATAAGCACCAATCATACATCATCATTCAAGCCCATCATATCATCAACGACTTCAAAAAGTCACCTTACATAGCCCCCGAGAACCTCCCAAGTCAAACCTACATCTGCACTTTTCCCCCGAAAATCAGAAAATATTCTAAGTCTTCCTCCGCATTTCTTATTGTTCATTTGCATTTCCTTTTGTTCATCCGCATTTCCTTTTACTCATCTGCATTTCCTTTTTACTCATCCGCATTTCGTTTTACTCATCCGCATTTCCTTTTACTCATCCGTATTTCCTTTTTACTCATCCGCATTGATTCATACTCATCTGCATTAAGTCATACTCATCAGCATTGACTTATGCACATCCGCATTGACTCATACTAATCCGCATTGACTTATACTCATCCGTATTGACTCATATTCATCTGTATTAACTCATACTCATCCGCATTGCCTCATACTCATCCGCATTGACTCATACTCATCCGCATTGACTTATACTCATCCGCATTGACTCATACTCATCCGCATTGACTCATACTCATCTGTATTGACTCATACTCATAGGAATTGACTCATACTCATCCGCATTGACCTATACTCATCCGCATTGACTCATACTCATCCGCATTGACCTATACTCATCCGTATTGACTCATACTCAGCAGCATTGACTCATACTCATCCACATTAACATGTTCATCTGCATTTCCTCCATCAGACTTCATCCGCATGAGGAACACCTAAGAAGTTATTTATGGTTGGGCGTATGAGCTACTTTTTGGGTGCATGAGCAGCCCAGGTCACACTTAACCTCATAATTTAGTCCCCAAACACCATCTATCATGTTCTAAGCTTAAATCTTACATTCTAAGCCATAGAAACACTACCATAACATCATCAAACATAAATATAAACCAAAATCAAACCCCACCCGCAAGATACATACATACACATATACGGGTATGATACCCAACTTTTGTAAAAAGTTCATACATGCATTTCCAGCCCCAAAATCAGTTAAAACATGTAAAAGAGGGGTTCTAGAACTCACCTTTGCAGCCTTGTAGGTGTGACTTCCTTCAAACCTGTTTGCAATTGAGTTCAACCACCTAGAAACCCACCAAAACACACACCCAAACACATACAAACATACATAAGCATACAACCAAGGATAAAACCAGTTAAGAACATCATAAACACATGAATTCTTTCCTTGAATTCGACTCTTCTTCTTGTTCTTCTTCAAAATCCAAATTCTGAAGATTTGGATGTTGTAAGAAGAGAGTAGACGGCCATGCCCATTTTACACCAACATTCAAACCTTTTTGTCCTTTTGACACTTTTAACCCCTCAACTTGGGTTAAATAGCTTTTCTTTCTTTTTTCTTCTTCACTTAGTTCTTTCGTTTGAGTCTTCTAAAAATAACCGGGTGTTACAAGTCCACCCCCTTATGTAGGTTTCATCCTTGAAACCTGTTATTCCTGAAACAATTATGGGTAATGTTGTCTCATCTCTTCTTTAGTCTCCCGCGTAGACTCGGATCCCTTCCTGTGCTTCCACTGTACACGCACAAGAGGAACCACTTTATTCCTCAGCCTTTTCTCTTTTCTGTCAATGATCGCCACTGGTTGCTCCACGTAGTTGATGTTGATACATATATGTACCTAGATTTTGTTCTCAATGTAATATGTCTTGAATATCTTGCACTTATGTAATATTGGGTACTTAATGAAATGAGAATGTTTGTTTGTGATTTTTCTTGTTTAATATTTCATTAATGAGTTGTTTAACGCATATTGACTTGATTATATAGGTTTGTGAGTGTTTTAATTGATATACATAATATTATAATAATGAATACATTCAAACTTGGCTAAGTGAAGTTCTCATGCGTCCGACTAGACCATGCGCCCTAATAGTGGTCATGCGTCCGAATGGCCATGCGACTGAGTGTCCATGCGCCTAAATAGTCCATACGACTGAACACTCAGTCGTGCGAATGGATCAACCGCATGGCTCGATCGCACGAATGAACCATTCCAATGGTTCAGTCGCCCGAATGAGCAACCCTAACATATAAATACCACCTAATTCGTGGAAAAATGTAAGCATTCAATCCACTTCGACTCCAGACGTATCCTAGCCGTCTAGAAGCCTCTAAGTTCATACTCCAAGTTCATAGAATGCCATAGGTCGATTCCTAATCGATTCTTGACATTAGATTCAATACATTATTGTGTCTACGTGCGTTCTCACTGATTGGATCGCCAATCAAATAGGATTCCGCACTATTTGATTTGGTTTAACACGTTAATCAGTTGGTGTTTTGTTCAAATACCAGATCCTAACAAGTGGTATCAGAGCTTTGGCTCTTGATTACGTGTTGATTCAATAGTTTTGATACAAAAATTGTGTTTTTTCATCGAAAAACGCAATCTTTTTGTGTCTAAGGGAGTCTTAGACGTTTCCTGACCTAAAAGTTTAGTTTTTCCGCCATACGGCGATTAGGGTTTGTGAAAATTCGAGTTTTTACGGCCAAAACACGTTTATCCTACGAATTATCAAACTTCAGCAGGTTCAGTCGCACGATTGGCTCAATCGCATGACTGAGTTCATTCGCATTCTCCAACCGCACGATTGGACTCATTCGTACCCTCATTCGTATGACTGGGAACCTCATTCGGATTGTTCAACCGCATTAGTTCATTCGGACGACTGACTCATCCGCATTTGTTCAGTCGCACGATTGAGCCATCCGCATTTGTTCAATCGCCCGAATAAGCCCAATCGCATACCTTCATTTGCATACATCAGCAATTTGTTAAAGAGGAAATTCTAGTGAAATGGAGGACCAATTTTCAGCATACACAGCAAGTAGAGATATCCGTATTCAAAATCTACTGTTGTTGGAGAACGAAGTGAGAATTCACAATAAACCCCCAAAGCTTATAACGTTAGACGACTACCCACAATGGAAGCAACGTTTCAAAATCTACTTAAATGGAGTAGATACAAATCTGTGGGAGGCAATAGAGTCGGGGTATAGCATGCCAGTAGGAGCAGATGGAGTCAAACTTACTCTAAGTGGCATGTCGGATGCACAGAAAGTAAAACACAATGCTGAGAAGAATGTCTACGCTTTGCTTACTCAGTCTATTCCGAAGGACATCTTCCATCAGTATTCGGAGTATACTCAAGCAAAGAAATTATAGGATGCGTTAGAGAAGAGGTATGATGGAAATGCCTCACTCAAGGCCATTAAGGCAAAAGCTTTGAAGAAGGAGTTCGACAACTTCTCTTCAATGGGAAAGGAAGGCCTTGATGATGTGATCGACAAATTCTACCACTTGATGAGTGAGATGCACACTCATGGAGTAACTACGTCGATGGAGGATAAGGTATCCAACTTTGCAGATGGACTACTGGAAAAATAAGCTTCTTTCATTTCAAATCACAAACAGAATGGGATGCTCTCGAAGGTAGATATAAATGACTTCATTCTGAAACTGAGAGAAGAACAGCTTAGGATGAAGTACAGAGCCCAAAAGGCCAATTACAATCAGAATCCTGCACTCTACAATGCAACTCCTCCGGCCAAGACATCTGGAGCACCACTGCAGACTGCCTTCGTCTCAAGCGCAGCAATTCCAGCACAATCGTCAACTTCAGGGTCCGAAACGTCAGGGACATCTGGCACCCAGTATATTATACCTGAAGCTAATGCAGCAAAACTAAAAACCGATAACTTTGGTAATGTGACTGTTGAGGTGGCCAAAGAACACATGGACCTCTTAGCTGTTGTAGTCCACTCGTATGATGGACTAGTTACTGGAAAGATAGGAAATTGTCATCTGGCAGATGAGAATTATGAACAGGTGGACGAAATGGAGTTGGAACGAATGGACATAATGTGGGCTTTGGCAAGTGCTGTCCGATGAGCTAAAAAGTTTCTCAAAAAGACCGGACAGAATTTGGTTACTACCAAGGACACAACCTTTGGCTTCGACAAGTCAAAGGTAACATGTTTCAACTATGGTGAGAAGGGACACTTCAAGCAGGAGTGTGTAAAGCCAAAGAAGACTGGGAATGGCAATCCCTTCTCATCCTTTAATCGTCAGGACAAGGGCACATCTAGCAGTTCTACTTCATCAAGCAAGGACCCCAAAGCCTTGACGGCTAATAAGGATGAAGGACAGGACTGGAGCTTCTGGTTCGTCTCACCAAGAGAGTCCAACATAGCTAATATGGAGGACATTGATGATGATTCTGCTAGTGAGGGAGACATAGTAGTAGAGCTCGCGATGTCAAATTCTGAAGACACTGCAAATGTGGTCAACCACCTGCCGGAAGAAGGAAAATCTACATCAACGTCAGAATCACCAGAACCAAAGACAACAGATTCTGCACTCATGGCTGATTCCTCTTCAACATCTCAGGTAAGTACTACTGACCAGTTGTTTAATAATCATGCTTGTTTAGATTGCAATAAATTTAGAGAAAGTATAGATTTGAAATTTTCTAGGTTATTAGATCATAATGATAGCTTAGTAAAGGATCTGGAACTATGCACTGAGGCTAATAAAGTGTTAAAACAAAACAAGCACAGTTATAAGGAAAAGATAGACCTATTGAATAAACAGCTTACGGAAACAGAGGTAGTTGCCTTTAACCAAGCAAATGACATTAGGTATTATCTGAACTCCCTAGAGGACACTAAGAAGCAAAAAGCAATTTTAGAAGTAGAAGTCAACTCTTTAAAACAAAAACTGCATAGTTGGACTAGCTTATCTCACATTGTCCAACACTTAGTGAGAGAGAGAAACAATGGGGAGGGATTGGGATACAAAGTGGTTCCACCACCACCTGAGACCTTGATGAACACCAAAAGTAAATCAATTAACAATAACCCCATCAAGGATCACGTGGTGACCACTCCTCTTGTTAGTAGTGATCCAGATTCCGTAAGTAAATCAAATGAATCTGACGGTAAACAAAAGGAGGCCATGTCAAAGGCAACAGGAAAGATGCCTTGTGTTAACCTAGAAATTGAGTTGAAAGGGTTAATTTAAAGTCAGGGTCAAAAAAAGTAAAATCAGTACCCAAAAGGACTGTAAAACCTAATCAATCACAAGCATCATGTCAAAGTCTAGGTAAACAAGAAATAAAAGATGTAAAACCAGGTAAAGCAATTAAGTTTGTAAAACCCGATCATACATCTAACAAAGAAGTGTCTCAATCTAAACACAATAAGGTCGACCGTGTGACATCTATATCTCCATCAAAACATATAAACCGTAAAGTTGAAAGCAGATCCTGCTATAATTGTGGAGATTATGGTCACATAGCGTCTCATTGTCCTTATTATCAGACACCGAGGAGGAAAGTTGAACTTCTTGCATCTAAAACTAGATCTTTTAAGAGGAACTCAGTGACGCCTCCTAAAAGAGACAGTGAACCCAAAGTTTAACCCGTCAGCCAGTCATTTGTTTACCATAAACAGGCCTTACACAAAGCTGGACTATGGAAAGAAAAGTCTGCCTCAGTGTCTAAAAATGAGAACAAACAAAAATCTGGGCTTCCCTCAACCTCAAATGGTCAATGGGTTGAGTTTATGATGTGTGATGCCTCGGGAAAACCCAAGCCAGTGAAGGCTTGGGTTCCTAACTTAAACTAATGTTTTTATTGAATGTGCAGGGTGTTCGCTATAGTGCTAAGACTAACACGTGGATTGTAGATAGCGAAGCATCTAGGCACATGACAGGGAACAAAGCTCTCTTATCAAACGTCAGACAAATCAAAGGAGGGCATGTTTCATTTGCTGGAAATAGAGGCGGGTACCTCACAGCCTAAGGGGAAGTGGGAAATGAGAAAGTTAAGTTTGATAAGGTAAACTGCATCCAACAACTATAAAATAACTTGCTTTCAATTTCTCAAATATGTGATAAAGGATTCAAAGTAGTCTTTGACAACAAGAAGTGCTATGTTCTAAAGAAGGAGTATGTGATCCCGGAGGACCAAATCCTAATGTCAGCTTCAAGATATAATGATCTTCATGTTTTGGATCTCTCAAAGGCCTCCACAACGGATCGTGAAGTCCAATGCTTCTTGTCCAAAGCTACTGAGAAGGACTCCATCTCATGGCATAGGAGAATGGGACACATAAATCCAAGGAAAATGAATCACTTGATCTAGAATGATCTAGTGAGAGGAGTAAATGTCAAAAACTTCCAACTCCTGGATTTCTGTGTTGCGTGCAAAAAGGGCAAACAGATGAAGAAGTCTCATAAGGAAAAGAAAGTTCATTCTATAGAACTTCCTCTTGAGCTCCTTCACATGGATCTGTTTGGTCCAGTCAGTACAAGAAGCATCGCAGGCGACTTGTATTGCTATGTAGTTACTGATGACTACTCAAGATTTTCTTGGGTAATGTTTCTGAAATCCAAATCAGAAACATTTGACTCCTTCAAGGAATTGGTAACTACACTGGAGTCCCTATAGAAGCTGAAGGTATGACAGGTCCGCTCAGACAACTGAATCGATTCAAGAATCTGTGGATGGAGGTCTATTGCAAAGAAAAAGGAATTGTTCATCAATTTACCTCTGCCTACACTCCTCAGATGAACGGGGTTGCTGAACCGAAGAATTGCAGCTTGATAGAGACGGCACGGACTATGCTGGCAGACTCAAAACTGCCTATTCAATTCTGGAATAAGGCAGTTGCAAATGCATGTTATATGCTCAATCGAGTTCTGGTAGTCAAAAGCCATGGAAAAGCGTGCTACGAGTTACTACAACGACGTAAACCTAACTTAGAGTATCTCGAGCCGTTTGGCGCTCCGTGCACCCTGCTGAAGAAGACTCAGGAGGGAAAATTCAACGAGAAGGTTGATGAAGGGATCTTTCTAGGATACAATATACCAAACAAGAGAGTTTACAACAACGCCATGGGTCAAGTAGAAGTGTGGTGTAATGTTGATGTTCAGAGATACACCACACCACCTGCTAGAAAAGGGCCTGCTTACTTCTTCGACTATGATGGATTCTTCAAGTCCTTCAACATACCTCTCTCTGCTTCAGAAGACGAGTTGGCAAACAAGATGACGTATGATGTCTTGAACACCCCGTCTCAAGATTCAACAACATCCAGTTCTCAAAGTCAATCATCTACCAACTCAGGGGGAGCACTTGATGCGAGTGACTCTTCCTCTGATGAAGAAAATGTGGAAAATGATCAGAATAACCAGGACGTACAGGTTCCGAATACCACAAGTCCGCAAGCATCTGCTAGTGATGCTTCTGAGCCTTCGGAACCTCAGACTCCTATTGCCTCAGATCCAGAACCAAATGTTCACAATCATGAACTGAGGTAGTTGTTCCAACAACTCCCGGCTCACGTCTAAATGTCTATCATCCTTTGGATAATGTTATAGGAGATGTGAGATCATGGGTTCAGACAAGAAATCAGTTGTACTCAGCTGATTATGCCTCTGTGATGGAAAAGGGATACCTTCACGATGGTGCCTACCGCTGCTTTGTGTCTCAGTTTGAGCCAAAGTATGTTAGTGAAGCACTGAATGATGAAGCTTGGGTGAGTGCCATACAAGAAGAACTTCTTCAGTTTAAGAAGTTAGGTGTATGGACTCTAGTGGATAGACCTAAAGGTGCTAAAGTTATCGACACCAAATGGGTCTTGAAATGCAAGAAATGATAAGGGAGTGATCATCAGAAACAAAGCTTGGCTTGTTGTTTAGGGTTTTCGAGAAGTTGAGGGTATCGACTACAATGAAGTGTTTGCACCAGTGGCACGGATGGAAGCAATCCGCATCTTCCTTGCCTATGCATCTTATATGGAAATCAAAGTTTATCAACTAGATGTGAAGAGTTCATTCCTTCATGGTGAGATTCGAGAGACAGTGTATGTTAGTCAACCGAGGGATTTGAGGATCCATATCATCGGGACAGAGTTTACAAACTAGACAAGGCACTATATGGGCTTCATCAAGCTTCGAGGGCCTGGTATTAAAAACTCTCGACTCATCTTGTGAAACATGGTTTTCGCAGGGGAGTCATTGACTGTACGTTGTTTATCAAAGAAAAGGATGGAGATTTACTACTGGTGCAGATGACATAATCTTCGGTTCCAAGAACAAAGAATTATGCAAAGAGTTAGAAGCAGTAATGAAGGTGGAGTTTGAGATGAGTGCAATGAGAGAGATGAAATTCTTTCTCGGGTTACAGGTGGATCAGACACTAAATGGGATTTTCCTACATCAGACCAAGTATGTAGGTGACATTCTCAGTCGGTTTGACATGGAGAATGCTTCTACAGCTGTGATGGTCTGCGGATAGTATATATATTTGATAAAGGTTTATTGCATAGATTCAATTTTAATTGGTTGTTACTAATACTAAACCACACACACAAAAGGCAGTGTACCTGTCGTGTGGTAATATAGTGTTGATAAAAACCGAGTATCAATCCGTGGACACACCTAGCCTACTTAACAAACTTGATGTTTGACTATCAGATTGGTTTTTGTTAAAGAAAGTGATATTTTGTATTGGAAAAGATTTTTTTAGGGTTTAAAAGTAAACAGTAATAAAAAGAAAGTAAAATAAGAATTGAAGCGTTTGGATTTAAAATCAGGAATAAAAGTTATCATCCTAATTAGAATCCTCTTATGTAATTGTGATGAATTGGTGAGGTGATGTGATTATGTTAATGTTTATAAAGATGAGCCGTGCGATTTCTCGACTATCCTGCTGCCGTAGTGACTTGATCCTGTCAGGCTGATTTTACTGCTAAGATCAAAGCCCTAGTAATGTAGGTAAATCTTTTTTGTCCTATTTGACATACGATTTCTGAAAACATAATTTAATGTTAAAAAGAGAGTTGATCAGGTTCCTTCCTAACATACCATTAATTTTAGAAAACCGTAACAATTACTGAAGTTTCCGAACTAATAAAAGGGAACCCGCAAATGATCAGAAAGTTAAAGTGATATGATTTCTAATAACCATTTCTAGTTCATTAGCCATGGATTTATTATGAAGACTGGTTTCGCGAATGAAAGTTAATCATACGGTTTTCAACCTTGTATGACAATTACAATCACAAACCATAAAGTTATAACTTCCCGTTCAAATGTAGATGCTACCCATCAATAGTTTTCCCAAGACCACCATAACATTGACATAATACTTATCACACCATTAGTTCATCAGAAATTACATAAGTTTCATCTGATTAGGATGATAAATAGAGTTTAGCTCATGATGAGCTTTAACATAACAACGGATAACAGAGAAGATAGATAAGTGATCATCGGTGAAATGGAACAATCCAACCGATAATCCACAATGGATGACGTTTAGGTGATCCCAAGCTTCTTCCAAGTGTTGTATGCACCTCCCGAGCCTCCGAATGATCTTGAAGTCTTGATTCCCGAGAGAATTCAGCAGAGTAACTCTCCCACCAAAGCATGCCAAAAATGGTGAGCTTAGGCTTCTATTTATAGGCTTTCTGGAGTGTTTAAGCATGGCCCCGTGCTTAAAAGACACGGCCCCGTGCTAGTACAATGCTTACGAAAGTTGGTCGGCTCGTACGTGCAGGTTATGTCGGGCACGGCCCCGTGCTAAATGGGGCACGTCCCCGTGTTAGTTGTGGGGCACGGGCCCGTGTCTACTTTTAGGGGACAGTACTTTTTGTCCTGTCAGATGTCCAAGCACGGGGGTGTGTGTTAATTTAGCACGGGGGTGTGTTTCTGGCAAGGCATAGGGGTGTGCTTAATGAGGCACGGCCCCGTGCTTGGATTCCAAAGCTCAGATTGCTTCAATTTCTTGTTAAATATGCTCCTTTTGTCCATCTTGCCCTTTTAAGCACCTGAAAACACAATTTAACACTTTTAAGTACATTTTCATCATTTTAAGGAAGATATTAAGGAATAATTGATGTGCTTTTGATAGGATTTTTATGTATAATTTGGAGCACATCAAACATCCCCACACTTGAACTTTGCTTGTCCTCAAGCAAAAATCACTTAAAATGACAATTCCACCAAAAACCAAATAAATCAAATTATAAACATGTCTTTCGAGAAGTATGCAAGTAAATACTATCCAAATATAAATATTCTAAGCACATGTAAAATGATATCCTAGCAAGCAATAGGTTGGTCATTAAAGATTATTATCATGTAAAAATCCACACTTCTCACAAGATGCACTCACACTCGGCTAAATATGTGAAGTCATAATCAAGATTAAGTATGACTAATACACTCAATTGCCTAGTATGAATACGTGTGAAATCATATGCTTGTTAAGGGATCAAATCTCCACCTACTTAGATATTTATTTGCATAAATCATTAGGTCTTTGATGGGTTGTAACTTGGCTCGGGCTCGGGTATGGAATATTTGGAAAGAGTGGCTAATTGCTAAAGACGACGGTCTTGGCTTATTTTTCTAACATAAGTACAAGGAAAGCAATAAAGGTTCCCTATACAATACTTCAAGCTAGAAGGATATGCTAGCTTGAGGACTCGTTTAAGGTCAGATTGTCAAGACCGTATTTTTCTTTCAAGAATCGTACTTCATCTTTTACCCGAAGATACACAAAACTATCCTTTCTCAAGGATCGTTCGGCTTGAAGCCTAATAGCACCCAATCGGATTAATTCTGTGTATTCGTATTGAGATTCAGTTTGATTCTTTTTGCATTTTCCATTATGGGACCAATTTCCACAATTCGGGCATCTTTCATATCTTTTCGCCCGTCTCTTTATAGCACTTTTTGAAATCCCACAAAATGGCGGAACTTGTTCCTTTTTTCGCCATTTCTTTCTTGCGTTAAACGTGAGATTGAAAATTTGTTCGCGGATTTCCGGGGGAAGTCCCGGTTTTGCGTGATGAAGGCAACAAAGCAAATTGAAATCAAAAGAATGCATTCCAGTTCTTTAAGGTCTGCCGGTAAAAGACCAATTTTTTTTAGTTATAAGCCAAAAACGTGTCTTTAACGAAAACGGGTTTTGTTGAAGGCTTTTTGGTTAAATGACTTGGTGACTCGGGTGATTGAAAGATAAAAACGTTTAAGCTCAACGGGGCTAACTAGGGTTGACGTTCGGGTAAGGAAAATTAAAGACAATGGTTGGGGCTTGAATGGTTAAGGTTTCCTAGTGCCTAACTCATTTTTATGCAACAAATACTAATTAAGGTCTTGAAATGTATACCCAAAACAAGTTCTAATCACACGTATCATATGGCACCCTCAATTAAATCCAGAATGAAAGTAGAATTGCAACTTGCAAAAGCTTGTTTAAAGCTCAAAAATAAACTCACATACGGATGGAATTGGGTAAAAGTGTTTCATTTTACATGATTAAATATTTTACTAGATTATTGCTTTTAAGGATATCACAAAAACATTTTCAATTTTTATTTGGACGTCATGGATTTACTTCTTTATTTCCCGAAAACGTATATTTATAATTTGGTTTATCAAAAATTATATTAAATTTTTGGTTTCTTGTCACAAAAATTATTTGATAAGTGATCTTTTCTTAAAAATTTTAATTTGGACCTCTTTAGCAAAGTCAAATGCATTACTCCCATCCCCACACTTAAATTCACATTGTCCTCAATGTGATTAAAATATTCATGATCGAGAAAGGGTAACGAAATAACTCCCCTAAAAATGATTAATTTTTCACTTGTGTTTGGTTGCCCTCGCGTTGTTAGAATCCTCAGTATCACCTGAAATGTCACCAATTTATTGAAAGCATTAAAATCCTAAGCACACAAAATAAAAACAAAACGACATAAATTAAAAGATAGATTGGCACAAAATAACTGTGCCGGGGCCCCGAAAATGATACGGTTTTCAAGGGCTTTGTGGTGGGATACCCCCCACTCGTGGTACATTCGGTTTCTGATGTACGTGACATCTCTGCTCAAGTCATCGACTCGGGAATTCAGATTTTCGACTCGATTGAAGGCTCGTTGGGCATATTCAAATGATCGCCTTGCATGGGTTTCGGTGGTTTGGATTGACTCATAAAGGTCTAACATGGTTGGAAATTCCCTTGTTCGTGAACTTGAAGATCCAGCTCTGGCTCCTTCCGGCTGTATCGGCATGTCGAGGTCCATGATAATTTCTTCGGGATCCGCCAGATCCCAGATTTGTCCCTTCTTATCCATGAATCTCGGCTGCCCATTTGGTAAACTTGTCACCATGTACATACTTGTACAGATGCTCAAGTCCAACAGTCCTGGCATCACTCCTTCGGTTCCTTCAGTGTTATAACCATAGCTTTCATACAGGTTCAAAATCCAGCTTCCTCCAAACATGGGTGTTGGAGCACCTGCAATCGCGTTCCTGGCAAAAAGATTACAAAACAAATACCCAATATTACATGGCAACTGATTAACCATACAATATAAAATAAACAAGTCCCTCAAATTAACAACTCCCTCGCTTTGACCACGAGCTGTTATGGAATGGCTGAGTAACCGATGAATGTATCGCAGCAGCGGGTCTCGTATCTGACTGCTTTTTGTTTTGCTCGAGTTGAACCCTCCGGTTCCAATCCGCTCCCAAAATGCTTTCCTCATTGCACCACTTTCCGCGTCTCTACTTTCCTCGTCCGGGAAGGTATGATACGCCGGCATTCCAGATATAGCCTCCTCCTCCATTTCTTGTTCCGTGTATATTCCAAGATAGACACCGAACAAGGCAATGGATGTCTTATGCCAATTCCCAGCTAGTCTGAATGAAACTGCATTTTCATCCCAAGGATCAGAGTCTTTCATGCTAAATTTAAAAGATGCTAAAAATTCAAGAGTCAGTTCATAAACGGAAGGTCTATTTTGTGAAAATAGACGTTTCCACTGGACACTTAATAAATTATTGTATCTTTCTAGCTGCCCGACTGCCGCTAGTGTTTCTTCATCTGCTTGTAAGTGGGATCTTTCGACCCTTTGTAGCAATCTTTGAAGTCTATCATGACACCAGCTCTCGCGGCTCCCTCCAAAATGTAAGTAGGGATGCTCCATGATCCTGAAATTTAAAAATAAATTAATCTATACAAAACAAATTTCTTAAGCAGTCTCATGATGTTAGTGAAAATCATATGTTTTTCAAGACATAACACCATAATGATTCAATTCATGTTCAAAAATAGTTAAGAATTTATCATCCAAGGAAAAAAAAATTTTTTGAACATGGGGGTGCGCTTTATACAACGTGGGGGTGCGGTTAACATGTTTGGGCATGAAATCTTGACTCGAGCAATCGTGGTTTTGTTTGTAAATCGTTGATTAAGCATGGGTTTAACATTTTCTTGCTTCAAAAATCAAAGATCATACGTTGAACATTTTAATCATTTGCTAATAATTCAAGATACTAAAAATATATATTGTTTTACATCACTTGAGAATTCTTGTAACTTGAACATGATTAACAAAGGTTTCACCACGAGTTATGAAGATAGTCATGTTAATTATAAAAAGAAAACAACTAACTAACCAACTAAACATACTAATATCTAACTAAACACACTAATTATCACTAATCTACTACAAGAATAAACATGAACAAGTAGGTTAAAAGCATTCCATAACACGTTTAAGAACAAGTGTTTACACATAATTGCTAGGATTTCGGTTGTTTAGAGACCTAATCACCTAACTACATGTAAATGACTTTCATAATCAAAGGAATTAGTATGCTAACCTCTTGGCTAAATACTCTTGCAAGAACACTTGAACAAATGAAAGAAAAATGGAAAAGAAGATAGAATTGAAAGTGGATACTACTTTGCAGGCACATTAGCTCGGTTTTTATCATGCAACATTGAATGGAAAAGGACAAAAGGCTGAAAATTGGCAGGTGGTGTCAATTCTTGTCGAACACGGGGGCGTGCCCCTTAGAACACGGGGGCGTGTTCATGTAAAAAGTTCGGTTTCAGTCTTTTGTTGTTCCGTTTTTCAGTTTCGCGCGTTGTGTAATTTTCCCGGTTAAGTTTTATCACTTCCAAATCATCAGAAAAGATACGAAAATAGTCTTATAGTTAAATAACACAAGCCAAATTGAAAATTACATTCCCTAGAATCCTACAGTTATACGATACGTTTAAAGCCGAGAATCTGAAACAGCAAAACCAGACTCTTTAACGCGCAACAGCGCACTTAACACATCACGGAATGTTTCTAAAAGAAACCTCCACACATTTCATGTGGGAGGTTTGGCATGGGGTAGTGAGAAGTGCGGTTGCTCAATTCCGCGAGCTGCTGGTTAATGGAAATGAGTTCCTCGCTCATCTGCTGAACTTTTTGGATTAGTTCAGCTAAGCGTTGGGAAGCAACGAGGTTCATTTCAGTTAGTTGCTTGATTAGTTCATGCATCTTGAAGAAATATTCTTGAGTCGTTGGTTCTCGCGTTTCAGAACGCGGTTTCTTCGCAGGATTCCAGTTTGAGCTTCCGTGACTTGATTCTTTCATTTTTTCAGACGTTTTTAAGCAGGAATGGGTGTGATGAAAGAATGGAACAAGTGTGGTATTTATACACAGGTCGTGGAAGTGAACACGGGGGTGTGCTTGGCTAGGCACGGCCCCGTGCTTGTCAGAATTCGTCTTAAATTCGACCTGCAACGTTCCAGAGTCGTCAGCGGAGATCGTGGAAAGAATTTGTCAGAGACACGGGGGCGTGCTTGATGGGGCACGACCCCGTGCTTATGCTTGTGAAGTCCTAAAAGTTTTCTAAAAATGAAAAAAAATGTATGTACAGGTGCCGCGTTTAAGTTTCGGGTCTTCGGCATGACCCTTCCCCACACTTAGTTTTCGTTGGGGTGGAGGTTTAATTCCTCCAAAGAGATCTTGGTTGGTCCATCATTATACGGTTTCAAACGATGACCATTTACTTTGAAACTTAAACCTGGGTGGTTGTAAATTTCAATGGCACCATTTAGAAACACGTTTTTGATCGTATAAGGTCCAGACCAACATGATTTCAGTTTTCTGGGAAATAAACGTAAACGAGAGTTATGCAGTAAGACACGTTCTCCCACATGAAATTTTTTTGTGCTCTTTAATCGAGCGTCGTGGAATTTCCTTGTCTTTTCTTTGTAAACCCTAGCGTTTTCGTACGCTTGTTCCCTCAATTCCTCCAATTCGTGAATTTGTAGGAATCGATTCTTTCCTGCAAGGTCTTGGTCCAGGTTTGCTGCTTTAAGTGCCCAAAAGGCCTTATGCTCTAGTTCTACAGGTAGATGACACGACTTCCCATAAACTAGTTTAAATGGTGTTGTGCCGATGGGAGTCTTATAGGCTGTTCGAAAAGCCCATAATGCATCATCTAACTTGATAGACCAGTCCTTATGATTTTGACCTACAGTTTTCTCAAGGATTCGTTTGATACCTCGGTTAGTGACTTCGGCTTGCCCATTCGCTTGGGGATGGTAAGCAGTTGTAAAGCGATGGTGAACTCCATAACGTGCCATTGCTCTTTCAAGCTGATTGTTACAGAAATGAGTTCCTCGATCACTAATCAGAGCTTTGGGGGTACCAAAACGAGAAAATAGTTTCTTAAGGAATTTGACAACGTTCCTGGCATCATTAGTAGGCAGGGCTTGAGCTTCAGCCCATTTTGAGACGTAATCAACTGCTACCAAGATGTAACGATTGCCAAATGACACCAGGAATGGCCCCATGAAATCAATACCCCATATATCAAATATCTCGCATACTTGAACTGGTTTCTGAGGCATCTCATCCCGTGTCGAGATATTGGTTGCTCTTTGACATGCATCACAGGTGCGTACCATGTTATGAGCATCTTTGAAGATTGTGGGCCAGTAGAATCCAGAGTCGAATACTTTCTTGGCTGTTAAGGTTGCTCCATGGTGTCCTCCTGTGGGTCCTTCATGACAGTGCCTTAGAATTTGTTCTGCTTCACTTCCGTATACGCATCTTCGAATGAGTTGGTCTGCACCGATTCTGAATAGATACGGATCCTCCCAATAGTAATGTTTGATATCAGTAAAGAACTTCTTCTTTTGCTGATAAGTCATTCCTTTGAGAAGGATTCCGCTTGCTAAGTAATTCGCAAAATCGGCGAACCAAGGTGTTCATCGATTGAGGATTGAATGTGCATAAGGAATTCATGAGGAAAATTGTCGTTTATTTTGGCTTCCTCAGTTCGTGAAGGACTTGAATCCTCAAGACGCGAGAGATGATCAGCCGCTAGATTTTCCGCTCCTTTCTTATCACGAATTTCGATATCAAATTCTTGAAGCAGAAGAATCCATGGATCAATCTCGGCTTTGCATCTTGTTTGTTGAACAAATAACGAAGGGCTGCATGATCGGTGTAAACAATTGTCTTTGAAAGGATGAGATACGAGCGGAATTTATCGAACGTGAAAACTACCGCAAGAAGTTCTTTTTTGGTGGTAGTGTAGTTTTCTTGTGCATTGTTTAGGGTTTTGCTCGCATAATGAATTGGTAAAATTGCTTGTCTTTCCTCTGTCCTAATACAGCTCCCACCGCGAAATCGCTTGCATCACACATGAGCTCAAATGGTAGTGTCCAATCTGGGAAACCATGATTGGAGCAGTTACCAATCTCTCCTTAAGCAATTTGAATGCACTAATGCATTCATCAGAAAATACGAATTTCACGTCTTTCTCCAGGAGTTGAGTCATTGGTCGAGCGATTTTTGAGAAATCTTTAATGAAACGACGGTAGAATCCGGCATGTCCTAGGAAACTTTTGATGTCTTTCACAGTTGTGGGATGCGGAAGTTTAGAAATAGTGTCGACTTTGGCTTGATCGACTTCAAGCCCTGCTCGAGAGATTTTGTGTCCTAACACTATTCCTTCCGTAACCATGAAGTGGCACTTTTCCCAATTTAAAACAAGGTTGGAGTCTTCACATCTAACCAGCATCTTTTCCAGGTTTTCAAGACATTGCTCAAATGAGTTTCCAAAGATGGAGAAATCATCCATGAAAACTTCCATTGAGTGTTCAATCATGTCATGAAAATTTGCTACCATGCATCTTTGAAATGTAGCCGGAGTATTACACAAGCCAAAGGGCATTCGCCGATAAGCAAATGTGCCATATGGACAGGTGAATGTTGTCTTTTCTTGATCTTCGGGAGCAATAGGAATTTGAAAATAACCTGAGAAACCATCCAGAAAACAATAGAGCATTTTTCCAGACAATCTCTCAAGCATTTGGTCGATGAAAGGAAGAGGGAAGTGATCTTTCCTTGTGGCGTCATTGAGTTTGCGATAGTCTATGCAAACTCTCCATCCTGTAACCGTACGAGTGGGAATAAGCTCATTCTTCTCGTTAGTTACAACAGTCATTCCTCCTTTCTTTGGAACAACTTGGACGGGACTGACCCAAGGCGAATCAGAAATAGGGTAAATCAAACCGGCATCTAGCAGTTTGATTACTTCTTTCTTCACCACCTCTTGCATGCTCGGGTTTAAATGTCTTTGAGGTTGAATGACGGATTTGAAGTTCTCCTCCATCAATATTTTATGAGTGCAAAAGGATGGATTGATTCCCTTGATGTCCATGATTTTCCATGCAATTGCTCGTTTGTGTGCCTTAAGCACATTGAGCAACTTGTTCTTCTCATCAATTGATAAGGCGGATGAGATTATGACAGGAAGTTGAGATGTGTTTTCAAGAAAAGCGTATTCGAGATGAGATGGAAGCTCTTTGAGCTCTAAGACGGAGGGTCTTCGATAGAAGGTTGGCTTTTGGTTCTAAGTCTTGCTCAATGATCTCAAATGCTTCTTGATGAAATGATGTTTCGTCAACTTCAAGTTCTGGAATGAGTTGGTTTTCACAGATGGGTTCGGTGATTGTGACTTCTATTAATTGAGTATTACAAGCTTCATTTTGAAGGGCTTCCTTCAAATGACAACTTATGATTGAATCGCAAGCATCAACGTAATAAAGTGAGTCATCATGATGTTGAGGGTGTTTCATGGATTGGCCTATATCGAAAGTAACTTCCTCCTCGTCTACTCTAAGCGTGAGTTTTCCTGTACAAACATCAATGAGGGCTCGAGCAGTCGCTAAGAAAGGTCGACCTAGGATAAGAGGAACATTTTTGTCCTCATCCATGTCTAGGATCACAAAATCAACGGGAAATACGAATTTGTCAATTTTAACTAAGAAATTTTCAACGATGCCCCTCAAATATTTGACAAAACGGTCAGCTAACTGGATGCTCATACGGGTAGGTCTAGGCTCACCTAAGTTTAACTTTTCAAAAACCGCATAAGGCATAAGGTTAATGCTAGCACCTAAATCAGCTAACGCATTACTGACAGAAAGATTTCTATTAGGCAAGGTATGGTGAAACTTCCTGGATCAGTCATCTTTTGAGGTAGTTTGTTTTGAAGAACTGCAGAGCATTCCTCATTCAAAACTATGTGTGATAACTCTTCCAGCTTCTTTTTGTTTGACAAGACACCTTTTAGAAACTTAGCGTAGTTCGGCATTTGTGCTAAGGCCTCCACCAAAGGCAGATTGATGTGGAGTTGCTTGAACAACCCAAGGAATTTGCCATATTGTGCCTCCATTCTTTGTTGTCTCAAACGACCTGGATATGGAGGTGGTGGAACATAAGGTGGTGGTGGAACGTATTTCTTTGTTGGTTCTTCAATAACAACGGGTTGCTTTTGCTTATCACTCGCATTACTTGGAGTTTCAGTTTCTACTTCTTCAAGAATGGGTTGTAATGCGGGTGCATCACCTTGAGTGGTTTTGCCACTCCTGGTGGTGATGGCTTTGACTTGAGCATTAGGGTTTGTCACAGTGTTGCTGGGCAAAGCTCCTTGAGGTCTTTGAGAGAGTTGTTGTGCTATTTGACCTACTTGGTGCTCTATGGTCTGTAATGATGCTTTGTTGCTTTTGATGTCAGCTTCGTTTCTTTGGAACCTCTCCTCATTTCTTCGATCAGATTTCCGGATGTACTCATCTGTGGCTTGTGTGGTTAACAACAATTGTTGTAATAAGTCTTCCATTGATGATGCTCCACGGTCTTGGTTACTACTGCGTGGACCTTGGTATGGTGGTTTCTGTTGTTGGTAAGGTGGCCTTTGGTTGAATCCAGATGATTGTTGGTTTCTGCCAGCATCTCTGTAATTCGAGTTGTTTCTCCAATTTGAATTGTATGAGTTGTTTGGGCCTCCTACGTAGTCAACATCTTCAACCATCATAACGCCTTGTGGGCACTCGTTGGTCTTGTGTGAATTTCCACATGTGTTGCATCGTGTTGGAGTTTTCTTTAGCTCGCTTTGCAATTGTTCAAATTTTTTGGTTAGAGCTTCTAATTGGGCTGCAATTAGGGTTTCAGAGTCTACTTGATGAATACCTTTAGAACTGGGTTTGGTTCTTAAAGGATTGTAAGCAAAGCTCTTCTTAGCTGCTCTTTCTAAGGCTTGATATGCTTCTGTTGGCATTACACTTCCAAAATCTCCTCCCGCACTTTGGTCTACTGCTTGCTTGTGGGCTCCGCTAATCGCATCGTAAAAGGTTTGACATTGCAGCCACAGATCAAGTCCGTGATGCGGGCATGTCCGAAGGAGACCTTTATATCTCTCCCATGCTGCGTGTAATGATTCATCGTCGTCTTGACGGAAACTTGTGATGCTGCTTCTTAGTTTGGCAGTACGATCAGGTGGAAAGTATTTCAAAAGGAATTGTTCAGCCATTCCCGCCCATTTGGTGATGGAACCAGGTGGGAGTGAATCAAGCCAATCGATGGCTCGGCCTCGAAGTGAAAATGGAAAAAGTCTTAGTCGAATGGCGTCGTCTGAACAGTTATTGATTTTGAAGGTCGCACAGATACGAAGGAATCGTGAGATGTGAGCATTAGGGTCTTCGTCTTGTAACCCATGGAACTGAACAGAGTTTTCCACTAGTTGGATAATACTAGACTTAATCTCGAAATTGTTGGCCGCTATTGCTGGTTGGACAACACTAGACTCATAACCATCTATTGACGCTGTGGCATAGTGTGTCATCTTCATTTCCTCGTCTTGTTAGCCATGTCTTCTTCGGATGGTGTATCTTCCAAAATGTCTTCTTCAATGCCTGGTGCTTCTTGTTGTGATCTTTTGCGCAATCTTTGATGGAAAAGTCGTTCGGGTTCCGGAAGAGGCGGAACAAGTTCAGAACTAGACGAGTCGGAGATACACTAACTTAAGGAAGCATAAACTAACTAAGGCTTAAAATGAGTCAAGCAAAAATAACTAAACTAAATAAGGCAAACTACCTACAAATAAAAATGAAGTTAAACAAAAATATATTAACAGGTTATATGCAAGATAGTCAAAAATTTAGTTTGTCTTTCAAACTGTCGTGTGTCCCCGGCAACGGCGCCAAAAACTTGATGTTTGACTATCAGATTTGATTTTTGTTAAAGAAAGTGATATTTTGCATTGGAAAGATTTTTTTAGGGTTTAAAAGTAAACAGTAATAAAAAGAAAGTAAAATAAGAATTGAAGCGTTTGGATTTAAAATCAGGGAATAAAAGTTATCATCCTAATTAGAATCCTCTTATGTAATTGTGATGAATTGGTGAGGTGATGTGATTATGTTAATGTTTATAAAGATGAGCCGGCGCGATTTCTCGACTATCCTGCTGCCGTAGTGACTTGATCCTGTCAGGCTGATTTTACTGCTAAGATCAAAGCCCTAGTAATGTAGGTAAATCTTTTTTGTCCTATTTGACATACGATTTCTGAAAACATAATTTAATGTTAAAAAGAGAGTTGATCAGGTTCCGATAATCCACAATGGATAACAGAGAAGATAGATAAGTGATCATCGGTGAAATGGAACAATCAAACCGATAATCCACAATGGATGACGTTTAGGTGATCCCAAGCTTCTTCCAAGTGTTCTATGCACCTCCCGAGCCTCCAAATGATCTTGAAGTCTTGATTCCTGAGAGAATTCAGCAGAGTAACTCTCCCACCAAAGCTTGCCAAAAATGGTGAGCTTAGGCTTCTATTTATAGGCTTTCTGGAGTGTTTAAGCATGGCCCCGTGCTTAAAAGACACGGCCCCGTGCTAGTACAATGCTTACGAAAGTTGGTCGGCTCGTACGTGCAGGTTATGTCGGGCACGGCCCCGTGCTAAATAGGGCACGGCCCCGTGTTAGTGGTGGGGCATGGCCCCATGCCTTATGGGGCACAGCCCCGTGTCTACTTTTAGGGGACAGTACTTTTTTTCATGTCAGATGTCCAAGCACGAGGGTGTGTTAATTTAGCACGGGGGTGTGTTTCTGGCAAGGCATGGGGGCGTGCTTAATGAGGCACGGCCCCGTGCTTGGAGTCCAAAGCTCGGATTGCTTCAATTCTTGTTAAATATGCTCCTTTTGTCCATCTTGCCCTTTTAAACACCTGAAAACACAATTTAACACTTTTAAGTACATTTTCATCATTTTAAAGAAGATATTAAGAAATAATTGATGTGCTTTTGATAGGATTTTTATGTATAATTTAGAGCACATCAAGCTGGCACTCCACTTGCTACAAACCATGATGTAGCACCCGATGAGAATGGTGATCTGGTAGATACCACTATGTACCAAGGGATGATTAGATCTCTCATGTATCTCACTGTCTCACGACCTGATATCATGTATGCTACATGTTTATGCTCACGATATCAGGCAAAGCCTAAGGTGAACCATCTAATTGGGGTCAAAAGGATTTTTCGTTATTTGAAGGGCACACCCACACTTGGGTTGTGGTATCCTCATGATGATGACTTTGAGCTTACAGCGTATAGTGACTCAGATTACGGCGGCTGCAAGATGAACTACAAGTCTTCATCAGCAGGGTGACAGTTCTTTGGGAGAAGATTAGTAACCTGGCAGTGTAAGAAGCAGACCTCGGTTGCATTGTCAACCTGTGAAGCCGAATATGTTGCTGCTGCAAACTGCTATTTTCAAATTATATGGATTCAACAGCAAATGCGGGATTATGGTTTGAGTTTCTCTTCTACTCCTATTTTTGTTGATAACTTTGCTGCAATTGCAGTCACTAAAAACCCAGTCCAACATCCTAAGACCAAACACATCGGTATTAAATATCACTTTATACGTGACTACTTTGAAAAGAACTTAATCGATGTGGTAAATAAATACAGATTTTCAAAGCGCTGACCTCTATACAAAGGCATTTGACAAACCATGTTTTTTATATTTGTTAGAGGTCAACAGAGTTAAAAAGAAAAGTGAGGTCATTCCCGAAGATGGACCATGTATAGTCCGATGTGTCGTGTCTAGTTCCTTTCTTTTTTTTTAATTTTCTATTATTTTATTCTATTTGCTTAATGTTAAGTAGTTTAATTCCAATTGGCTTATTTACTTGCCTATTAAAATCCTAAAACGCAAGTATGTTATGGTTTTATAATTTTAGGGGGAGAATAGTTTAAGCAGTAGTAAAAAAAGAGGGAGAAGGAGAGGCAAGCTGATAAAAATAAGATCGTATGTGTGATACTAATTCAATCTTTGGAATATGATAGTACACAGGAACAAACCATTTGGGACTTTAAAAATCAAAATTGAAAAGGATACAAAGCTCAAGTATAAGTCTGTGTAGTCTGAGCAATATAAAAGAAAATATGATAGATAAGCTAGCTACTACTAAGGTAACACAATGAAAGTAGACCTAGAGGTTTCTAGACCACAGATGATATGTTGGTAGATTCAACACAATAGATAACTAGACCTTTTTGGTGATCTCAAGATTAAACTAAAATGTTTGACTAGCTATGGGTAACACCTTATCCCTGGTTAACACAATCAACAAGATTCCAATAGGGGGTGACGAGCAAAATAAATGCCACAAATGTGTGCGTAAGACCCAAACATGAGCAAAAGCACACAAAAAATGAAAATGCAATCAAACTGATAACCTATGTTGTTGGTGAGATCTGTGCAAAAAGAATGAAAATGCTCAAACAAGAAGATAGGTTATGTGCCTCTCTGCTGTGCGGTGGCACTGACCTGAGGATAAGCATAATCTATATATTCTAGAATTCATTGTTGTTTGCCGCCTCTCTGTTGTGCGGTGGCACTGACCTAAGGATTGGCTTCTCTTTGAAAGTTCTAAGAATAGTGTCTTCTTGTACACTATCCTGAGACCGCTCAAAAATCTCCTGAGGAATGATGATTACCATATAAGTGTGGGATCCACAAATGCTTGTTGAAATAAACAAACCTTAAACTATCACCAATCTGTGTTGAAAGTCTGTGTATGGATTTAAGAGGACCAGTATATTGACAATCATTGTGGCTACAATTCTTGAAAGTTCAAATCAGTATGGGGACCTAAGAGTACTAGCATGATTTCCTAGATTTGCTCACTGACTCCAGATGAAAAACAAGAATAGAGCATCAAAGTTTTTTAAATAACTTGTCTTGAATGATTTGAATATCCTGTATGATTCTAACTTGAATTGGTCCTGATTGCGGTTGCTCTCTTAGAAAAACTATTCCTTAGAATTACATCTTAGGAGTTAACCCTCACAAAAACACAAAAACATGTCTTAGTTTTAAGTTTTTAGTTTTATTTCTTTTTGTCTGTACAAAGTTAGTCTATTTCAATTCGTTCAGTATCGGACTATGTCATGGAAGTTGATAAGGGACCTTATCATCTAAAAGGTCATGTCTGAGGTGACCACACGTGCTTTCAAACAAAAATAGTCACGTTTGAGGTGACAAAATATTTTAAAAGGATCACGTCTGAGGTGATCAAAGGTTTTCTCTAGGTAAAATGATCATGTCTGAGATGATCAAATGCATATAACGTTTATACAAAAGTTAAAAGGGTGTAAAATGTAAAATGGGCATAAAGTTAAAAACTATGAGTATGATTCATTCGCACGACTGGACCATGAGCATGGACCAATCGTACGATTGAAGGATACGAATGTGCCCAATCGCATGGTTAACCCACATGTATGGGCCATACGTGCGATTGGACCATCAGTATGACTCAAATCACACGATTGGACACCTAAAATGGGCGAACCGCATGAATGAAGGTGACCGAATGACACAGTCGCACGATTGACCTCTAGTCGCACGACTGAAGATGACCGACTGTGCCAACTTGTGCGACTGGGCTCAGTCGCACGACTGAAGGGAACCCTAGTATAAATAAAGGGGAATTCGGTCGCAGTCACTCATCACCCCTAAAATCGCCCTAAGTCGCACGACACGTCGTTACCTTGCCAAAATTTCGTTTGAGCCTATTATACCACTAATTCTTGTGTACTGACAATTTCCACTAACTTTACATGTATATTGCGGCTCAATACAATAATATTTCATTCAATTTGACTCCTAAATCAACAAGTTCGGCCCAAACCAAGAACCAAAACTTGTTTGACAAAATAACCTAACTAATCTGAGCAAACAATTGAAATTAAGGTTATTAGGTGTTAAGTATAATGATTGCGAGCACAATGAACCAGAATACGACGTCTAATCATGAGAATTAGTCAAAATTTAAAATTGAATTGAACAGCAGTCTGTCATGCGAATGGACTGGTGGATGAACTTCAGTCGCACGACTCAGTAGTGCGAATGGCTAAACCGCACGACTGGACCATGCATATGAGTTTAGTCGCCCGATTAATTACACGAATGAGTTTACATACATATGAACTCAGTCGCATGACAAGTCGTACATATGAGGTAATTCGCACGACTAGATCTCAGTCGCATTACTCATTCACACGACTAGAACTCAGTCGCACAGTCTCATTCGCATGACATAACAGAAAGAATTTCAAGTCTAAGTGATTCATGATATCATTCCTCAACGGATACTAACGTTTATATTCATTGTGTAACAGATGACGAGTCGGTGGACTATGAGCACTAAGCACAACATTTGTACTCATTTGGATCTGACTTCCTAGAATGCTTCAGACTTTTCTAGCATTATCTCGTTCCTGAGGAGATCGAGGATCTCTCATGCCATATCTACTCCATGTACTCCTTATCGCTCTATTCAGCAAGCCTTCTGGGAAGGCGCAGTTGTCGATAGATCCTCAGAGCCTCATCGCACAAGAGTTCTATTTTCGGAGAGGCCATTGAGATCACTGAGGATGATCTCAGGACGGTGCTGCAGTTTGGGGACGATGCTGGCTGTCCCACTAGACTACACCCCCTTACTGTCCGAGGATGTTTCTTGCGAGCTAAGTACTCTAGGGACATCAATGCAGGGGTGCTCAACAAGAGCAACCTGTGTCCCCGATTCAAGTACCTAGCACATGTGCTGCTGAAGTGCATAGCATCTCGAAAGGGAGGATTTGATAAGCTGTCATATCAGATCCAGAACGTGTATGCAGCGTTGGTGCTGAACCATCCATTCAGTTTCTCCAAGATGATCTTCACCTACTTGGTGGAAAACAATGAGGGGAAAGGGAAGGAGGGCTTCTGCATGTACCCTCAATTCATGCAGCTGATTATTGACCAGAAGCTCCCTTCCTTGCCAAAGAGAAGGAGGATGTTGTGACTCTCGAGGTGATGGACGACACTACTTTGGGTCGTATGAAGGTCTACAGGGGGAAGCAGGTTAAGCCCCCTGTGAGGAGATTGTTCGGGCATCTGGCCCGGGAGGATTACATGGCGCCAGGTAGGAGTAAATGGTGTCACGTTGATAGTGACTCTGAGGTAGAGCAGCTACAGCTTCCGGAGGATGACGATGGTGATGATGATACTGATGCTGCTGGTGATGCTGGAGATGTTGTTGGTGATGATGATGATGATGACGACTCATCTGCTGTGGGTGCCACATCTGCCAATGAAAGGAGGACTAAAAGAGCACAAGATCAAGGTGCCTCCACATCTGCCCCATCAGAAGAAGAGCCGATGATCCAGGACAAGAGTAATGCTTAGATGTTTTTTTCTTGTTATTTAAAATCATATGTATTTGGATCATGTATCAAATTAATGTAATGAATGTTTATATTTAATGTAAATGTTTCTGTCTTGATTATTAACTAATGACTGCTGTGTTGAATGTCTTAATCAAGCAGATCCAAACTTTCAAAGAGATGACTATGATATTGCTCCCCTCCAACAGGTCAAGACTCAACTCACATTGATTCTGGATCCGCAGGGTATTGTCAGGAGATCGGTAATGTGTACTCTTGAAGAAGGATAAGTCATTCACAATCTCACTGATGAGCAACTAGCCGAAACGTTCAAGCTAAATGCTGAAGAGATTGTGAAAGATGCTCCGACTGTGCATGTAGAGAGTGACGATGAGCTTCAGGATGTCGATGAGATTGAGATAGAAGATGTCACTGCTCAACACTATCTAGAGTACACTAACAATGAGGGAACTGTCATTCCCAATTTGGAAGACACTCTTGTCAGTGACACTTTTGAGACTCTGGACAGGATGGAGCAAGAGTCCGAAAAGGATAAAGATAAGGCCCAAGCCACAGATGCTGAAGTGAACATCAAAAAGGTAGAATGGGCAGCATGTTTTGAGGAGATAAGAGCCCAACGCAACGCTTCAACGTCAACTGCCTACACCAAACTGTATAAGGTCAAGAAACGTCAAAAGGTGGCAGGCAGGATCATAGCATGGGCACATTTTGAGGACCTCAACGTTTACGCGGTTAAACGTGAGAAGGGAATTGAGTACTTCAGGTTCCCACACGACCTGAAGACTCTTCCAGGTTTTGAGCTTAACCAGTTAGCAAAATTAAAATTGCTATATGCTGACCCTCGTAAGATGTCAGGCTGTGCTCTAAAGAGAGAGTACCACACCAGATGGGTCAATTTCAAACCTCAACAACCAACGAGGTACATCAGAAGTCTGAGGTTGACGCCATAACTGGCAAACCAAAAGTAGTGTTGAAGTGGAGTCCACCACGTACAATGTCAAAGATCCCACTACGTGAGATGCCACAGGACTTCACTCCACACTTCAAATGGTGGTACTACGATTGGAGAACGAGAGAGGCCGTGATAGTCTTGAACAGAAATGGTAACATGGAAACCATTAGGGTGTTTGACCTGATGTGGCTTACCAACTTGTCTACAAATGATGTTTATACATTATACAAG
The DNA here is from genome assembly GCA_025506515.1 of Flaveria trinervia. Taxonomy (NCBI): domain Eukaryota; kingdom Viridiplantae; phylum Streptophyta; class Magnoliopsida; order Asterales; family Asteraceae; genus Flaveria; species Flaveria trinervia. The sequence goes on along the minus strand of CM046455.1, from coordinate 47,137,571 downwards.
TGGTCATTGTTCTACGACTCACAAGATATTGTACAAGCTTTGCAGTTCCAGAAAGTGATACGACTCTATTTTTCCTTCGAGATAAATACAGGAGTCACCAAAGAAGCTAGGTATAAGAAGTTTGAGGAAATTATGAAAGATATTAGACAATAGATAGATCTAGGTCCAAAGAGGAGTTTGTTGATACATATATGTACCTAGATTCTAATCTCAATGTAATATGTCTTGAATATCTTGCACTTATGTAATATTGGGTACTTAATGAAATGAGAATGTTTGTTTGAGATTTGTCTTGTTTAATATTTCATTAATGAGTTGTTTAACGCATATTGACTTGATTATATAGGTTTGTGAGTGTATGAATTGATATACATAATGTTATAATAATGAATACATTCAAACATGGCTAAGTGAAGTTCTCATGCGTCCGATTGGACCATGCACCCCAATAGTGGTCATGCGTCCGAATGGCCATGCAACTGAGTGTCCATGCGCCTAAATAGTCCATACGCCTGAACAACTTCATGCGACTGACTCAGTCACACAACTCAGCCGCATGGCTCAATCGCACGAATGAACCATGCCAATGGTTCAATCGCTCGAATGAGCAACCCTAACCTATAAATACCACCTAATTCATGGAAAAACGTAAGCATTCAATCCACTTCGACTCCAGACGTACCCTAGCCGTCCAGAAGCCTCTAAGTTCGTACTCCAAGTTCATAGAATGATGTAGATCGATTCCTAATCTATTCTTGACGTTAGATTCAATACATTATTATGTCTACGTGCGTTCTCACTGATTGGATCGCCAATCAAATAGGATTCTGCACTATTTGGTTTGGTTTAACACGTTAATCAGTGGTGTTTCATTCAAATGCTAGATCCTAACATTGAGCCGTTCATCTACCTTAATATCCTTTAGTTGTACAGTCATATCTTCATCTGCTAAACACTTTCTCAGATGAGATACGTGGAATGTCAGCTGAATTCCACTTAACTCATCTAGTAACTCTAGTCTATAGGCTACCTCTCCTACCCGAGCAATGATTCGGAAGGGCCCTACGTACCTTAGGCTCAACTTGCCCCACTTTCTGAACCGGATGATACCCTTCCAAGGTGAGACTTTCAACATAACTCTATCACCCACCTGGAACTCAATCGGTTTATGTCGTTTGATAGCATACGACTTTTGCCTATCTTTTGTTGCCTTCATGAAGGCTTTGATATTTTCAAGGCTCTTAGTCGTAGCCTCAATCACCTAGACGCTCCCTAACTCCTTTTGAGCAATATCACCCCAACAGACGGGTGTTCTGCATCTCCTACCGTATAGCATCTCATAAGGGGGCATACAGATACTGGCATGATAACTGTTGTTATATGAGAACTCAGCTAACGGTAAGTGGTCATCCCAACTTCCTCCAAAATCGATGACGCATGCCTGAAACATATCCTCCAGCGTCTGAATGGTCCTTTCCGACTGACCATCTGTCTAAGGATGATAAGTCGTGCTAATATGTAACCTCGTCCCCGTTGCATCGTGGAGCTTCTTCCAAAATTTTGATGTAAACCGAGTGTCGCGATCAGACACAATAGACACCAGTACACCATGACCACTTACAATTTCTTTGATGAACAGATCCGCCAACCTCTGGGATGAATATGTCTTGCGATTTGGTAGGAAGTGAGCAATCTTCGTCAAACGATCAACTATCACCCATATGGCATCATACCCTCACGCGGTACGCGGTAGCTTCATAATAAAGTTCATGGTGATATGTTCCCACTTCCACTCCGGTATATCCAAAGGTTGGAACTTTCTATACGGATTATGGTGCTCGGCCTTCACTTTTAAACAAGTAAGGCATTTACTCACATACTCCACCACATCACGCTTTATACCCGGCCACCAATAATCTTTCTTCATGTCTTGGTACATCTTTGTAGCACTGGGATGAATAGAATACCGATGCTTGTGAGCTTCATCCATAATCTTCATGTGTTGATCCCCAAAATGAGGAATCCACATCTGCCCAAATCGGTCTTAACACCAAGTGTGTTTTCACCCAATTTCGCGACCAGACCTCTCATTCTTTCGGAGTTAAGATGATCTTCTTTCAATGCCTCATCCTAAAACTCTTTAACTTGCTTCATCACATCCAAGGTCATGATCAACTAGTAAGCTTTCACCCGAATCGGCTCGGGTCTCTCTTTCCGGCTAAGGGCATCGGCCACCACATTGGCTTTGCCCGGATGGTAATGGATCTCGCAATCATAGTCTTTTATGAGCTTGAACCATCTCCTCTAACTCATGTTCAGGTCCTTCTGCTCGAAGAAGTACTTCAAGCTCTTGTGATCAGTGAATATGGTGCACTTCGTCCCGTACAGGTAATGCCTCCAAATCTTTAGCACGAAGACCACTACTGCTAGCTCCAAGTCATGAGTAGGATAGTTAACCTCAGGAACCTTTAACTATCGAGATGCATAGGCTATAACTTTCCTCTCTGCATTAACACACACCCCAACCCGAGTAAGAAGCATCAGAATAAACCACCAGATCTTCACTTCCATTGGGTAATGAAGGATAGGAGCTTGAGTCAACCTCGCCTTTAACTCCTCAAACGCCTTCTCTTGAGTTTGACCCATACAAACTTGACATCTTTCGGGTCAACTTGGTTAGTGGAGAAGCGATCTTAGAGAAGTTGGATAAACCTATGGTAGTAGCCTGCCAAACCCAAGAAACTACGAATCTCGGATGGCGTCTTAGGAGACTTCCATTGTATCACCGCCTCCACCTTTGCCGAGTCTAACATAATCCCCTCAGGTTTCACTACATGACCCAATAATGAACTTCGTGCAACCAAAATGCGCACTTGGGGAACTTGGCGTACAGCTTCTCCTTCTCAACGTCTCCAACACCTCCGAATGTGACAGGCATGCTCCTCCTCACTCTTGGAATAAATCAAGATATCATCGATAAACATATCACTGATTTATCCAACATCAGCTAACACACTCGATTCATCAAGTCCATAAAAGCAGCTGGCGCGTTGGTCAAACTGAAAGACATAACGAGAAACTCGTAGTGACCATAACACGTGCGAAAAGCTGTTTTAGGAATATCCTGCTCCTTCACTTTCAACTAGTGATAACCAGATCGAAGATCTATCCTCGAGAACCAATTGGCACCTTGAAGCTGATCAAACAAATCATCAATTCTTAGTAACGGGTATCGGTTCTTTATTATCAACTTATTCAGCTCACAGTAGTCGATACACATACTCATGCTACCGTCTTTCTTCTTCACAAATAAGACCGGAGCACCCCAAGGAGAGACACTCAGCCTAATAAACCCTTATCGAGCAACTCTTGCAATTGCTCCATCAACTCTTTCATCTCAGTCGGAGCCAAACGATACGGTGCCTTGGCAACAGGTTGGGCACCTGGTATCAAATCAATCTGAAACTTGATCTCTCGGTCAGGTGGCACTCCTGTAATGGGAAACACGTTGGAAAGTCACACACAATCGGTACATCAGACATTGTGGTGTTGGTGTTTCCACATCCTTCACATAGGCCAAGTAGGTGCTACATCCACGTCTCATGCACTTTCCGCCACCGCCATTGAGATCACTTTCGGGATCGCCGTCACTCGATCACCATAACCCGTCACCATACTCCCGTCAGGCGCTGTTAAACGAATCATCTTCTTGCGACACACAATGTTCGCCTCGTAGTCCGCTAACCAATCCATCCCAAGAACCACATCCAAACCACCTAAGGTCATCACGAATGGTCTAACCAGAAACTTATGACCCTCTAGTTCCATGTCACAACCTTCTTCCATCTCAAAAATCCTGGTAGACTTACCTATGGCAGTTTCTACATCAAAGGGCGTATCAACACTCCTACTACTAATAGGCAGTTTAGCACGGAAAGCAGCAGAAATAAAACTTTTGCTAGCACTAGAATCGAATAACACTGAGGCTAAAGTTTGGTTTACTAGAAACATACCTGACACAACATAAGGGTGTGTCCTAGCCTCCTCCTGCATCATCGTCAACGCTCTAGCACTCGCCCTCTGTCCTTCCCCCCAGCCTTCTTCACTCCCAAACCTTCAGCCCTCGGCTACTTGCAGTCCCTACTCATGTGGCCCTTCGCGCCACAGTTGAAACATCTCCCTGCTTTGCATTCCCTCACCATATGACCAGACTTCCCACACTTGAATCACACATTCGATCCCCACCTACACTCGCCGATGTGCTCCTTCCCACATTTGCTGCATCTCTTCCTCCCGCACCGTATGTGACCACACGGCAGTCATCTACCCGTGCCTTCTTGTTACTCGTCGAGGCAACACCTCGACCAAACCTTTTTCCAGTCCAATTCTGGTTGCCACCACCTCTCTTGCTGCCTTCAATCACCACCACAGTTCTTTCATCATACAATCTCCCTACCAAATCAACCGCCGACCTAACATGCTTGGTCGAGCAGTGATCATGTGCCTATGGATATCCGCCAGCAAACCCTAAATGTACCTCTTAATATTTCTTGACCAATGTGTCACTTAGTCCCGCACCAGACGTGCCATCTCCTTGAACTTAGTGGTGTATTGTTGATGTGTCATTATTCCCGCCTCCAGCTACAAGAATTCCCTTCCCACCTTATCCATTTCCCTATGTGGACAGAACTCCTCAATCGCCAACTTTTTCAACTCAGACCACCTCATTCTCCCAATTTCCCGACTAACCTCAGCTTGGACTATATTGTCCCACTAACACAGAACCGAGTCCATAAATGACTGGGTAGCAAATTTCACCTTCGGTCTTCTCGGCACTCGCTAATATTCAGAACAGCTTCTTTCCCTCACACATCGGTGAGCAGCAGTAGCAGTGCCATTACCATCAAAAGTAGGGGGCTTACACCTTTTAAATTCCCCATAGTTACAGCCTCGTGCCGCCTCCGGCGCAGGCTCTTCTGCTTCCTCCTCTTCATCATCGGAGAGAACCGTTATAGGCTCCGGTCACTCGTTCTCCGAGGACTGTTCCTCTCCTTTATTTCTCCTTCCCTTATAGCCTTTATTACTTCAGTGACCACAAACGGTTAGGATCATCTACATGACCTAATGAACTCTTCCATAACATCCTCCTTTACTGAGGCTCTCAGATTGGCGCTCTCATCACCGCCCTCCGGATGAGGAGTCTCGAGTTCTTCATGAACCACCTTTTCGGCTCTAGGCCTTCCTCTCGTAGCCTATGGTTCAGCACCATGACCTCCACCACGTGAAGCTTTAGATGACCTACCACAGCCATCCTCCACACACTTAAAGATTCAAACACCAACACAATCATTCAAGGGAACGGCTTAGTTTATGTCAAGTATAGTAAGTCCCTAATTAAAGTGGCCAGTTGTGATTAGCCACTTACTTTACTCTTCATACCCTAAGCATTACCTATCCTGACTACATTAGTATCTAAAACAACTAGCAACACATAACCACATAACATGTGCACGTAATACCGGTTAACATTAAGAAAATACCTGATGGCACGCAGCTACTCGGATTGGCATCCCTTCCCTTTCCGTCCCATTTTCAGTTTAAGTTTAGGTTTATTTTGAAAATTTATCCGTATCGCTTAAACTTTGGCTTTGATACCAACTTGTAAGGCCCCGTTCCCGGGACACTTACAGCTGACCAATCATCACACATAAAACATTTAATTACATTAAGTTAAAATAAACGTTATAGCAGAAACATTAAAAAAACAAAAATTTTCATTAGAAATGCTTTTGCAAAAGAATACAACATTCGTTACACAATATCATTTGTTCGTATTACAATGCGAAATCATTAAACAAGAGAATGCCATCCAAAAGAGCCAAGTAGTTGCCTCGTGCCATACTCAGCAACTTTACCTGCCAACTGGAAAATGCATAAAAAGTCAATGTTGCTGAGTGAGTTCTAATTTAAAATAAAACATACTTTATATTTCGTTTAAAACCATCCTTTATAATCATACGTGATCATGCATTATACATACCAATAGATAATATCATTATTATCTTCATTATTCGTTCGTTCATTATGTACATCGTCATTAAATCTTTACTTTCATTCGGACCAATGCCATGTGCTTGACCCCACCGTCATGCATAAAGCCGGTACTGGGTCTGTGGTCTTTCATAGACCCCAAAAAATATGCACGAAGCTGACTCCAGTACCTAGGGCAAGGGTCCCATACATATGGTCAATCACAAGGATTGAACCTGCAGGATCGTTCAAGGGCTTGGACACAATTACAACACAACACACACAATGAGGAGATTAACTAAACGTTAATCAAACAGTGAACTGGGTAACCAAAGGTGATACAGAGAACACAAGTAAAGCAAGAGACAGAACAAGAGAGTATAGTTTTCAAGGTAGCAGTATATTGCTTTCTCAAGTTCTTTTACAAGTGTTACAAAGCATTACTGAAAGATACAAGAACTTGGAATACTTATACTACAACTACAGCCGGCTATACTATGAAAGCCAGCTGGATACAATTGACTAGACACTAACAAAATCAATTGTAGGATCAAAAGGCATATCTGCCTTTTGACCTTGTGACTATGACATGCCATAGCTCACATCCTTATACATATAAAAAAGGATATAAAGTACATAAAGTGGAAAGTTTCAGACTCAAGACCTCAATGTACAGTTACCAAAGCATGGACCTTTCACCAACTCTTGTAAGTTGGTGACTTATCAGAGATGCAGCGGGAAAAGGTGCTTTATGGAACAGTACATCAGATAAAGCATGTGTACTAAAAGTCTTCGGAAGAAATCTGTCTTCATAGGTTGAAGCTTCGGAAGACTTTGTCTCTTCAAGCTTCGGAAGACTTCATGTTAGGCTTCGGAAGATATTGGTCTTGGCTTCGGAAGATATTACACTTAGAGTATTTTCTAATGCTTTGTGTAATTCTTCCGAAGCATTCTTCACTTCAGTACTTAGTGCATGTTGCTGAAACACTTAGGCAGTTTTGGGTTGCATCAGACTTCAGGAATCCTTACAAACTCCCCCTAGGCTGATGCTACCAAAACACCTAGAAGATCTTTAAATGTTTGTAGTCTTCAGAATAATCAATACCATCCCTTTCTCATTTGATGGTCAGGATCATTAAGACTCTCATAGTATCTTCTCATTTCAAAGAGATCATGCAGAGGTAAGTTGATTATGTCTTGCCATGAGTAGACATTTTCAACCCTTGATCTCTGATAACATTCCATCTTTCTGGATTGGTAGAGTAAGTCCAGGATAAGATGGGTGTCTCGGTTGCTAGAGGAGCCACTTGCATAGGAGTTGATTGGGCTGCCTCATCATGCACTTCCTCAGGTTGATCTGATTCACCTGGGGAGTAGAGGTAGATGACTTGGCTTCTTCTTTTGGTCTTTGGTTTAGAGGCCATTTTCTTCTTCCTCTTTAATGTCTTTAACTGAGAAGACTGGTCTGCAGCACCATGTTGATCATCAGTGTCTTTCTCAGTTGGGTGTTCCTCCCTCACAGGTTCAGAAGGAGAGGGAGTTTGACCCTATCTTGGATCAGAAGATGAA